>OX465281.1:112142959-112470628 GCA_949987705.1 Thereva unica | reverse complement strand
CGATTCTCCAGAACCTTTAACCTGAGCTAATTGGAAAAATGAAATTTCAAATTGATAGCACAACCGTGCCATGATATTTTTTGTGTTTCTTATTTCATAAATAAATGTTTTCTGATGTAGAACATTAAAAAATTCAATGCGCATTTTTTTTTATGACATGGTTGTATTGACATGGTCACAATTTTGACATCAAATTTGACATGGTTACAATTTTGACATTCGCTTAAATTACTTTTTTTTAAGATTCATGAAACAATTTAAGCGAAGGAAACGTTGCATATGATTTAATTAGTTACAATACGTCATAAGAAATTTTACGGGGATGAATTTAATGTAATATGAGCAAATTAATTGCAGTTACAACTTTGACATTTAAATGTAACCTACGTTCATGTTACCCAGTTTTGCCCAAAAATCAACCGATTTCAACTTATTTTTGTCACAAAATGTATGCACATGTTCGTTAGTGTCTGAACAATAAGTGCATTTAAAAAAAATTATGATAAAATGAGACAATTCGGAGTACTTCGACTTACCATGCGGGTTACAACTTTGACGTCAAAACCTAGGGGCAAACTTCAGAGTTGTTTTTTGGAAAATATAGCGATTTGACACTGCACCGAACACAACTGCATTTTTCCTTAAGAGTTAAACTACAACTTTTCACTTTTCACTATTTGTTTCAACGCTTCCTATCACAAATATAAATAGTTTTTCATTCAGATAAGCGCTAAAGACAGGCCGAAAAGTGACAGGTAACGGAACATTTTTTCAAATTTTATTGCAGTATATCGTTTTAAATGACTTCGTACTTATATTCTTATTGTTCATTAATAGTTTCTTAACATTATTGATAGCTTCTTTTATTTTTAATCTTCTTATAAAAATTGTTAGTCATACAAATTTCGAAGCGACAAGCAGGTAAAGGTTCTGGAGAATCGGCCATATATATATATATATATATATATATATATATATATATATATATATATATATATATATATATATATATATATATATATATATATATATATATATATATATATATATATATATATATATATATATATATATCTATATATATATATATAGGTATATATATATATATATATATATATATATATATATATATATATATATATATATATATATATATTATATAAAAATGAATCGCTAATAGTGGAGTCAGATGAGCATCAATTTTAGTGAAAAGGGAATTGTCTCCAGAGTAAATTTTTTTTTGGAAAATGTTAGTTACATCGAATACTATACGAAATGGACATTTTCTACCTCTAGCAACCGCCGCTACGTAAGTTATCGGCCATTATGTCAAAAATTTACCATTTTGGTCGTTCTTTCTAAATATAAATGTGTATATCTCGGCATGTGTAGGTCCTAAAAAATTTAAAAAAATAGAGGTTGTTCGTTATGGTATTGGCTACCAGCGGTTACAATATGAAATCCTTATCTGCACATATAACCTCAAACAAAATCAAAAACTAAAGAAACTACAGAATTTTGGTTTTTTGGTGATAACTTCGAATATTTTTAGTGAAATTTGATGAAATTTTCAAAAGTTATACTTTATAATGGGAACAATAACTGGTTAAAATTTCAAGTCAAAATATCTAATACAAGGCTCAAAAATTGACTTTAAATTTGAAAATTGATTGGCCTATCAGTTTTGTGCATCGCTTCGTATGAGGTTCTTACTTTTTTTAAATGTAGCTTCTTTTATGCACTTTTGATAGTGAAAAAGAAAAAAATTTAAACTTGAAGAAAAGTGAAAAAAATCGAATCGAAAATCGACAATTTTTGCATTTTTTCGTCAATTTTTTTTAGAAAAAAATCACATTTTTTGATAAAAGTCAATTTTTCTATCATCATATGTCAAAAATGAACTAATAATTCATTGGAAATTGAGCATTGCCAAAAAAAGTCAAATTTTCCTAAAAAATTGACGACAAAATTCAAAAATTGTCGATTTTCGATTCGATTTTTTTCACTTTCTTCAAGTTTAAAATTTTTTCTTTTTCACCATCAAAAGTGCATAAAAGAAGCTACATTTAAAAAAAAGTAAGAACCTCATACGAAGCGATGCACAAAACTGATAGGCCAATCAATTTTCAAATTTTGGCTTGATGCTTTAACTTTCTTGGCTTTAAAAGTTAGTTCGAATTTTGGACGTATAGATGTCGCTGATCAGAAACTGAATTAATTTCCCAAACTTCACCTTCTTTGATTGAATTGATGCTGAATTGATGATGCACTAGCGATGCGTTGGTTGCGGTCGATTACAGTGGTGTGGATGCTTCTTGACGCCCTGTTTGCTTTAGATCTGCCCTTTGGGTTCTGAAATTTAGATTGGTTTAGCTTATTAAGTTATATGGGAATTGAATATTTCTTGGCTCAATTCGCCTTGCTTAGGATGCTGTCTCACTACAACAGCTTACGTATGACGGCTCAGTGCGCCGTTCAGATTGGTTAAGAATCGGCTCAATTCGCCCTTATTGGGATGCGAAAGTTGAAGGTTCAATACTTCCTTTCAACTTGGTTGGGATGCAAAAGTTGAAGGTTCAATACTCCGTTCAACTTGCTTGTAGATTTGGCTCAGTACGCCCTGCTTAAATGAGAATCACTGGTTGCCTCAATGCGGCAATTCTTTCAGACTCAGAACGTCTTGAAGGATCAAGTGATCTGAAATTTTCGGTCAGCTGCTGCGATATTTATTGCCGCAATCACAATGAAGGTTCGGCAAGTGGCGGGGCAATATGCAGTATATACCGATTATGTAATTAATCTTCGCTTGTTTTGCGATCAGCTGTTTCTGTCTGTCAAATGGAGGTTGTATTGCTGGTAAGTATTTTTATTTCATTTTAAATTATATACTAATTTTATTTTTATATTTCAGCGCGATATTTATTTGGGAGGGAGAAAATAGGGGCTGGACATCAGTTAAGTGTTGACAGGTAAGTTTTTCTTTGTTGAACTTGTTTAAATGTTGTCTTAATTATTTTTCTATTTTTCAGATTTGTTTATTTACCGACGGCAATTGACAGTGGCTGGCCTGGCTATTTAAGAGAAGTATATATTTTAATTTATCTGGTTGGTTAATAATTATTCTTTTTATTTCAGGTATTTTTGTTTTAGGTCGTATTCTAGGAGCTGCCGCGACATATATGGAATGCATAAGAATACACCCCCCATAAAATATTACATAAAGAGAGGGCAAATGGGAAAGCAAAGAGGCATAATGATTAGGAGACGCCTCCAAACAATTTTTGGTGTGAAAAACGCCAAAATAAGGTAAGGTGGATTATTCCAAAAATTTAAAAAGACAGTTGACTTAAGTTAACTGACGAAGACGGTCGTCAAAATATATAAATATAAAAGAGGTTGGTTCGGTCGGCGGTAGTTGAAATTCCTTAAAAGTCAAGATTTCGTTTTATTTTTTTGAACAAGAGAAAAGTCAAAATTTCGTTTTATTTTTTTTAACCAAAGGTAACAATAAGGGCAGGTAAACTTCTCCAGCGTGGAAAGTACCGCCTAGTCCTTTGTTGCGGGAGAAGTGCAACATAAATATTTGGTGGCAGCGAAAAGGATTATTTGAAGGACGATCTGGGATCGAAAGGATTATTTGAAGGACGATCTGGGATCGAAAAGGATTATTTGAAGGGTACCTGGGATCTAAAAGAACACTTGAAGGACGACTGCATACCTGGATTTGGAAGACGATAACTTCCCCGGAATTAATTGAGGGACGATATCATCCGCAGGATATTCAAGGACGACATTTCCGAAGGAGGAAGGCTTGCTGATTTAAATTTTTTTTTAGTGAACAATTTCCAGACTGTCAAGAGGCGGTGCAACAAGCCTAATCTGTCTTCAAACACGTTCGATTCTGGGGCGGAAGGAAAACACGCCCGCTGAAGATTGCAGCTGCAGCAGATGTAAAGAATTATTCTTCGCAGACGTGGAGGAGATTTACTACAACATTAAAGAAGCCGAATTGAAGATGGTAATGGCAGAATTACTTGAACTGCTAAAAAAATCCAACAAGTAAGTTTAGTAATTTAAAATTATTAAATACAAAGAAAAATAATTGTTAAAAAAAAAATTATATAACACAAATAAATAAATGATTAAATTTTCAATTAACTTAATTTTCAATTATTACCATTTAAAATTAACAAAGAAATGATTAAATTTTCTTTCAATATCAATTTTACAAACCAAATGATTGATGAGTTTTCATAGAGTGATCTATATTTTAATTTTCTTGTGTGTTTTTCAACAAAACTGTTCTTTTTACTCTTCCTTGTTACGATATTACGCGTACGCATACGTACATTTATGTATTGGGGTTTCTTTGTGTCATTTCTCCGCGTGCCAAGTTTTCTATTTATTATTTCATTACTTCCGTTTAAAAAAAAAAAATTTAAACGAACAAATTTCTTTTGGTAGTTTGGAAACTGGTAGAAATACAGTTGCTGCGGAATAAGCTTTTCATTGGTAGACTACGCGCCAACTGAGTTGATGCCGAGAAAGTCGCGTTTTCCATGCGCAGTAGAATCCCCGCATGCCGTTCCCGTCCCTTTGCTCTAGTCGCAACAAATTTCGAAGGGGAAATTTGAAAATACATTAGCGCATTTCTTATCGATATGTGCGCAATATTTATTTGTGTGCAGCTTTATTTTCCCCAGCTGCGCGCTCCGGCATCAACTCAGTTGGCGCGACCCATAAGCTTAATATTGGTATGACAATTTGTTTTGTGCTCTTCCTACTAAATTTGCCCTTATAAAATACAAAACAAAAAGGGGAGACGTTAGTGAAGACTCTGAGTAATATTTGTTCGGGTTGCACAGATTAGTTTCGCCGTCAAAATTTTAACGCGGGGTAGAAAGAAGCGGCAGAAGAGTCTCGACGCTGCTAGAGGTCTTATGGCAACATCTCAAAACCCCACAACCGCGATGGCTAATCCAGCGCAAGGTACCGAGAAACGAGAAAGACGCCATTCGCTCCTTTGAGAATGGACTAAGAAACGAGAGGCTCCAAACACTAGCGCAGGCCAGAAACGAATGTGACCTCGCCAATTTAATTGATTACGTCTTAGAACGGGCATCCCTGGTGGGGGACAAGGAAAAAACACAATGAGAAGGCCAAAACAGTAGATTTACATTGATATGCGAATCTTGTAATAAAAAAGGGCGTACAAAAGACACTTGTTATAAAAACAAGGTATTACCAACGTTCGCACCAACGAACGTCAAAAGAGAAGTAAGACGGTTAATTTGCTCTTACTGTAATATCGCTAACCACCATTTTAGCGAATGCAGGACCAGAAGAAATGTAAATCAATACCGAGGTAATTACGGAACTAATTCTGGAAATGGATACCAAGCCCAAGGGCAATCTAATACAGGTGGAGCAAGACCACCGCCCCCATCTCAAGAAAGTAGGAGAAATCCAAACATACGGCAAGTAGGCTAACTACACAGGAAATGGATTCGGAAAACGAGTCCACGCGGGAAGGACACACTGGCCACCCGTCCCGCGACCTGGAAGTCGAGGCCGATATCCATCCCCGCGATCATTAAATCGCGATCTTCTTATAAAGATACCAATACAAAAAACTAAGCGCAGAGTAACCGTTACATTGCCTTCTCACTATCAAAGAAAAGTCAGACAACATTCCTCATAGATACGGGGTCTGAAATAAGTCTGCATAAGAGTATGTCGACTGCCGATGAAAGCCTAGTGGACTGTAGTGGAAGGTGTTTAATCACCGGCCTTTGGGGAGACTACGTCCCTTCAGGGGGTTTATCACTCGGAACTCTGGACAATGAAGACTCTTATAGCAGCGTACAAATCAGCCACCCGTTTCATTTAGGAGGAGATGACAGCAGTGGCGGTTCCTCTTTGGAAGCAAAGGAAGCACTGCTTCCCTTGACCAAATAGACAAATTCCTAAAAAAAAAATTTAAATATATCAAGATTAATCACAAGAAAAATCTTAATAAATGTATTTCCTCCTGGAAACACTAAAGCTGGAGATATTACATCTTCCCCATGTTGTGGCCATGGTCATGTTATGAGCGGCGAGGGCAAAAGTGATAATACTAAAGTGCCTCTCTCAATTTTCCTGCCGCTCTTATCGTGCCCGAGGCCTTACACAACATGGGGAAGCTGTAATATCTCCAGCTTATTTGGCCCAGAAAATCAACGTGAAGACTCCAACACATTCACTTTAATTGAAGCCACACTCACGCAAAGGTTTGCGTTAATACAGTGCCCTCAGAAGCTGGACCAAACGCAGCTTCTTCGGAACCAAACAGGCGGAATTGAGAAGTCGAAGAAAGAGAAATCTCCTGTATCCACCAAATTCTCTTTGTTTTTTGGTTTCGTTTTCTGGTAATCTGTTCTGGCTTCGAGCAATATTAAATTTGCTCTTAAAATTTTGCTTCGAAGTTTTGTTTTTGACTCTTAAAATATGAAATTTTGTTTTGTATATTTGAGTGAAGGAAGAAAAGATCGAGAATAAGTGAAGTTTCTCTTTTTCTATTGCTTATTCTAATGGGGGTCGGGCGGTGTGTATTGAAATAAGCTGAACATTTGTAGCTTCCATTATATTTTTTATGATTCTCTTTAATGATGATTTAAAGGGATAGAGAATATTTTTTTGAATTGTATTTTTGAGTACGGGTTGCCAGAAATGTTTTTTTTGCAAGGAGAATGTAATGATTGCTGTCGTGGGTGTTGGGGGTGTATGCGAGGTATGCAGGTTTTTATTATAACTATTTTTTTAGATGCTATACACAAAAATTAAAGGGCAATTAACTTTCAAAATTGAAGTCAATTTTCGGGATTTGTAAAAGATATTTTGACCCAAAATTCTAACCAGTTAGTGTTTTTATAGTATAAGTGGACTGAAAAATCCAAAGTTATAAATAAAAAACTAAAATTTATGTGTACAGATAAAAATTTTATATTGTAACCGCTGATAGTCAATTTCATAACGAACATCCTCTTTTTTTTGCTTTTTCGGACCTACACTGACCGAGATAAACGCATCTAACATTTAAGTAAATAGAACGACCAAAATGATAAAATTTTCACAAAATGGCCGATAACTTACTGGATTGGTTGCTAGAGCTAGAAATCGGCCATTTCGTATAGTATTCGATGTAACTAACATGTTCCAAACAAAATTTTTTAGACTGCAAACAATTCTTTATGTTTTGCTTATCTGACTCCACTATATGTTATTTTTCAGTTTTTTTATTTAAAGGTTTCGATACTTTTACTTTTATCGTTCGCCTTGCGCATTGCTTCCCTTATCTTGAATCTTACGAACCGCCACTGGATGACAGTAGTCTACAATATGATGGATTATTGGGCCATGACTTCATGTGGAAGTATGATGGTAACGTGAATTATCGCGAAAACGTGTTGGAAATCTGGATAAAAGAAGAATGGATCAATGACTATGGAATGGGGACTCAACTAGACGACGGATTTAGCGACGATTATACCATATACAAGCAACAAAATAACTGTATAAAGCCACAACTAACCAAAGAAGCGAACGACGAAGACGAACGACTAAGAGAAAAGGAAGGAGAATACGGAAATCCCTGCAAATATAAGCCAGAAAAAATTCAAGGCGGATGTAGCAAGAAGGAAATAAATGAAGTAAAAAACAGAATTGAAGATGAATATAGCAAAGAATATAAAATCGGAGTATTAAAAAACGGATGTATGAACGAAAATGCAAAAGACGTAAGGATGGGACAAGAAACTATCGAAGACGTAAGAATACAAGAAGATAAAAACGACAAAGTAGCTAAGGTATTAATATTGAACACAAACGAACAAGACGAAGAAATAGACATGGACGATATCAGACCAAACTGGGAAGACGCTGAAAATTACGATATAATGCACACGGACCATGACAAGGACCCAGTTTACAACCGATTGAAGAACCTGGAGAGTTTAATTAATTTAGAACATTGCAATAGTCAGGAAAGAGAAGCAATTCTCAACATATGTAGAAAATATAATGAACTATTTTACTTAGAAGGAGATTATCTTTCATGTACCAATGCAATAGTGCATACCATACCCACACTAGCAGACAAGCCGCCCATTTATGTAAAACCAAAGCCTTCTATATTTACAAGCCATGCACAAAGAAATCTCACACTCACATTGAAAGCATAATAAGACTTCAATTTAGCTGTCAAACAGTGTGGAGTGTGGTTATGTGCTTTTATTTAGAATAAATTAATCGTCTTTTAGCAAATAAAAGCAAGCATTGTGGACATTAATTGTTACATTTATTTAATACATTTTAGAAAAATTGTGTTAATAATGTAAATAATAAGTATAACTGCACTTGGAGTAAATTATGGACATTTAGGCATCTAGTTCGTTATTCCTCGTTCACCTTTTCTTTTTCGTTCAACAAATGCTGCACCTGAAATTTAAACAAATATTTGGGAATGTTTAGCAAACTATCAATTTCAACTTATCTTCACTTTATCCTTTTCCTTTAACAATTTTTAGTCCCTTTTCCATCCTTGAGCATGTAGTGTAAAAGCAAACTTGTATTTTTTGTATCTTTTTTCAGCAGATCCGTCATGTGACACCAGAGAAAAATTTCGGATACTTAAATATGTAACAATGATCGCCCAAACGAAAATTTTGTCATAACTGCAAATACCGCGGCAAATTGAAATTATGTTCGTTTTATCTTTTAAAAAAAAAACTATTGCTTTTAACAAAAAACACGGCACTTTCATTTATCTTTCATTTCCGCGGCACGAAACACTTGTGTCCCTCGTTATAAATGGGATTTTGACCTTTTGTTGCTCCATAACCAACATAATTCCCCCAAATGAGTCCTATTAGTAACATATATTTAAATTGCTCACTTATGACACTTATTTTGGACACTTTTTGCACTTTTGCACGTTTTTTATTTTGTTAAAATAACTCTTATAACTCTTATTTTTAATAAAATTGTAATCGCAACCGCGCCACGAAAACTTATTTCCTTTGCTTTTAATGGGATTTTGACATTTCACGAATCTTGGTTGGGACTTCATACAACTACTTACCCACACCTACAGCATGGCTTGAAAATATAGAAGGCTTTGTGTAAAACCCTATCGGTTACCCGAGGCTCAAAGAGGTGAGATAAACAGACAGATAGGAGAGATGCTGGATAATGAAGTGATTAGTCCTAGCAGCAGCCCCTGGAATTCTCCCCTACTACTGGTACCTAAGAAACCAGATGCAAATGGGAACAAGAAATGGAGAGTCGTGGTGGACTTTAGACGATTGAACGAAATAACTATAGGCGATGCTTATCCCTTACCCAATATTACTGATATTCTAGATCAGTTGGGTAAGTCCAAATATTTCTCTACCTTGGATTTAGCAAGTGGATTTCATCAAATCCCAATGGATGAAGTGGACAAGGAGAAGACCGCTTTCAGCACTCCATTTGGCCACTACCATTATAATAGGATGCCATTTGGATTGAAGCGAGCTCCTGCCACATTCCAAAGGTTGATGAACACCGTTTTAACCGGATTACAAGGTATACGTTGTTTCGTTTATCTAGATGACGTAGTCGTCTACGGGTCAATCTACATGACCACAACGTAAAACTCGTTGAAGTTCTTCACAGGCTGAGAGAAAATAATTTAAAACTTCAACCTGAGAAGTGCCATTTCTTGAGAAAAGAAATCACGTACCTGGGACATGTAGTGAGTGCAGATGGAGTGCACCCGGATCCCACAAAGATAAAAGTCCTGAAAACCTACCCACAGCCTAAACGGCAAAAAGATGTAAAAGCATTCCTAGGTTTCGTAGGGTATTATTGAAGATTTATACCCAACTTCGCTAAGATAGCAAAACCACTCACCCAACTTTTGAATAAAGACACCCCTTTTGTATGGAATGAATTCTGTGACGAGTCTTTCAGAGACCTAAAAAAAAGATTAATCACGGCACCAATATTATCATACCCAGAATTCGATAAAGAATTCATCGTCACCACGGACGCCAGTGATGTAGCTTTAGGAGCCGTATTGTCGCAAGGCGAAATTGGCAAAGATAAACCTGTCTGCTACGCAAGTAGGACACTAAACCCAGACGAAACTAGATACTCCACGATAGAGAAAGAGCTTCTCGCTATAATATATGCAGTCGAGCAATTCCGCCCATACATTTATGGCAGGACATTTACCATAGTTACAGACCATAAGCCACTGGCGGCGTGATAAAAGGCAGCAGATAAATGAGCTCGCAGAAAAAGCGGAAAACGCGGCAAACACAGGCAACAGTAAAGTGCTGTACCAAATTACTAAACAGCTCTCGGGAAAGCACTCTACTAAAAAGCATGCCGTAAAGAGTGCGGATGGGAGGCTGCTGTGCAGCGACGAGGAGCAACTCCAAAGATGGAGAGATTACTTCTTCGCCGCCCTGAATGGTTCACTTGCACAGGAACCTCAGGAAAACAGCAACAATGCACAGCCGATAAGAATCAACACCCGGGCCCCATCCAAGACGGAAATAGTAACCGCAATTCATGCGATGGCCAATGGTAAAGCAGCTGGAAAAGATGGCATCCCGGCAGAATTGTTGAAAGCCGATTCAAGCCTCATAGCAGATGCGCTTCAGCCAATCCTGGAAATAGCATGGAACACCTGTACCTTTCCGGAGGATTGGACGGAAGGTATCATAGTCAAAATACCGAAAAAGGGGGACCTAACAATATGCGACAACTGGAGAGGCATCTGTCTATTATCTACTGTGGGTAAAATCTTGTCCCACGTTATATTATCAAGGATAAGAGAGGCAGTAGACCGAACGCTTAGAAGGCAGCAGGCCGGATTCAGGAAGGGCCGCTCATGTATAGACCATATTAACACCTTGAGAATCATAGTGGAGCAGTCTACTGAATTCCGATCCCCCCTTTACCTAGCTTTCGTAGATTATGAGAAAGCGTTCGACTCGGTTAATAGGAGCTTTATATGGCAGGCATTACGGCGACGTGGACTGCCTGATAAAATAATAGAATTGATAAAAGCCCTTTACAACAATTCCAAATGCAGAGTTCTCCATAATGGAAAATTATCCGACAGCTTCGAGGTGAATTCAGGAGTACGACAAGGATGTCTACTTTCGCCATTACTATTTCTTATAGTAATAAATGACATCCTTGTCGACGCTCTAGATAATAGAACAGGCGGCATACAATGGGGTTTGCTAGACCGCCTTAAGGATCTCGACTACGCGGATGATATCTGTTTGCTGGCCCACAGACATCAGGAGCTAAAAAACATGTTAAACAATTTGGCAACAGAAAGTAGTCTAGCAGGCTTAAGGCTGAATCCGAACAAAACCAAAGAAATGCGGATAAATGCAAACACACTTGAACGAACTGCGCTGAATAACCGTGACGTGGAACTGGTAGATAAATTCTGCTACCTCGGTAGCATTATTACCGAAAATGGCGGTACAGAAGAAGACGTCAGTTCCAGAATAAATAAAGCACGAGGCGCATATGCATGCCTGTTCCGCATATGGAGATCAACGGAGATCTCAACTAACACCAAATTGCGGCTGTTCAACTCCAACGTTAAGGCAGTTCTTTTGTACGGTTGCGAAACATGGAAAGTCACCCAATTCATCACAGGGCGCCTACAAGTCTTCATCAACAGATGCCTGCGTCGTATCCTAAAAATCCGCTGGCCAGATAGAATTTCAAATGAAGAGCTATGGCGCCGTGCCGGCCAAGAAAGGATAGACGACCAAATCAGGCGAAGGAAATGGAATTGGGTTGGCCACACCTTGCGACGCGATAACGAAAACCTAGCCAAACAGGCCCTTGACTGGAACCCGCAAGGATCCCGTCGAGTTGGAAGACCTAGAACAACGTGGAGGAGGACCCTACTAGCAGAGGCCGCAACAACTGGGAGATCCTGGTCAGAGCTGAGAGCTGTCGCGCAAAACAGAGTCCGCTGGAGGGCAACTGTTTCCGCCCTATGTCCCATGAGGGATTAAAGGGGCACAAAGAAGAAAGATAAGCCACTGGTATGGTTAATGAACCTGAAGGACACCACTAGCCGACTAGCAAGATGGAGAATTCGACTCGAAGAATTCGACTACGTAATTAAATATAAACCAAGGAAAATGAACGCTAATGCGGACGCGCTTAGTAGAATAGTGCCAGAAAATGTAATGGAAGAAAGAACCGTCAACATGTTGACACGAAGTCAAACAAAAGCGGTCACTAATGAACAAACCCCTATCCAAGAGAATAACCAAGAAACTCACTTATTTGATCAACCCATAAGCACAGACGAAGTTATTATTAGTGAAACAAAACGTGAACTCCTGACAGTAAAAGGAATTAGAGATAAATACTACATATTACCGTTAGAGTTGAATTTTAGAGTTGCCAGATAAATTGGACCCCGGTATATGGTATGTTAGGAACAAGAACCAATGCAAACATTCAATAGTAAGAATAAGTCTCCCAAGTAGAACACCACAGGACGAAGAAATTTTAAAGGGCGACCTAAAACAAATAAAGATCGAGGACGAAGATTCTCATGAAAAGTATCTGGAGATCAGCGTACCACACTTAAGTAATACCGATTTAGCCAAATTAAAGGACTTACTCCGACAAATATTCGGTGAGACCATTCACTACATTACGCTTTTTTTGGGACAATTAAAACTCCCGAAGACTCTGAAGAAGTACAAGAGATATTGCGCGAGTACCATCAAACTCCTCTAGGAGGCCATCAAGGCGTTAACAGGACCATAAAACGAATACAAGAAAAGTATTCTTGGCCAGGCGTCAAAAACGACGTCGAGAATTTCATAAAGAAATGTGGGTCTTGTCAACTTAACAAACTGTCACACAACCCTAAAATCCCCATGAAAATAACGACCACAAGTTCTAAGCCATTCGAAAAAATATACTTAGACATCGTTGGTTCTCTACCTGTTAGCCATTCCGGCAATAAATACTTGCTCACCTTCCAAGATGATCTAAGCAAGTTCTCTATTGCGATTCCCCTAGAAAACCAGGAAGCCCAAACAGTGGCAAAAGCCTTTGTAGAACAGATCGTCTGTAAACATGGAATTCCAAAATCACTCCTTACGGATCAAGGATCCAATTTCCTAAGTGCCATGTTCAAGGACGTCACCAAGTTGCTGCAAATCAAACAATTGCAAACTACACCATATCATCCACAAACAAATGGTGCCCTTGAAAGGAGTCATAGGACTCTCGCGGAATACCTTCGACAATATGTCAACCGCGATCCACTTACATGGGATACGTGGATCCCATACGCAATGTTTGTTTACAATACCACCCTTCATTCGAGTACAAACTACTTTCCTCATGAACTTCTTTACGGATATCCAGCAGAAATACCTAGCGCATTAAATAGTGCACCCACTATTAGCTACAACTACGATGCAAAGGAACTAAAATCCAGATTACAGCATAGCCACTTAATAGCGTAAGAGACTTTAGTAAAAAAAAGGAAAAGTCCAAACAGTACTACGACAAGAGCACTAAAATAAAATCGTTTAATCTAGGCGACAGGGTATTACTTAAGCAAAACGCTAGAAAAGACAAACTCACATCCTTATGGGAAGGCCCTTACGAAATCATTCGTTTAAACTCAACCGAAAACACAACTATTAGAGTAAAGAACAAAAACAGAACCGTACATAACAACAATCTAAAACTCTTCACTGACGAACACTAATATTTACCTTCTCACAGGACGCTACTATTCATTCTAATGATGATATGCTACACTAAGATCAACGTGACTACATTCACTACTAATCCCGGAATCTATTTCGAAGAAATTGGTAAGGTAGGGTTATACAGCAACGAATGGAAGATCATAATATTCTACGATCTATCTAATTTTAAGTTGGAATTAAATAACCTAGAACAATGTAGGGATCAAATAAAATATTGCTGCAAGACGCTTCATAAACTAAAAGGAAGCGAAATTTGTCTTCAGCTATTTGAACATTTCAACACAGTCTTAGACGAAATAAACGACAAAATTAAGTTATTAGACGGACAAAACAAACGCACAAAACGAGGACTCTTCAATGCTATAGGCTCCCTTAGCAAAGCCTTGTTCGGGACCCTAGACGAGGCGGATGCGGACAGATACGATGAACAAATAGCGGCAGTCCAAAAAGATCAAAACTATCTGCTTCATCTCATAAAGAATCAAACCCTCATTATCGAAACCACGACCAACATATTTAGTAAAACACAGACAGATATCAAGAACCAATTTGATCTAATTGACACTAAATTCGTAAAAATCGACAACATCCTGAATCAGGTAGATAAGGATTTGACGCACGTAAACGCGCTATTAGAACTGGAATCTTTAGTCTCTCTAGCCACAACTATATCAACGCGCTTTGAATCTATCCTGAATATCCTTTTGGATCTGGTTACTGACGTGCGCCATGGCAAATCACACCCTTCAATAATTTCTCCAAAACAAATAGACGATTTGCTTACAACTATCCAAAAGAACCTACCTAACGATGTAATGTTACCGGTAGATAAATATAGAAATAACCTGCTCCAAATTTACAAATTCGGACACATTAGTACAGCAACAGTTAAAAATAAAATCTTATTCGAATTAAATGTACCACTACCATTTCGCGAGAGTTACCAGCTTTACAAAGTTGTACCCTTTCCAACTCTACATAATAATAATTACGTTTTCATCCAACCATCACTAGAGTACTTAGTAGTGGATTACAACAGAGAGCATTACTACTCTCTAAATAAATTAGACCTAAATAACTGTCAAACCGATGATCTGAAATACTACTTGTGTAGAATTGTACACCCAATTTTTAATGTTCATTCGAAAAATAACCTGTGTGAGATTGACCTTCTTAAACACGATAAGACAATACCAAACTCTTGTCATGTGAAGTCTTTACCACGCACGGACTTCTGGATACAGTTGGCTCAACCTAACAAATGGTTGTTTGTTATGGACAAGGATGCCACTGTAGACATAGTATGCGCTAATGAGATTTTCCCCTGCCCCCTCAGAGGCACTGGAATAATCGAGATACGCACAGGATGTTACTTAAGAAGCAAAGACAATCCTACAATCGCACAATGTACGAACATCTAAATTAAATGACTATTATCTACCATTAATAAACTTGACACGGGAGAACCTAGAAGGATCAATGGTCAATAAAAGTCGCGTGCCGTCAAAACAAACGAAAACATTCCTATTAAAATACAATCAGGAAAATGAATTAAAAGAATTAAGCAAAACAATTGAATTTCAGAAACAAAAAGAAGAATTAACCTACAACCGTATCAACAACCATGATATACACCATTATTCCCTAAATTATATTCTGTTAGTCTCAGGCATAATAATAATAGCACTGATGGTCTACAAACTACAACACTTCAGACACACTATAAACAATGACAGAAATGAGACAGACATAACAGAACCTAGCGCTACCCCTACACGAGAAACACCGTCATGTTCATACGTTGTAGCAACAAAACCATGTTAAGACCCACAAGAAAATATAAGAACTATCAAAAGATTTTCGTTTAATACATGTAGTAAGGAATAAGTAAATAATACGAGTAAATATATGTGTGCGTATGCTAAAACCAAAATTGTTTTCCCAAATAAATATATATATGTATATATGAGTATGATTAAATAAATTAATTTAATAAATAATATTTTTATTTCTTGAAAATCAAAAAAAATAGACAAAAGAATAATTGAAATATATTCAGAGTAATAACACGTAAAATAAATAATAATAAATCACTCGTTGTACAATTAGAACATTAGGGAAATAAATAAATAAAAATACAAAGAATAAAATACACACAAAAATATAAAGATGCTACTAAATACTAGAATATGAATAAAAATGTAAAAACTAGTTGGGATGTGGGTTCGACCCGTTCGGTCCACACGATCAACTTCCCAGTATGATGGATGATGAATATTATGATTGGATATATTAATATAGAATATATGTATAATACTGAGAGTGTGTCACAATTGTTTATCAATATTTTCGCTAAAATGTCAAACTAAATGTGCGCACCTACCAGATTAGGATGACAAAAATGTATATAAAATTGATGTGTTAATGGTTTTCGGCACCTCAATGAAGTCGAAATAGTTTTTAGTTCGCGCGGTATCGTGCAGGTACAAAAATCACTTAAGTCATTTAAACCAAAAAACCGCTGGACCGAATATTATAAAAATCTTTTCAGATTATAATGTCGCTAATACGCTTCGAACGGCACCTCAAGTAAGTCAATATCTTTCGTGGTTCGGGCGATATCGTGCAGGTACAAAAATCACTTACGTCGCTTAAACAAAAAAACGGCAGGACCGAATTTCATGAAAATCTTTTCAGATCATATTTCGGTTGATACGCTTCAAACGACACCTCAACGAAGTCGATATCAGTTTTGGTTCGCGCGATATCGTGCAGGAAAAAATGACCACATCCGTACGCACATACACACACACACATACTTCCTCCCAATTGTTTGCTTAAAATGCTCCTGGGACCTTGATAAATAAAAATACGTTGAAATTTTCGATTTCGATTTTCGGACCGATTACAATAACTTCCTATACTGGGAAGTTAAAAAGGAACACACAATTAACTTGCCAAATAAGTTTCAAGTGAGAGTGCAGGTCAAGGCAGACGGGCGAATAATATTCCGCCATCATCACAAGCGGAGAATCAGCAAACATAAACCTCCCTTGAACGTAATCGTTCAACAGGGGGGAGAATGTTTAGCCCCAAGGCTAAATAATAAACTAGTTGGGATGTGGGTTCGACCCTTTCGGTCCACACGATCAACTTCCCAGTATGATGGTTGTTGAATATTATGATTGGATATTTTAATAATAAATGAACAATAGGCAATATAGAATATATGTATAATACCGAGAATTCGTCACAATTGTTTATCAATATTTTCGCTAAAATGTCAAACAAAATGTGCGCACTTTCAAGATTAGGTATTAATGTGTTTCGGCACCTCAATGAAGTCGATATAGTTTTTAGTTCGCGCCGTATCGTGCAGGTACAAAAATCACTTAAGTCATTTAAACCAAAAAACCGCTGGACCGAATATTATAAAAATCTTTTCAGAATATATTATCGCTAATACGCTTCGAACGGCACCTCAAGTAAGTCAATATCTTTTGTGGTTCGGGCCATATCGTGCAGGTACAAACATTACTTACACCGCTTAAATAAAAAAAACGGCAGGACCGAATTTTATGAAAATCTTTTCAGATCATATTTTGGTTAATACCCTTCGAACGGCGCCTCAACTAAGTCGATATCTTTTATAGTTCGCGCGATATCGTGCAGGTACAAAAATCACTTAAGCCATTTAAACCTAAAAACCGCTGGACTGAATACTATAAAAATCTTTGCAGATTATATTGTCGTTAATACGCTTCGAACGGCACCTCAAGTAAGTCTATATCTTTCGTGGTTCGGGCGATATCGTGCAGGTACAAAAATCACTTACGTCGCTTAAACAAAAAAACGGCAGGACCGAATGTCATGAAAATCTTTTCAGATCATATTTTGGTTAATACGCTTCGAACGTTCAACGAAGTCGATATCAGTTTTGGTTCGCGCGATATCGTGCAGGAAAAAATGACCACATCCGTACGCACATACACACACACACATACTTCCTCCCAATTTTTTGCTTAAAATGCTCCTGGGACCTGGAAGGATGAAAATACGTTGAAATTTTCGATTTCGATTTTCGGACCGATTACAATAACTTCCTATAGGTACTGGGAAGTTAAAAAACTCACTTCAAATAAAAAAAACTCACCATAAGTTAGTTGATATTTATTGCCCAGATAAACAAAAATCAAATTATATGCATGCGTATATATGTATATACATATATATTTATAGTTGCATTTCATTATACATATTTTTTTTATAGTAATATGTTGTGTATAAACCTAAAAATAACTAGTTGGGATGTGGGTTCGACCCTTTCGGCCCACACCATCAACTTCCCAGTATGATGGATGTTGAATATTATGATTGGATATTTTAATAATAAATGAACAATAGGCAATATAGAATATATGCATAATACCGAGAATTTGTCACAATTGTTTATCAATATTTTCGCTAAAATGTCAAACTAAATTTGCGCACTTACAAGATTAGGATGACGAAAATGTATATAAAATTAATGTATTAATGTTTTTCGGCACCTCAATGAAGTCGATATAGTTTTTAGTTCGCGCGGTATCGTGCAGGCACAAAAATCACTTAAGTCATTTAAACCAAAAACCCGCTGGACCGAATATTATAAAAATATTTTCAGATTATATTATCGCTAATACGCTTCGAACGAGACCTCAAGTAAGTCAATATCTTTTGTGGTTCGGGCCATATCGTGTAGGTACAAAAATCACTTACGCCGCTTAAACAAAAAAACGGCTCGACCGAATTTTATGAAAATCTTTTCAGATCATATTTTGGTTAATACTCTTCGAACGGCACGTCAACTAAGTCGATATCTTTTATAGTTCGCGCGTTATCGTGCAGGTACAAAAATCACTTAAGTCATTTAAACCAAAAAACGGCTGGACCGAATATTATAAAAATCTTTTCAGATAATATAGTCGCTAATACGCTTCGAACGGCACCTCAAGTAAGTCAATATCTTTCGTGGTTCGGGCAATATCGTGCAGGTACAAAAATCACTTACGTCGCTCAAACAAAAAAACGGCTGGACCGAATTTCATTAAATTCTTTTCAGATCATATTTCGGTTAATACGCTTCGAACAACACCTCAACGAAGTCGATATCAGTTTTGGTTCGCGCGATATCGTGCAGGAAAAAATGACCACATCCGTACGCACATACACACACACACACATACTTCCTCCCAATTTTTTGCTTAAAATGCTCCTGGCTCCTTGAAAGATGAAAATACGTTGAAATTTTCGATTTCGATTTTCGGACCGATTACAATAACTTCCTATACTGGGAAGTTAAAAAAAAGGGCTGTGGCACTCGAAGACTGCCGCGGTAAAGCTATTGCATAGCATTTTTTATCAACTCATGCAATTACAATTATTTATTTATTTTATTTATGCAGTATTTTTTTCACCGATATCAATTCATGTTTTTTCTTTGATATTCGCTTCTAAGTGGATGTCCACGTCATTATAGGGATGCACGGTCAAAATTAAAGCCCTTCAGCTTCAGCGGTGTGGGTTAATCCCATTTTACCCCCTTAGGGTATGAATTTCGAAAAATCGCTTCTTAGTGGATGTCCAAGTCATTAAAGGGATGCACTGTCAAAATTCCAGCCCTATAGCTCCAGGGGTTTGGGTAAACCCCATTTCACCCCCTTAGGGGATGAATTTCGAAAAATCGTTTTATAGTGGATGTCCACGCCATTACAGGGATGCACTGTCAAAATGTCAGCCCTATAGCTTTAGCGGTTTGGATAAACCCCATTTCACCCCCTTAGGGGATGAATTTCGAAAAATCGCATTTTAGTGGATGTCCACGCCATTATAGGGATGCACTGTCAAAATGTCAGCCCTATAGCTTTAGTGGTTTGGATAAACCCCATTTCACCCCCTTAGGGGATGAATTTCGAAAAATCGCTTTTTAGTGGATGTCCACGTCATTATAGGGATGCAAAGAAAAGAAGTGTTTCAACAAATATTGTAGATTAAGAAATATGATTCTAAAGGAATTTATGTGGGAAAGGAAGTTAGTTACATTGTTTGGATGGGGTTTTTGTGGGAAAGGAAATCAGTTATCCTATTTCGGTTAAAAGCTGGTTATTTGGATATACATATAACTTTCACTGTCAAAATTTCAGCCCTATAGCTTTGGCGGTTTGGGTAAACCCCATTTCACCCCCTTAGGGGATGAATTTCGAAAAATCGCTTTTAGTCATTATAGGGATGCACTGTCAAAATTTCAGCCCTATAGCTTTGGCGGTTTGGGTAAACCCCATTCAATGACGCACCGTGTTAGGTTTTTTTTCGTTACGGAATTTCTCGATTCGGTCACCGCGCTCAAAGCCTGCGATAAAAGCTATGCAATAGCTTAAAAATTATTGATTTTTTAGAAACTTATTTTTTGTAGAGGGGGTTTCGTGTAACAGTTGTCAACAGACACTTTACTTCCGTTTAATTTTGAAATTTTTGAAATTTTTAAACATCGAAGTAGGCGCTTCATAAAATTTCCCCTCTCGTGTTAGGTTTTTTTTCGTTACGGAATTTCTCAATTCGGTCACACCGCTCAAAGCCTGCGATAAAAGCTATGCAATAGCTTAAAAAACATTATGTTATTCCACCATTTGAACAAAAAAAGCAATACATATTATATAGATAAAATGCATAATTTAGAAAATAAATAACAAATAATTAAATTTTTTTTTAAACACACAAGAAAAGGTATAATTAAAATAAATTACCCAGTAGATAAATACCCCATAAATAAATAAATAAATAAAAAAAATCAGGTGCGGTCATGGGACCCCCGTCAGGAACGAAGTTCCTTACGATTTTTCTACAACTGCGAATGTAACTCCAAATAAAATCTGTATATTTTATTTATTTTTACTTTATACCATTTTTCAAGTAAATAATGTAAAGGATCGAATCAAATCAAAAATTTAATTTAATATTTTAGGAAAATATTTATTATAATATTAACATTCCAAAACTTTCCAAAATTTTATCAACAAATTGTAACATAGAAATTATTGGCTTATGATAACTATAATAAGATGCATATACTTCAGAATCAATTTTGTCCAAGAATCTTGAAAAAACGGCATCAACTGTAGTACAGTATTTCGTTGTGTACTGTGCTGGATCATTATTCATACTCAAATTAAATGTGTCAGATAAATAATGACCAATGCAAAAAGTGTGCACGTTCGTCATGCATGACACTTTGCATTATCATTTCTTCCTATAGCTATCGGTGCAAATTGATTCCAATTTCTAAAGAAAAACACTGCATTCTGATTTAATAAATTCACAAATTGCCTACTGGGATCGATACTCGCACGCATACATACACAAAATATCGCATTTTCTTACGTGACGATTTCTCCCTATTCACTCTATCCGCAAGCCGCGTTAAGGAACTTCGTTCCAATAAATAAAAGGTTATAATAAAAAAAAGATGAACATCAATTTTTATAGGTACATAATAGAAATTTTTTATATAAAACTTTAGATATCATAACTAAATAATTGTTCTTATCGTTGCTTACAGCGCACATAATTAATATGCAAATAAAGATAATAATAACGCGCTTGTAAAAAAAAAAAAACTAAAATAAATTAATTAGACATATACATATATAGATATAAAAAATATACATTGTTTATGTTAATGCAAAATTCAATAAAACAAAAGTACAACAAACCAAAGACCGAAGCACCCTCTTAACGCAAATAAAATCAAAAAAGAAAGAAAAATTCAAAAAGGGCATTACCATCCCATGGCCAATTCTAAGAATCATCAATATTGTAAGACCCCCACGGTCATGTGAAAATTCTCACCACCATAATTCAAGGGCACATGTGGAAAATACTCCACATGACAAGTGCAAGTGGCCACAAAATTCAAAGGAAACTGTCGAGCCAAAACCTGACCCGACATTTCCTCTCTATTACCTAGTTTATAGCTACTCCAAAAATAATTCGAATTATGGATCATCCCAAATTGTTTACCCTATAAACGAGGTAATTCGAATTATGGCTTAAACCGAAATATTTCGGCTTACGCCATAGTTATAAGAAAGTATTTAATACCCGTTTATACGCTAATTCGAAATTTGGATGTAACTTTGAGTTAAATCGATTTAATTTTTCTGCTATAAACTAGGTATATATTTCAATTGCCCACAATAAATTCAAAGTGGCTAATTCTAAAGGAAATCGCCTATCGAATTCGATGCGACTTTTCCTTCTTTACCTAAAATCCAACAAAACCGTGCTTCAAATTGCACCATAAATTCCTCAACGGAATGCACTGCACTCAAGGTGAAGAAATTCGATGCGCCCAAGCGACATGTCCACAACCGGCCTTCACGGCACGAGACCCGCCAGATGGTAAACATTGAGGCAAGTTACACGGCATAACATTTCTTCCATCAACACTTCCAATAATTCCAATAAACCGGTTTTATAGGCAAGGGGGCGCGGGGAAGTTTGTTACTTGTGCATCCCAAAAAATTCTCGACTGCACAGAGCACACACTAACACAATCATAATTTCATTCTCGGGGTCTACGAAAATGAGTTAAAGTTTGTACACAGCCACATAGACAATAGAATTGTTACACGAAAAAATGCAGAACAGTCAGTTTATCGTGAAATTCGTATAACACGCACAAACCGGTTTGTTACAGCAGAAAGTGTTATGCCGTGTAACAAGCCTCATTAATTGCATAAGGCAATTATGCATTTTGCCCCGGCCAAGTGCCGAAAACAATATTAAGAACTCTCGGCCGCCCTCGTGATCGAGGCGCGAGAGAATTTTTCCCCTTATGGTTATACATAAGAACCAAACTACGGCAAGCGCCGCAGCGATCGTGTCATCGTGTTTGGGTAAAACCAAGCTCGATGCATGAGAGGGAGAATTCATATATGGAATGCATAAGAAATGCATATATGGAATGCATAAGAATACACCCCCCAAAAAATATTACATAAAGAGAGGGCAAATGGGAAAGCAAAGAGGCATAATGATTAGGAGACGCCTCCAAACAATTTTTGGTGTGAAAAACGCCAAAATAAGGTAAGGTGGATTATTCCAAAAATTTAAAAAGACAGTTGACTTAAGTTAACTGACGAAGACGGTCGTCAAAATATATAAATATAAAAGAGGTTGGTTCGGTCGGCGGTAGTTGAAATTGCTTAAAAGTCAAGATTTCGTTTTATTTTTTTGAACAAGAGAAAAGTCAAGATTTCGTTTTATTTTTTTGAACAAGAGAAAAGTCAAGATTTCGTTTTATTTTTTTGAACAAGAGTAACAATAAGGGCAGGTAAACTTCTCCAGCGTGGAAAGTACCGCCTGGTCCTTTGTTGCGGGAGAAGTGCAACACTGTTGCTGTCAATCATTTCGTCATTCCAAGTGTGAATTTCGTAGTGGCAGGGTATATTTAAAAACGGAAACAAAATTAAAAACGGAAAATGGCGAGTTCAGTAAATAAAGATTTTTGGTTTTTGGATTTTCGTAAACAGTGTCTGCTACATAGCCAGGCTGGTGTGACATAGGCTGTACCCAGGCTGGTGTGTCTTTCATTATAGGTTTATAGGGCCCCCATCCCAGCTTGTACTAATTGTATAGAAGAGGCCGTTGGTAATGTGTGGGGTTTACTTAGAGGCCTAGGTATTGTCTCTGTTGATACTGTAGTTGGTGCAGGCTCGGGTGACATTAGGTCCCCGCTAGGGGACGTTTGGTCCTCGGAGGTGGTTCTCTCATCCGGAGGACATGCATTTCCGGGTCTTCTGGCACATGTAGAGCGGGCCATGGCCGCTAGTAACGGTATGCTTTTGTAACATTTATACGCTATGAAAACCATTATTAGGATGCCGCTGAGTGAGACAGCGGCCGTTGAATGGGTGTGATTACGTTCCCATGTTAGGTGGTTCAACTGCGAGTAGATATCCTGCAGGGGTTTCATGCCTTCCTGGATAATCTTGTTCGTATCGTCACCTGTGAGTAATTTTATCTTATTATTGGAGGTTATCGATGGTACTCCAAGGTTGAAGGTGCTAAAGTTAGTTTCTTTTACTACCGGAAAGTAGGGTGCGTGCACCACTCGGCTGGTTTGGGTTGCTAGGCCGTTGTATAATATCGTTCTGTCTCCCGTCTTAACTTGGCAAGGTGCGTTTAATTTGAGCATTCCTTGTTGGGTTGTAAGGACTTCGTGGAAAATTTTATTGCAAGTGATTTTGAACCTGGTCGGAGATATGAGAGAATATAGCCAGGTTTTGGGGGGAGGGGGTTAAATTTATCAGCACGTTATGTGGTGGGTCCTGTATCTTCGTTGGACAGTTTACCCCCTCCTCTAGGGGATTATGGAGGAGCCTTATGGCACACTCTTGGGTTGCGGGGTATTGTGTAAATGGGACCCGTAATGGCCCCACGTACGTATTACTTTCCAGATTTCCCGTAATTTTGTAGAAATATGTGGTGTCCGACTGGACAAAGAGTGCAAACTGCTGAGATTTAAAATCTGATGCCAAATGTGAGTATGGGATGTCTATGTCTGGTACTACGGAATGTCCTGATTTGGTGAGGACGGGGAAGCACCTGATTTGGTGATATTGCATTTTAGGAATATCTAAGACGGGGAGTGTTATTTTTATTACTAACTTATCTACGATAATGTGAGATTGTAATCGGGTGGTCTGTTGTAAGAGAGGCAGACAGTCTTCACACTCAGGGTGAGTCCTACGGTAAATGTTCGCTCGAGACGACTCAGATATTAATAGGGGGTGTATTTTACTATTCTTACTAGCTATTATTATATCTAGAATCGTTCTTTGCCGGGACTCGATTTCCAGGACCAGGAACAGGATGTTTGTGACTATTTCCTGTCTTACTTGGGATTTTTCCACCCCTTCTATTACATTATCTAGGGTTTTTACCTGACTCGTAATATTTCGTTGTTGCTCTAGCAGGACGGCTAGAGGTTTCTGAATTTCCCCTAAGGTGTTGTTGACAACCGTAATCTGCAGCTTCTCCAGTTCATTCAGAGCTTCTTGGTTGGCTTCCAGCTCTCCTAACCGGCTGTAGACTTCTTCCTCGTTATTAGCGTCCATGGTCCCGAATAGTAGATGTAGGGCATGTCCGATGCCGTAAAATAGGGATCTTTTAGATCGTTTGAGGGGAACCAGTTCCCTAATAGTTTGGGTGCGCTGCTTTATGTGATTTATTGTTGAATGTATACTTATCTGCTGGGCCTGGCATGATGCAGAGCCGTCACCAGCGCATAACAGGCGTACCGCTTCCTCGGCTTGTTCGGCTAATGTCGTGTGTACGCTTAGTTCATGGAGATCCAGTTCTGTTAGCAGGCTCCACTCATGATGATAAAGCCATAAGTCTCCAGTAGTTCATAGAGTACCCCGTTCGTTTTTATAGGGGTGATGGTGTATGGCAAGGGCCCGGACTCGCTTGCGGTCATTTGCAGGATTAGTAGTAATGCCAGCGTCTACATTTTGCGCTGCAATTAGATTATAAATAGGAGATTAGTTTTGGTCGGCCGTTTGTTTTTTGATTTATCTATAGCCGGAGATTCCGGCGTGAACTAATGTGGTTATTGTATTGTGTATTTTTTCCGTTTGCCTTTCGTCTAAGTTGAGTGTTTTACACCGTAAAGCATCGTTAGGCGTAAGTAGGCAGGACTTATTTGGTGGCTTAAAGTTACGTTTTATTTTCATAAAACGGTTTCAAGCGGATATTATGGACGGTGACCAATCTCCTATTTATTTTGATGGTAGTGTTTACAGCGCTTGGGACTGACACTACTGTATAGGGCCCGACCCAGATTTGGAATAGTTTGTGTTTTCGGGCCTCGTTACGTAGAAGGACTTTGTCCCCTACATGAAGTGTGAGTGGGCGTACGTTCCCGTCATAATATGCTTTGGAGCGGTTTTTGCCAACAAGAAGGTGCTAGAGCATAAGATTTTTGCAGCTTATACCGGAGTTGGTGGTAATAACTCTCGTGGTTGTATAGGGGCTCCGGGTTGCGTTTGAGATTGGACGGGACGTCGGCAATGAAACCATTTAGGTAGTCCATGGGGGTAAGTTTGGTCCCCTCGTATACGCTATTATTGTACACGAACGCTGCCGTGCGCAGAAACTGGTCCCAATTGTTTGGGCCTATGAGCCCGTTCTAGAGCACCATTGGACTAGGGGTGGTAGGCTGAGGTCTGTAGTTTCTTAACTTTTAAGAGCCTACATACGCCCTTGAAGAGGTCACTCAGGAAATTTGATCCCTGATCGGTGACTATCTGTTTAGGTATGCGGTAGCGCGTGACGATTTCGTCGAAGAAAATTTGTGCTACCGTTTGAGCTTCTCCATTGGGGATGGCATACCAGTCGACGAATTTTGTCAGGGTATCCTGGAAGGTTAGGATGTATTTATTTCCGGAATGTGTTTCTTCCAGAGGACCTACTATGTCTAAATAGACTTTTTCGAAGGGCTTTTCTGCTATGTCTGTAATAACCATGGGCATTCGGAATTGTCTAGAGGCCTTCATGGTTTGACATTTCTTGCACCTTCTTATATAGCGAGTGATATCGCGAAACATGTGTCTCCACCAATATTTTCGACGTACGCGATTATATGTTTTGACGACTCCCTGGTGTCCGCCGAAAGGGGAGTCGTGGTAGTCCTTCAATATTGTATTGATTTCTTCGGGACTTGTTATCACTTCGACTTTTCGTCGTAGCTCGCTGGAGCTATCTTTGGAGGCTTCGGCAGGTTGAGGTATTTTCGTTTCCAAGTCTATTCCTTTAGGCCCTTCGTCGGTATCGGGGGCTTCTGCAGTTGGAACGAGTTCGTCTTTTTCCTCATCCTGCATTTTTTGTGCCTGAGCTCTTGTGACCGCGTTGCATTGTTTCGGTCGTTCAATAGGAGGCAATGTAATCCCGTCTCTCGGGTGAAATAGTTAGGGGTTCACCGGGTTGGTGAATTAGAGCTTCCACCGTGAAGGTATTGGGCTCTTCTGCTCTTTGGGGAATCCGGCAGAGAGCATCACCATTCGTATTATATTTACCCGGTTTATATTTATTTGGTAATCGCTTTCGGACAATTTATGGTGAAACCTAACGAGTCGAGTTGTGGGGTCCTTTACGTTGAGGACTCCCGTGAGAGGTTTATGGTCTGTATAGACCGTAAACTTTCAACCCATTAAGTAACACCTGAAGTTTTTAACAGCCCATACTATGGCTAGCAGCTCCTTTTCGACGGTGGAGTAGTTGCGCTCCGCCTTGTTTAGAGTGCGACTCGCATAAGCTATGGGCTGGTCTTTGCCTACGATTCCTTGAGAGAGCACTGCTCCGAGTGCCTCACTGCAGGCATCCGTTGTTAGGTTGAACGGTTTTTCGAAATCAGGGTATATCAGCAGTGGTGGGGAGACTAGAGAACGCTTCACGATTTGAAATGCTTCCTCGCATTTTGGCGTCCATGAAAATTTCTCACCCTTTCTTAGTAAATTGGTTAGGGGGCGTACTATTTTAGAAAATTCTGGGATGAATTTTCTATAGTAGTTGGCAAGACCCAAGAAGGACTGGACTTGCCTGACGGTACGGGGCGCCGGAAAGCTTTGGACACACTCCGTTTTTCTGGGGTCTGGTAGGGCTCCCTTTTCAGAGCATACATGACCCAGGTAGACTACTTCCTTTTTCAAAAATTGGCATTTCTCCGGTGGCAATTTGAGGTTGTTTTCCCTCAACCGGTCGAATATGCGTCGTAGCTTGGAACTATGGTCCTCTAGGTTCTTACCATAGATGACTATGTCATCTAGGTAGACGAAGCATTCGAGGCCTTGTAGACCCGTAAGGACATAATTCATTAGTCGCTGAAACGTATCCGGGGCACCTTTTTACCCGAACGGCATACGTTTGAACTCTTAATGGCCATAGCTCGTGCTAAAGGCCGTCTTGGGGCGATCCTGTGGTTCCACTAGTACCTGGTGGTAACCACTGGCCAAGTCGAGGGTAGAGAAGTATCTCGATTGACCGAGCTGGTCCAGGATGTCCTCGATCCTTGGTAAGGGATATGCATCGCCTATTGTCTTTTCATTAATTTTGCGGAAGTCCACAACTACGCGCCATTTTTTCTCACCGTCAGGGCCCGGTTTTTTCGGTACCACTAGGAGGGGTGAGTTCCACGGACTTTTACTGGGTTGGACAATATCGTTGTCCAACATTTCTTTTAATTGATCATTGATGACTTGCCTCTGAATTTCCGGCAGTCTATACATTTTTTGATTAATGTATTGGTCGTAGACCATGTGGATTTCGTGTCTTAGAGCTTCCGTGTAGGTTAGCTTGTCTCCTTTTAAGTGGAATATGTCGGCATATTCGTAACAAAGATCCCGTATGGACCGCTTCTCTTCGGCCGTTAGAGGGTGGTCGAGGCTGAGTTCCTCGTCTAGTTGTTTGAAACGCGTTTCTCGCTCCTCATGGTCCGGGAATATATATCGCAGATGACGGATGGAATCGATTTCCTTTTCATTCGTTCCCAACTTCACTTTTGCCCTTTTTCCTTTGGGCATACCTTGCGGGATTGCACCATTATTGGGTATACTTTGGTGCCTTGCGTTAGATGTCGATGGGGTACTGGCGTTCCTGAGACCGTCTGGTTCAGAGCCTGTAAGATACGCACATACGTCATTAGCATTCCTTGGAGGCTTAGGGTTGTTGTTAGAGGCTAAGTGAATAGTAGTGCAGTCTTTGATTGGCGCGAGCGTAAGGGATAGGCTCGTCAGGACTACTGGTTGGGTGCTAACGTTGATGAGATCAACATACACTGTTTTTGTTCCAGTTGGCAAGAGGGAATTGGCGAGGAATACTCCTTCGCTCGGCTCGTATGATTCACAGAGCATTTCCTCCTCTAACCTTAGGGGAATGGGGACCACCATTTGAGACCGGCTTGGTAGGCGAATGGACTTCTTCAATGTCACGTTATATTTGCCTGAATTGGTCTCATAGTCGTTGGGGTTGTTTTCCAACCTTGAGCCATCTAGAGATAGGCAGCTGGTATTCCTCTCTGAGGGTACTTGGGAGACACCACCGGGGTTTATTTCAGCTACTACGAGTTGAGATTCCCTGGTTTGGCTCCTGCTGCTCTCTAGGGTTTGACTTGGCGGGTCCATTGCGTAATGGAATTGCAATTTCTACTGGGTTGATTTCCGTGCGAGGAAATCGCAGTCGTTTCCTAACAGGCCATCGTTAGGGATTTCTGGTGTATTTTGCACAATTTGGAAGGTGCATGGGAGGGGGGCGTTGAGAATGATGTTCCCCTGACAGCTCCTTAATGTTTTTCCTTGGCCGTATGGCGTTTGTAGTGTGCATTTTTTAGTGAGATCTGATAAGTTGGGATCCTTTAGTTTTTTATGTTTTAATATACTGACCTCAGCGCCAGTGCCCACTGCTAGGTCAGCTTTGCCGTTAAGGCTTATGTCTAGAGGGAGGGTGACGAGTGGAACACTTGGTTCGGGCGCATGAGGTCCCCCTTTAGTATTATTTTGTGGACTTATTGTCGGGCCGGGGTTTCTTGGTCCGACTGCGGGGAGTTTCCCGCTTGTTGTGACTCCCAGCGCTGTCTTTGATGACAGTCGTCTACTTGGTGACCACGTCTGTGGCAGAAATCACATCTATATCTGATATTAAATACCGCTCTTGGGTTGTTGGATGCTTGTTGGCGGCCATTTTGTTGGTTGGACCCGTTATTCATGGGTCGGTTGGTTGATTGTCGGTTAGCACCCTGGTTGGAGGGTTGTTGGTCGGGGTAGCGGTAATTACCCATTTGTTGTGACCGCGGGTCTGGGTAACGATTGTTACCTTGGAACTGAGACCGTTGGTTGGGGTAACGATTTATTATTATTATTATTATATGAAGGCTCCTGGTTCTGGTAGCGATTATTACCATTATTGTATGAAGTCCCCTGGTTTTGGTAACGATTATTATTATTAAATGGGGTCCTTGGGGGCTCAACTGGTCGGAGGCAGTCCCTCGCGTCGTGCGAGTTGGACCTGCAGATTATGCAGAAGGGCGTGTTTTTGCGTTTCAAACAGTCCGAATAGGTATGCCCTCTATTTCTACAATAGTTACAGGTGATGTTCAATGGTTTAGCTTCATTTTTCGGAACGGGACTTACAGTCGGTACCTGGTGGGCGCTTGGTAGCGGCGCCGGTGAAGTGGTTTGAATGGGGTTTGTGGGTACTATTACTATGATCAATTAAGTTTAAAACACCACATAAGTTTTGTTATACATTATATATATTTCGCGTGGTTTTATATAATTATTGAGATCACTAACTAATGATTTAATTTTTGGCTCGCAGCCGAAAGCAAAAACTCTTGACTGTATCGCAGCACGAATTATTTAGCAATGAATAAAATGTCTTTGCCATCGGCTGTAGCTCTCTTAAAGACTACCGTTATTTTTGATAACAGTTCGTGCGAGATTGAGTTTGGAGCGATTCTGAGTTCAGAAATGTAGTCCAATCAATCTACGGAAATTCTCCAGACAATTGAAGGCAGGAAAAAAAACAATATGGGCGTGTAGAACACTTAATTTGAAGAATGATAGCGTTTTTTTTTACGGAACTGCATTGGCGAACTTAACCTAAAAAATTCGCAAAAGTCAAAAAACCGGTTTTTCGCCAATAAAACAAAAAGTTGAGCTCGGACCCGAAAAAGTTAAATTATAAAGTTATAGGTATTAAAATTATCTTTCAATTGATGTGGTACAAAATATTGGTTAGTGTCTTATACATGGAGAAAAATGCTAAAAACCGCTAAAAATCGCTTCTTTTTCTTTTATTTTTTTCGTTTTATTGATGCGACCTAGAAAGTTTTTATTTGGTAAAAATGTTGCTTTTGGCAATCTGAAAACTCATTATTTTTTTTGGTTCGAAATTTTGCAAAATATGGGAGAAATTTCGATTTATGTAAAAAAAAGCGTTTTCGTAAAATCCTTCGTCTACAGCTCCTCGACCTCGTAGGACATTTTTTCGAAGCCCTTTTTCTTCGTTAAGAGTTGGACTATCATGCACTATAAGTTAAAATTGGAGTTTTTCAATTTTATGTACAAAAAACTCCACCGCAAAAAGACAAGTTTTTTTGCCGCAAAAAAGACAATTTTTTTATTTCATTATTTTTCGACTCTAACCTACTGTATGACCAAATTACATATTTATTTTCTAAAAAAAATATAAACTTTTATTAAATAGTAGGTTAGAGTCGAAAAATAATGAAATAAAAAAATTGTCTTTTTTGCGGCAAAAAAACTTGTCTTTTTGCGGTGGAGTTTTTTGTACATAAAATTGAAAAACTCCAATTTTAACTTATAGTGCATGATAGTCCAACTCTTAACGAAGAAAAAGAGCTTCGAAAAAATGTCCTACGAGGTCGAGGAGCTGTAGACGAAGGATTTTACGAAAACGATTTTTTTTACATAAATCGAAATTTCTCCCATATTTTGCAAAATTTCGAACCCAAAAAAATAATGAGTTTTCAGATTCCCAAAAGCAACATTTTTACCAAATAAAAAGTTTCTAGGTCGCATCAATAAAACGAAAAAAATAAAAGAAAAAGAAGCGATTTTTAGCGGTTTTTAGCATTTTTCTCCATGTATAAGACACTAACCAATATTTTGTACCACATCAATTGAAAGATAATTTTAATACCTATAACTTTATAATTTAACTTTTTCGGATCCGAGCTCAACTTTTTGTTTTATTGGTTTTTTGACTTTTGCGATTTTTTTAGGTTAAGTTCGCCAATGCAGTTCCGTAAAAAAAAACGCTATCATTCTTCAAATTAAGTGTTCTACACGCCCATATTTTTTTTTCCTGCCTTCAATTGTCTGGAAATTAACATGGTGATTCCGTAGATTGATTGGACTAATGGTATGTCCGAGAAATTCTAGTTTGTTGACACCCAATACACACTTTTGTGGGTTTACATTTATGCTGTACTTTTGCAGTCTGTCGAACAATATGTGTAGATGTTTTTTATGCTCCTCTGGGGTTCGGCTGCCCACGAGAATGTCATCTACGTATACGAAAACAAAGTCAAGTCCTTGTAGTACTTCATTGATGAATCTTTGGAACGTCTGCGCTCCATTTTTTACGCCAAAAGGCATACGTAAAAATTCAAAAAGGCCGAAAGGTGCTGTTACTGCCGTCTTGAAAATGTCTTCTGCCGCCACTGGGATTTGGTGGTAAGCCCTAACTAGGTCAATTTTTGAAAAATATTTGCAGCCATGTAGATTGATTGTGCAATCATGTATGTTCGGCAATGGATATTTATCAAAAATGGTAGCGGCATTTAATTGCCTATAATCTCCACATGGTCGCCAATCGGTGGAGTCCTTCTTGGGTACCATGTGGAGAGGTGAAGCGACGGATGAGGATGATGGTCTGCATATACCAAGTTGTACCATAGTCTCGAATTCCGCTGTAGCTATCTTGAATCTCTCTGGATTCAATCTTCTAGGCCGGGCGGCTGGGAGTGGGTCTGTTGTGAAAATATGATGCACTGTGTTATGCTCAACGGGTTGGTTAAAATTTGGCGGAGCTTTGAGAGATGGGTATTCGTTCAGAATGGAACCGAACTCTCCAGTTAGGGCATATAATTTAGGCGTGCAACAACTAACAACTTTCGAGACGCAGTTTACCGCGATGGTAGTTTGTTTGTCCTTCAGTTTTCTGTCGCGAATGTCTACGATAAGATCGAATTTGTAAAGGAAATCGGCTCCAATGATCGCGTAATCCACTGAGGCGATTATAAAAGTGTACTGGAATTGGCGACGAAGTCCTAAGTCTAATGTTAAGGTTTTGAAACCGTATGTGCTAATTGGTGAACCATTTGCTGCTATTAATAGGAAGTCTGATTTGGTTCCTTGCTTTTTAAATAATTTTCTAGGGACGATAGAGATTTCGGCACCTGTGTCGATTAAGAACTGAATGTTTGTGGATCTATCCCATGCGAATAAACGACATGATGGTTTGCCCAACATCGCTGTCGCGGACGATGTGGCTATATCTCGTTTTTTGTGTTTGCTGCTTCGTGTAGGCAGGGTGATATACATTTTTTCGCCTTGCCTCCAAATTTTTTGTGATACCAACAAAGGACCCCGCACCATTCCTATGGGAATTTGGTCCCGGTGGATTTGGCTAAAAATTTAATATGTTGTTCTACTAATCCTTCTGATCAAATGTCTCCACAGGCACAAAGCTGAAAAATTCATACTCTTCTGAGTTTTTAGCGATTTTTCGCACCAATTATGGCTCTTCAAAAAAGGTACTTTTTGATCGATTTAGTCATATTTTTGCAAAAAATGATCAAATAAAAGTGATAGATTTCAATTAAAGGCCTTAACAATTAGAGTGCATCGAAAATATATGTGAGAATTAACAATATAATTCTTTATTAATACAATATAAAATGAGGTCATTCTTGAACAATACTCTGCATACACTTATTCACCCGATATAAGGATTTTCTACATTTTCCGGTCTATCTATTGGTCTTGGTCTATTCGCAGCATCAAGAATCGTGGTCAGAAGGACCGTTGAAGGGTAACGAACCATTCCGTTGTGACGGGCGAATCCGAGAAACCATATGACGCTCGAAATGTGAGCGCACGTACCCAGTGTCCTAGCACCAGAAGGGCAGGTACAATAGTAGCCGATCACAGGTGAATCATGGTCATCGTTTTCATCTACGTCTTCATCGAGCGCTTTGTAAGCAATCCACAGCTGATACTTTGTCGCATTTCGATGACGACGAGAATAGATTCTCACTCTCAGGAATCCTGCTTCTGACAATCTATCGGCATTTCGAAGCATCTCTACTTGACTCTCCTCCTCCCTGTCGAACTTGTCTTGAACGTATGATGGAGCTAGGTTCACTTGATATATTCCGACGGTAATGTCTTTAAGTTGATCAAGTGTTACAAGAGGGAAATCTTGGATGTGGTTAGCAGACAACGTCACCCATCTTTGAGCATTTCTACTATGGAGATTTTCAACTTCTACCCTTGCTTGAACTGTGTTAGGCTCTTTCGCCTTTTCGAGTAAAATCCGAGCAGTTTCTGCAGTGCAATCGTCCATGTTGACAGTTGGATGATATTTATTGATTATTGCACCAGCAATCCGATAGAAATCACAGAGATTTTGAAGATGCGTCACCTGTAATACTTGCTTTCAGAACTTGAAGATTGATTTTATATGACCGTTTCGAGCCTCAACTATCCATGTGGTTTTAGTCACAAGTCGCGACTGATTAGCTTCTTCTGTGGGTAGTTGACGTTGACCTCGAGCAAGAAGAGCTGGCATTTGATACTGGATACCCAATCGTTGCAACAATTCAGTGACATCCCTATAACCTCTGCCGACTACGAAAATATCTCCTTCTTCTATCCATTGCCTTAAACTTTCAGCGTCTCGGTCGAATTCATTCCGCAGTATTTGGGCATCGTTGTTGTGACTGTCAGAAAAATATGGGCCGTGTATGTCCAGTATATAACCGTCAGGTGCAACTACTAGTACTGGTTTCAATAAATGACGTCCTTTATGAGAGCTAAATGATTGCCGAAGGAAGCGGAAGTTGCTGCTTTTTGGAATATAGGTGTACGTACCGTCTACGTATACAATCGCTCGGGGGACTCGTGCATCAGGATTATATAACCCGTTGGAGAATTCATTCACGTGTTGTTCGATGAATTCTTCTCTTGTAATCGACCCAACTCCAATGTTTGCAGGAACGAATCGTTGAATTAACGATTGTCTGACCGTGGAGATTACTAAGCTTGTCGCTTGTCGACATGAATATCCAAATATGACTTTCAAGAATTCATCCGGGAAACCTTGACGCATCTTACACAGGAAACTTAGCAAATCTCTTTTATCAACGTTTCGGTGACCAGAATCACGAGGAACAGGATCACAGAAAGTGTAGAGATCTTGGAACTGCTCTTTGGATACGGGCGAAAATGATGCAAACTCCTCTTCTGTGAAGTCATTTTCATCGTTGAATCTTATTTGCGACTTAGCATTTTCACGAAGTGCTTCCAGAAATAATTGCAGTTCTTGGCCTTGCAAAGCGTAAAACCTATTGATGGAACGCAGATTTGGGAGAAGATGGCGTTGAAAAAAACTTCGGTCATCCAAATGATGAGCACACGATCTTACATCTGCTGGCATGTAAATATTCTGAACGACGAAGACATTCACTCTGCATTCAAGAGAAACTCTCCTCACATCTACATCCGAATTGCAGATTACACATGTTGCATTTCTGGTCTGATACAGAATGTTTAATCTCAAACAATTCGGGTCTTGTTGTAAATAGTCCAATTCACGTAGTATAGAACGATTGCAATTGATGCATATTCGAGTCAAGTCTGTCACATTAAGTGGTGGTCTCCCAAATGCAGCACGGCGCAAAATAGCTATATTTCTTTTTCCAGCATTGTCAGCTCCACTGATCCGAGATAATAATTGTTGAACATTTAATAGATCATCACACACGTAACAACGACGTCGATTTCTGTTTGCCATAGTTTAGGTTCACTGATATCAGATAGTTTTGATGCAATTCTCGTAATGGATTTTTTTCTGGCCCTTAAAATATGTAATAAATGTAGTACCCTTGTTAAAAAAAGTGTATTATTAATTAACTTATCGACGAGTTAGCGTCACAAAGTAAAAGGTGAAGCGGGGCAAAAATGAACAAAATAAGGCAAAAATAAATACTTACGAATATAGAATAAGAAAGAGCACAAGTTTTACTCCTCCTTCGTGCACACAATATGCTTATCTATATGTATCATGACGCGTAAATAATGTGCGAACAAACTGAGAACTAAACGTTTCTTATAAAGAATGAGACACATAAACATGTAAAGGATGTATGAAACGAATGCATTTGTTAACGAATTATTTCAACCACTAAAAACCGCTGTCATAAGAAATCCTTATAATCGTTTTTAGGAGCAAAAAAATCGAGCACCGAAAAAAGTTTTAACATAATGTTATGTTAATGTTTTCGCTGGACACAGAACGTTAATTTTTTCTATTTTTAGAAGTTTCTTTGATGATTTCTTGTGAAAACATGACTAAATCGATCAAAAAGTACCTTTTTTGAAGGAGCCATAATTGGTGCGAAAAATCGCTAAAAACTCAGAAAAGTATGAATTTTTCAGCTTTGTGCCTGTGGAAACATTTGATTAGAAGGATTAGTAGAACAACATATTAAATTTTCAGCCAAATCCACCGGGACCAAATTCCCGTAGGAATGGTGCGGGGTCCTTTCTTTGAATGCATTGCGTTGGTGATATTGATCGCGCCTATTATAGGATCGGTTTCGTGAGTTACTTCTTGACCGATGCCCTTGTCTTTTTTCGAGTCTGCTGATGCGGCTCGTTAGAGTGTTAAACATGTGAGTTAGTTGTCTGATATCTGTGTTATTACTGTGTTATTACTGCAGGATTGTACGTTTGTTGGGAGTTTATTGATCCATAATTTTCGTAGTAGGGATTTGTTTACGAGACTGTTTCCCCCTGCCAAGGCCTCCATCTGTCTGTAGAGCTCAGAGGGTTTGGAATCTCCTAACTCCATTTTGTGAAGTAAGGCGTCCAGTCTACGCTCCTCTGAATCGGTGCATCGCGCCAGGAGATGTGTCTTTAGCGTTTCATATTTATTAATAGTTGGAGGGTTTAATAAAATATCGGCCACCACTTCCATCGTTTCTGATGGCAGTGATGCTACCAAGTGATCATATTTGGTATGTGAGGAGGTTATGCGTTTGACGCGAAATTGTGTTTCGATTTGCACAAACCAGAGATCTGGCCTGTTGTTCCAAAATGGTGGAAACTTCAAAGTTGTTATGAAACGGCTAGGTTCCTCCTGCGCTTCTTCTGTGTCACCACTGGCGCTGGTTCCTTCTATGGGGTTATTTTCGTTTTGGTCTGCTTGAAAAGGCAGATTGTTAAACTCTTTATTGGTGGCCATTGCTAAGAAATTGAGTTTGCTGTGATTTCTTTCAATTCGAAAATTTAGAATACTTTTATTTGTTAATTTCGGCTACTTGCGCGATATTAATTTTTCGTTATATTTTCTCACTTGGACTTGTTAAATACTGTCCTACGAAAATAATTTGTTTCGCACTTAAAAAAAATAATTTACTGTTGGCGGATTGTGCTTCGGCACAGGAAAAGAAAAGTTCGCTTTAATTTACCTTGCAAAGTTACTTTGATTCGCAATTTACTTCTGGGGTAATTATTATTAATAGTAATAAGGTAATGATTAATTAATTATCCCGGAGTTAGAATGTGTAGATTAATATCCTTGGATCAAGGTTAAATATGAATAGAGGTTAAATATGAGTAGAGGTTAAATATGAATTCAGTTCATTTGTTTTATGTTTAATTGTAACTTTAAAATTTTCTTATTGTTTGCAAAGAAAATTAAGTTAAAGGTAAATTCAGTTATCATTTATTTTATTATAATTACTTAAAACGTTCTCATTCTTCTGGAGAGAAACGCAATAAAAAGGTATGCATTGCAATGCGGTTAAATTTAACGTTAAATTTTCTTTGCTGTTCTCAAAGAAAATTAAGTTTTCATTACTCGATTTATTTACATGACATAGAATTTCCTTTGGACTCTTCAAAGAAAATGAAGTCGTAATTAATAAAATATTTCCTGGCGACGTTTAATTTTCTTTTACTTTCAAAAAAAATAAAGTCAAGAACAAATTTTTTATTCAATTATCAGTTTTTATCTTAATTCCTATCTTAATTCCATTCCTTAATTCCAGTTTTTTTTTGTTAACGTAGAAGAAGAGAAAAAAAATTACCAAAATACCGCTGAGATTAATTTCAATAACCCATTTGTCGGCTAAAATTGCATCCAAAAGCAAAACAAAAGAGGATGGGAAACAAAGAAAGAAATATTCACTAACTGCACATTTTATATAATTGCATGTATCGATAAATTGCAACAGATGACCGTTAATTTTAATATTGTTAATGTGAGAAATTTTTAAAGGGAGCTTACAGTTGTATACCGCGTGTTTAATACTTTTAATTAACACGTGGTTTTGAAAAATTTAATATTAATATGTTTAAAAAAAATTTTTTATTTTTTATTAAATTCTTTTATTTAACTTACACTGTTTGTCGCGCGCCATTCTTTTAATTAACTTTTTCATTAAAATTGAAATTTCACGCTTTCTTTAAAATATTTTTTATTTTTTACTTTTCAGTACATTTTTTAGTTAATGAAAAGAATTTTTTTTAAAAATTTTTTTTAACCATTTATTTTATTTTATTTTCAACTAACGGAACAATTGATAGATTTTTCCTTTTTTTTTTTAAAAAATAATTCAGAGTCACTCACCTGATTTCCTTCTTATTGTTTTTTCCTTTTTAAATTCTTTTATTTAACTTACACTGTTTGTCGTCAAATCTTGGAAGTTAAATTTGACCCACTTCCCGGTTTCGGATAGAGCTGAAATTTTGCATACACGTTTAGTTTGGATGACAATGCAATCTGGCCATTTTGTAAAAATATCAAGATGGCGGTTCCAAAATGGCGCCCGATTTTTGAAATTGTGCCACTGTTTGTCGTCAAATCTTGGAAGTTAAATTTGACCCACTTCCCGGTTTCGGATAGAGCTGAAATTTTGCATACACGTTTAGTTTGGATGACAATGCAATCTGGCCATTTTGTAAATAAATATTAGATAAAAAAAACTTTTTAATATAACACGTTTTTATAACGAACTAAAAAGTATAAAATAATGGCACTAGCCCCATACAGATTTAGAACCTCAAACATATTTTTAACACCATACAGATAGTCTTGAAAATCTGTGATTGGGAATTTGTAAAAGCTATGAAAATATATGTAAAATTTTAAACGAAAAAGCGTGGGGCGCATGCTATAGACAATATAGACAAGTAAGGAGTGTAGAGTAGCTGGGTTGAGAAATCATTCGCATCAATAATATATTCTCCCCACGTTTTTTCGTTTAAAATTTTACATATATTTTCATAGCTATTACAAATTCCCAATCACAAATTTTCAGGACTATCTGTATGGTGTTAGGAATATGTTTGAGGTTCTAAATCTGTATGGGGCTAGTGCCATTATTTTATACTTTTTAGTTCGTTATAAAAACGTGTTATATTAAAAAGTTTTTTTTATCTAATAATTTTTACTTTCTTTCTACTATTTTAGGCACAGCAAAAAAACGTAGTTTCTGGATAAAATAGTTCCAAGGACTTATTTAACTTTAGAATCTAGGCCACTCGACATACAAAAAGTCAATTCCATTGAATCTAGTATTCATTGCATTTCTGTAAAGTGTTAATTAATACAATTTTACGTCTCACGGTTCGACCGCAAGGTGTCACTTATAGCGCGGAGACGAAAGTCGTTTCTCGCTAGCCTCTCTCTTTCCTTATATCTTGAAAATACTGAAATGGTTTAAGGTAGAGAGAGAGACACAACGAATAACGGGGCCAAACTCGCGTAAGTAGAGTCGTGCAGCGCGTCCCGTTGAGAAAAAAATGGTAACCCGCAATCTTGAGATGGCCGCCATGGACCAAACGAAATATTGCGTATACTATATTGTTTATGGTATTATACTTATCATACCCTTTCATTTGATACCCATGTCGAAAGGGTTCTGAAGAGAATGGTAACCCACCCTCCTGAGGAGGCCGCTATGGACCTAATGATGTTCTGAGTATATTGTATTGCTTATGGTGTTTTACTTATCATAACCTTTCATTTGATACCCATGTCGAAAGTGTTCTGAAGAGAATGGTAACCGGCCCTCCTGAGGAGGTGGCCATGGATCTAAAGACATAGCTTATTGCATTACTTATGATGCCTTTTCGTTTAATACCCATGTCGAGGGGGTTGTGAAGAAAATGTTAATCCGTCCTCTGGGAATGGCCGCCATGGACCAAACGAAATATTGCGTATACTATATTGTTTATGGTATTCTACTTATCATACCCTTTCATTTGATACCCATGTAGAAAGGGTTCTGAAGAAAATGGTAACCCACCCTCCTGAGGAGGCCGCCATGGACCTAATGATGTTCTGAGTATATTGTATTGCTTATGGTGTTTTACTTATCATACCCTTTCATTTTATACCCATGTCGAAAGTGTTCTGAAGAGAATGGTAACCGGCCCCCTGAGGAGGTCGCCATGGATCTAAAGACATAGCTTATTGCAATACTTTTGATGCCCTTTCGTTTGATACCCATGTCGAGGGGGTTCTGAAAGAAATGTTAATCTGTCCTCTTGAGATGGCCGCCATGGACCAAACGAAATATTGAGCATACTATATTGGTTATGGTATTCTACTTATCATACCCTTTCATTTGATACCCATGTCGAAAGGGTTCTGAAGAGAATGGTAACCGACCCTCCTGAGGAGGCCGCCATGGACCTAATGATGTTCTGAGTATATTGTATTGCTTATGGTGTTTTACTTATCATACCCTTTCATTTGATACCTATGTCGAAAGGGTTCTGAAGAGAATGGTAACCGGCCCTCCTGAGGAGGTGGCCATGGATCTAAAGACATAGTTTATTGCATTACTTATGATGGCCTTTCGTTATATACCCATGTCGAGGGGGTTCTGAAAGAAATGTTAATCCGTCCTCTTGAGATGGCCGCCATGGACCAAACGAAATATTGAGTATACTATATTGCTTATGGTATTCTACTTATCATACCCTTTCATTTGATACCCATGTCGAAAGGGTTCTGAAGAGAATGGTAACCCACCCTCCTGAGGAGGCCGCCATGGACCTAATGATGTTCTGAGTATATTGTATTGCTTATGGTGTTTTACTTATCATACCCTTTCATTTTATACCCATGTCGAAAGTGTTCTGAAGAGAATGGTAACCGGCCCCCCTGAGGAGGTCGCCATGGATCTAAAGACATAGCATATTGCAATACTTTTGATGGCCTTTCGTGTGATACCCATGTCGAGGGGGTTCTGAAAGAAATGTTAATCCGTCCTCTTGAGATGGCCGTCATGGACCAAACGAAATGTTGAGCATACTATATTGGTTATGTTATTATACTTATCATACCCTTTCATTTGATACCCATGTCGAAAGGGTTCTGAAGAGAATGGTAACCGACCCTCCTGAGGAGGCCGCCATGGACCTAATGATGTTCTGAGTATATTGTATTGCTTATGATGTTTTACTTATCATACCCTTTCATTTGATAGCCATGTCGAAAGGGTTCTGAAGAGAATGGTAACCGGCCCTCCTGAGGAGGTGGCCATGGATCTAAAGACATAGCCTATTGCATTACTTTTGATGCCCTTTCGTTTGATACCCATGTCGAGGGGGTTGTGAAGAAAATGTTAATCCGTCCTCTTGAGATGGCCGCCATGGACCAAACGAAATATTGAGTATACTTATTGCTTATGGTTTTCTAATTATCATACCCTTTCATTTGATACCCATGTCGAAAGGGCTCTGAAGAGAATGGTAACCCACCCTCCTGAGGAGGCCGCCATGGATCTAAAGACATAGCTTATTGCATTCGACTTCTCATACCCTTTCATTTGATACCCATATCGAGACCCTTTCATTTGATACCCATGTCGAAAGGGTTTTGAAGAGAATGGTAACCCACCCTCCTGAGGAATCTGCCATGGATCTAAGGACATGGCTTATTGCATTCGTCTTATGATGCCCTTTCATTTGATACCCATATAGAGGGGGTTGTGAAGAAAACGATAATCCGCCCTCTGGAGATGACCGCCATGGACCAAACGATAAATTGAGTATACTATATTGCTTATGGTGTTCTACTTATCATACCATTTCATTTAATATCCATGTCGAAGGGTTTGTGAAGAATATTTCAATCCGCCCTCCTGAAACGGCCTCCATGGACTAAAGGTATGTACCATATTGCATTGTCATCACAGCTAAAGCTGTGTGCAAAATTTCACCATGATTGGAAATCCGGAAGTATTTGAAAAATCGAATGCAAAATTTGTTCCCAGAAGAAAACAGTAATCTGTCTTCTAGAGTCCTCCGCCATTGATCTAACGGTATAATGAGTATACCATATTGTATTGTCATCGGAGCTGAAGCTGTGTGGAAAATTTCAGGGTGATCGGGTAACCGGAAGTAGTCAAAAAATCGATTGCAAGATTTGTACCGGACAAACAGACAGACAAGAAAGCGAGCTAATAAAAACGTTTTAAAATATCAAGATGGCGGTTCCAAAATGGCGCCTGATTTTTGAAATTGTGCTCCGCGGCCCTCTGATATGGGTATCAAATGAAAGGATATGACAGGTAGAACACAATAAGCTATGTGGCGTCTTTCCAAATTCAAAATGGCGGCCAACACTTACACTGTTTGTCGTCAAATCTTGGAAGTTAAATTTGACCCACTTCCCGGTTTCGGATAGAGCTGAAATTTTGCATACACGTTTAGTTTGGATGACAATGCAATCTGGCCATTGTGTAAAAATATCAAGATGGCGGTTCCAAAATGGCGCCCGATTTTTGAAATTGTGCTCCGCGGCCCTCTGACATGGGTATCAAATGAAAGGATATGACAGGTAGAACACAATAAGCTATGTGGCGTCATTCCAAATTCAAAATGGCGGCCAACACTAAATTGCGGAAAGCTTATAATAGACTAAAAAGTAGAAAGTATAACCGATCAACTTCCAATTTTGCACACACTCGTAGTTCGGGTGGTTAATGTGTATGTATGTATGTGCAAGGTGTCACTTATAGCGCGGAGACGAAAGTCGTTTCTCGCTAGCCTCTCTCTTTCCTTATATCTTAAAAATACTGAAATGGTTTAGGGTAGAGAGAGACACAACGAATAACGGGGCCAAACTCGCGTAAGTAGAGTCGTGCAGCGCGTCCCGTTGAGAAGAAAATGGTAACCCGCAATCTTGAGATGGCCGCCATGGACCAAACGAAATATTGCGTATACTATATTGTTTATGGTATTATACTTATCATACCCTTTCATTTGATACCCATGTCGAAAGGGTTCTGAAGAGAATGGTAACCCACCCTCCTGAGGAGGCCGCTATGGACCTAATGATGTTCTGAGTATATTGTATTGCTTATGGTGTTTTACTTATCATAACCTTTCATTTGATACCTATGTCGAAAGTGTTCTGAAGAGAATGGTAACCGGCCCTCCTGAGGAGGTGGCCATGGATCTAAAGACATAGCTTATTGCATTACTTATGATGCCTTTTCGTTTAATACCCATGTCGAGGGGGTTGTGAAGAAAATGTTAATCCGTCCTCTTGGAATGGCCGCCATGGACCAAACGAAATATTGCGTATACTATATTTTTTATGGTATTCTACTTATCATACCCTTTCATTCGATACTCATGTAGAAAGGGTTCTGAAGAGTATGGTAACCCACCCTCCTGAGGAGGCCGCCATGGACCTAATGATGTTCTGAGTATATTGTATTGCTTATGGTGTTTTACTTATCATACCCTTTTATTTGATAGCCATGTCGAAAGGGTTCTGAAGAGAATGGTAACCGGCCCTCCTGAGGAGGTGGCCATGGATCTAAAGACATAGCTTATTGCATTACTTTTGATGCCCTTTCATTTGATACCCATGTCGAGGGGGTTGTGAAGAAAATGTTAATCCGTCTTCTTGAGATGGCCGCCATGGACCAAACGAAATATTGAGTATACTATATTGCTTATTGTTTTCTAATTATCATACCCTTTCATTTGATACCCATGTCGAAAGGGCTCTGAAGAGAATGGTAACCCACCCTCCTGAGGAGGCCGCCATGGATCTAAAGACATAGCTTATTGCATTCGACTTCTCATACCCTTTCATTTGATACCCATGTCGAGACCCTTTCATTTGATACCCATGTCGAAAGGGTTTTGAAGAGAATGGTAACCCACCCTCCTGAGGAATCAGCCATGGATCTAAGGACATGGCTTATTGCATTCGTCTTATGATGCCCTTTCATTTGATACCCATATAGAGGGGGTTGTGAAGAAAACGATAATCCGCCCTCTGGAGATGACCGCCATGGACCAAACGATAAATTGAGTATACTATATTGCTTATGGTGTTCTACTTATCATACCATTTCATTTAATATCCAAGTCGAAGGGTTTGTGAAGAATATTTCAATCCGCCCTCCTGAGACGGCCTCCATGGACTAAAGGTATGTACCATATTGCATTGTCATCACAGCTAAAGCTGTGTGCAAAATTTCACCTTGATTGGATATCCGGAAGTATTTGAAAAATCGAATGCAAAATTTGTTCCCAGAAGAAAACAGTAATCCGTCGTCTAGAGTCCTCCGCCATTGATCTAACGGTATAATGAGTATACCATATTGTATTGTCATCGGAGCTGAAGCTGTGTGGAAAATTTCAGGGTGATCGGGTAACCGGAAGTAGTCAAAAAATCGATTGCAAGATTTGTACCGGACAAACAGACAGACAAGAAAGCGAGCTAATAAAAACGTTTTAAAATATCAAGATGGCGGTTCCAAAATGGCGCCCGATTTTTGAAATTGTGCTCCGCGGCCCTCTGATGTGGGTATCAAATGAAAGGTGCAAACGCGTCAAAATGCCCTTTACTCGGCCTAATTTTGAGTTAGTTGACATTTTGGGATTATACAACACTAATCTCTCTTACCTCCGTTAATTTAATTTAATTTAAAGCCTCTAAATTATTAGATTCGAATGATAACAACCGGTATTAACACGATATTCTTAAACAGTCACAGGAGACCACCAATGTAAAGAGAACAATGAATATAATATTTAAAGTCATAGAACAGTTAGGATTATTATTGAGATAATTTCAATTTGCATTTAAATTCAAAATATAGTTTAGTAATTAGTTCACTTCAATAATATTGTTAATAGTACTATAACTATAGTTCACTCTATTTAGTTGATTATTACAGTAATATAGTTTTCGTTATGTGTGTGTACCGTGATTCAATTGTTCATTCCTTTAACATGTGGATAACAGTTGTTAATTATGTATTCACCATGAGCATAGAAAGAATAAAAAGATCATGAAACCGAACCGATGATCTATGCTAACCGATTTTAATATGCATACATTTGATAACTGATATATGCCTATATTCACAGCACACACAAGTTCATATTGTTTAAAATAGATTACTTATCTTCCATATGGGTAAAAACGTGCCAATCCAACAATGCATCCATGAAAACCATTTAAATTAGATGATTAGATTCCTTTTGTGATTAGACTCCTTGGAATTGATATGTAGCTCCGAATAGATTTTAGAATAATATGACTGAAAATCATTGAAAGATTATCCGTTTTAGATGTAAATTTGATACCGTTTAAGAATGCATTCCAAGATAATGAAGACCGTAAATATGTAGATGATGAGACCGCTATTCCAAGGGCCATCCGGCTCGAAGGACCAGAAAATTGGTGGAGATTATCCTTGTCCACCTTTAGATTTTATTTAATTTATCTACTTAAGTGAAAACACTTTGACTTTAACAAATTAACTTTCATTTATTATCACGTTAACAAAATTCCGACTGAATCCCTAGAGAGTACTTTCAAGAGTGATAACAAGAATGCGATAACAAAAAGGCAAAATCTAGTCTAAAGCTAGCCTAGCGGTTATTATAACAATGCAACATATAGTAGTCTTGAAGCAAGACTACTTCTGAAAGTTGGATGATGAAAATACAGTAGTCTTAAATCAAGACTACTATTAAAAATGACTTAATGCTATTTTATATGTAGAAAGTGCGTTAGTAATCTTATCCAGATATGACAGGTAGAACACAATAAGCTATGTGGCGTCATTCAAAATTCAAAATGGCGGCCAACACTAAATTCCGGAAAGCTTATAATAGACTAAAAAGTAGAAAATATAACCGATCAACTTCCAATTTTGCACACACTCGTAGTTCGGGTGGTTAATGTGTATGAATGATGAGATGAATAGTTGAGTTAAGGGTGAGTTGATAATAAAGAAGCAATACACGTTACAAAAAATCGCAAACAAACACAGAGATGCTGCTGTCAACTAAATTCAACTACTCAAATACTGAACTCATGTCCGTATGCATAATTTCAACTAAACCCAGGTAGCAGTTCCGGCAATTAAAGGTTTGCCAGTTGAATCTACACCATAGCAGAGCAGCATCAGCAATGATGACGCGAGGCTTCGGTGAGATGAAGCTGGATATTGCTCTCATAGAGGAACCCTGGATCTACAAGGGTAGGGTTAGGGGACTATCTGGGAGCTTTGACACTCTGTACGTTCCCAATGCGAATGAAAGAGTGAGGACGTGTGTGCTGGTGAAACACGGAGTGCAGGCGGTTTTACTGCCGCACTTGTGCACACCAGATCTCACAGCAGTACGCGTAGGTACTGGAAGTGGGGCTTTCATTCTAGCCTCAGCCTACCTTCCGTACGATTCGCCAGATCCTCCGCCCACCAGGGAGTTGGAAATTCTGGTTATTACCTGTGGCGAAAAAGGCACAGGGTTAATAGTTGGTTGCGACGCAAATGCACACAACACGATGTGGGGAAGCACCAACGACAACCATAGAGGAGAGGCTTTGCTCGAATTTGTGGAATGCAACAATCTAGTTATTGCAAATAGAGGGGTAGAACCAACCTTCGTCGATGCTAGACGAAGGGAAGTCATAGATATAACTCTATGCAGCAACCGGATGTTGACAAGATTGACCAACTGGGAGGTGATGGATCGGACGACTATGTCAGATCACAGAGCCATTTCATTTGAGATAGCGTACGGAACCCCGGGCAGGGGAGACGGAATTAGAACAACGAGAATTCCCCGCAACACGGACACGTCTAGATATACTGAAATGTTGCGCAGGAATCTCGGGGAGCGCATGCCAAGGGCACCGAAAACCACAAGAGAAGCAGAGTCTCAGTTGCATGTCCTGCAGACAGCGATAGAGAACGCTTTTCGAGTGGCGTGTCCTCTTACGTCAGTGGACGACCATGATCCCACAGCCTGGTGGTGTAGGGAACTGGAGAAACTGAAGAAAGAGGTCAGAAGGGCTTTCAAACAAGCGATGAGGTGCAATGACCCGGTTGCCTGGGAGAATTACAAAGCCAAGAAAAGAGAAATGAAACAAACTCTGCGACGACGGAAAAGGGAGTCGTGGAGGGACTTCTGCTCGAGCATGGAGAGCATATCTGAGGCCAGCAGACTTCAGAAAATGATCTCCAGGGACCCGGTCTCCAAAGTCGGACTCGTTCGTGACCCGTCGGGGAGGATGACGGAGACGCTGGAGGAAACCAACAAGATCCTGATGGAAGTTCACTTTCCTGGCAGCTATATCTCGGGTAAATCTTGGGCTATTCGTAACAGAATGGCTACAAGGATGAACCGAGAGGAGGCTAACGGGGTGGTGACGGAGGAAGGGGTGAGACGTGCAATAGACACATTCTCTCCCTTCAAGACATCGGGGCGTGACGGAATATTCCCTGCGCTGCTTCAATGGGGCAAAGAAATCATTGCACCCAGGCTTAGGGGAATATTCGTTACCTGTCTAGCAACAGGATACATTCCGGCGGTGTGGAGGGAAACCAAAGTGGTATTTCTCCCTAAGCCAGGCAAGAAGGACTACACCGAGGCGAAGTCCTCCAGGCCAGTCAGCATAACATCCTTTCTGTGGAAAACAATGGAAAGAGTGGTGGCAGACCACCTGGAGAGTACTGTGCTAAGGAGGCACCCTTTAAGTAGAAGCCAGCACGCTTACCAGGCTGGCAGATCTACAGAAACGGCACTTCACCAATTGGTGCGAGTAGCCGAGGGGGAACTGTATACCGGAGGCATAGCGATGGCCGTTATGATGGACATCGAAGGCGCCTTCGACAAGATACAGTTCAACAAACTCAAAGACGCTCTGGTGAGGCGCGAGGTCAGCCCCATGATTGTAAGGTGGGTGGACAGCATGCTGAATAACAGAGCGGTAAGGATTCAGACAGGAGACTCGCGGCTTCGAGGGAGGGTCAGCAAGGGATGCCCACAGGGCGGGGTCCTATCGCCCCTCCTGTGGAACATCACTGTGGACACTCTGCTCAGGCGGCTAGAGGTAATGGGCGTGCATACCGTTGGGTATGCAGATGATGTAGCGATTGTGGCACGTGGCAAGTTTATGAGCACTACGGCAGATATCATGAGGAATGCACTCCAAGTGGTTGAGCAGTGGTGTACGGAACAGGGCCTCACCATAAATGCCAATAAGACAGACGCGATAATCTTCACTAGGAAGATTAAAGATCTGGATTTTCAGCCCCTCATGCTTTTTGGATCGAGGATCAAGGTGTCTGGGATGGTCAAGTATCTGGGTGTATACTTGGACTCGCGACTAACCTGGAAATACCACGTTGAAGAGAAGATTAAGAAGGCGACAAGGGTGCTTCACCAGTGCAGAAGAGTATGTGGACTAAGGTGGGGTATCTCACCAAGGTTAGCATACTGGACATATACCATGATGGTGAGACCCATCATAACTTATGCCTCGGTGGTCTGGTGGACTAAAGCCACACAGAAAACCGTCAAGAGGCATTTGGACAAGGTGCAAAGAATGGCCAGCGTAGGTGTGAGCGGTGCTTTCCGCAACACACCCGCCGCGGCATTGGAGGCGCTGTTACGTCTGCTGCCGTTAGATCTCCAGGTGATGAAGACTGCGGCAGCCTCAGCGATTCGGATGAGACGGGATGCCGCATGGCAGGCGTCAGGAACCTTATATGGGCTCATGAAGATCCTGGATCGCATTAAAGGGATTAGGGAGCTCATGATGCCCATGGAAGGGATCACAAAAATGAGGGTGACCGAAAGGTATCATAAAACCCTCAGAGGGAACGGAACGCTCCCGGAAGGGAGACCGGAAGACATATATATCTTCACGGACGGATCCATGATTGACGGCAGAGCAGGTGCGGGAGTCTTCTCAGAGGACTTAAATCTGACCTGCTCTCTGGCTTTGGGGAATTACACCTCAGTCTACAAGGCGGAAATGCTTGCTCTGCTGCACGCGCTGGATCACATAAATAAGGGTCAGGTGCAGGGAAGAAGTATCCTTATAGCACTGGACAATCAGGCTGTGATTAAGCGCATGAATCAGACAGAGATTAATGCGTCTCTGGCGTTGGAATGTGTCCAAAAACTGAACAGGTGTGCGCAACAAAACAACGTGACGGTAGCTTGGGTTAGAGGACATACAGGCATCGATGGGAACGAAAAGGCTGACAACCTGGCAAAACAGGGGTCAACCTCGGAATTCTGGGGACCGGAGCCATACTCTGCCATTGGCAGAGGGTTGGCAAGGAACTACATCGAGAAATGGGTCGCTGAGGAACACCGGAGACGGTGGGACGCTATGACCACGTGTAGGCAGGCTAAGATGGTGCTTACGTTGCCGATTACCGCAGCCAGAAGAAGGATCCTGCATATGCAAAGGAGAACCCTCAGATGGTTGGTGGCACTGATTACAGGACACGGATGTTTCAGGTATCACCTAAAAAGAATGGGAATTCTGGAGGATGACACCTGTCGGATGTGCCTGGAGGAACCTGAGACGGCCACACACATAGTGTGTCACTGTCCGGCGGTGGCGAGGAAAAGGGCTGCCATAACTGGACTCCATTGGATGGAGGACATGAGGCAGACTCCCTTCAATCAGCTGCTTGCGATAAATAGGGGAGTCGAAGTAAGGGAGCAATGGGACAACCCACTGCAACCCCAATAAGATGACTCTAGGCAGAGGGACGAAAAGGGACCCGCAAATAGTGGTCTGATTCGATATCCCTCGAAAATCTATATATATATATATATATATATATATATATATATATATATATATATATATATATATATATATATATATATATATATATTATATACATATATATATATATATATATATATATATATATATATATATAAACCCAGGTAGCAGAGCTGAGTCGAGTTCAGTCAACCTTAACCCAACTCGACTCCCGTTTACATGTAGTTAGACTTGGGTTCAACTTGAGTTCAACTCATCATGTATAAGTACTAAATGCAATCTGACCTTTTTATAAAAAAATCAAGAAGACGGTTCCTAGATGGCGGCCGTTTTTGCAATTATGTTCCACCGAGCCCACGACATGGGTATCAAATGAATACAGTAAACTGTGTGATGTAATTTTAAATCTAATAGAATTGCCATCATAAAATGGCGGAATACATATAATAAACTAAAAAGTAGAAAATAAAATAAATGGTTAAAAAAATTTTTTAAAAAAAATTCTTTTCATTAACTAAAAAATGTACTGAAGTAAATAAAATAAATGGTTAAAAAAAAATTTTTAAAAAAAATTCTTTAAATTAACTAAAAAATGTACTGACAAGTAAAAAATAAAAAATATTTTAAAGAAAGCGTGAAATTTCAATTTTAATGAAAAGGTTAATTAAAAGAATGGCGCATTTTTCATCAAAAAATTTTGTTAGAATTTGAAATTAACAAAGCAAAAAATTGAGGGTTATTGTAAATCTCACGCGATTTGCAGTTATATTTTCAATTTTTGATGAAAAATGCGCCATTCTTTTAATTAACTTTTTCATTAAAATTGAAATTTCACGCTTTCTTTAAAATATTTTTTATTTTTTACTTTTCAGTACATTTTTTAGTTAATGTAAAGAATTTTTTTTAAAAATTTTTTTTACCCATTTATGTTATTTTTAAATTTTTAAATTCTTTTATTTAACTTGCACTGTTTGTCGTCAAATCTTGAAAGTTAAATTTGACCCACTTCCCGGCTTCGGATAGAGCTGAAATTTTGCATACACGTTTAGTTTGGATGACAATGCAATCTGGCCATTTTGTAAAAATATCAAGATAGCGGTTCCAAAATGGCGCCCGCTTTTATTTTACTTACACTGTTTGTCGTCAAATCTTGAAAGTTAAATTTGACCCACTTCCCGGTTTCGGATAGAGCTGAAATTTTGCATACACGTTTAGTTTGGATGTCAATGCAATCTGGCCATTTTGTAAAAATATCAAGATAGCGGTTCCAAAATGGCGCCCGCTTTTATTTTACTTACACTGTTTGTCGTCAAATCTTGGAAGTTAAATTTGACCCACTTCCCGGTTTCGGATAGAGCTGAAATTTTGCATACACGTTTAGTTTGGATGACAATGCAATCTGGCCATTTTGTAAAAATATCAAGATGGCGGTTCCAAAATGGCGCCCGATTTTTGAAATTGTGCTCCGCGGCCCTTTGAAATGGGTATCAAATGAAAGGATATGACAGGTAGAACACAATAAGCTATGTGGCGTCATTCCAAATTCAAAATGGCGGACAACACTTACACTGTTTGTCGTCAAATCTTGGAAGTTAAATTTGACCCACTTCCCGGTTTCGGATAGAGCTGAAATTTTGCATACACGTTTAGTTTGGATGACAATGCAATCTGGCCATTTTGTAAAAATATCATGATGGCGGTTCCAAAATGGCGCCCGATTTTTGAAATTGTGTTCCGCGGCCCTCTGACATGGGTATCAAATGAAAGGATATGACAGGTAGAACAAAATAAGCTATGTGGCGTCATTCTAAATTCAAAATGGCGGCCAACACTTGCACTGTTTGTCGTCAAATCTTGGAAGTTAAATTTGACCCACTTCCCGGTTTCGGATAGAGCTGAAATTTTGCATACACGTTTAGTTTGGGTGACAATGCAATCTGGCCATTTTGTAAAAATATCAAGATGGCGGTTCCAAAATGGCGCCCGATTTTTGAAATTGTGCTCCGCGGCCCTCTGACATGGGTATCAAATGAAAGGATATGACAGGTAGAACACAATAAGCTATGTGGCGTCATTCCAAATTCAAAATGGCGGCCAAAACTAAATTGCGGAAAGCTTATAATAGACTAAAAAGTAGAAAATATAACCGATCAACTTCCAATTTTGCACACACTCGTAGTTCGGGTGGTTAATGTGTATGAATAATGTGTTGAGCCCCGAAGCCCTCCGCGAAAAAAGATGAGATACTTATGAAGAAAAGAAAGAAACACTGAGTTTAGGTGAAAACTCTATTTAATTAACGGTATAAAAAATTAGTACAAACTGTTTATTAACGAACTTATTTTCGCGGCGGTACAACGAGAACTGACTTTTGAGTTCTCATGTCCCTTGGCTTGCGGCTCGCATGCTCGGGAAAGATACGCGCAGTCAGCATTTATGGTGTGAAAAAAAAGATAAGGAATTGCTGCGGTGCAGCATTTTAGTAGTTATTGAAATAACGAATTTAGGATGTGTTAAGTTACATTGCATTTATGAAAGGGTTCTTTACTTAAAATGCTGACTGGGCACCTCCCGAGCATGGGAGCTGTTTTTTAGCGGATGTGGGTGTTAAATTACTACATTCCTCCCCCCTTATGGAGATCGATGAAGTCGATCGTTTGTCAATATTATGTATTTGTTTTGCAAAGAAAAATTTATATATATACACTTTCTATTTATTTTCATTCATTTCCTTTATTTTTCGGAAATGTTACAAAATTTAGGTTTTTATCAAAACTATATATTTTTTTTTTGTTCATGGGGAGGAATATTTATTATTTTTTTTTTTTTGAAAATAGAAAATTTTAATGATTCTTTTCTTTTTGAAAAGTTTGAAATATTTTTTTTTTTTTTTACTATTGTTTCCTTTATTTTTCGGAAATGTTACACTTCTTTTCTTTTATTCTTCAATTAAACTTACATTACTGATACTTTTACTACATTACTAGTATGACTAACTAATATTGGTTAGTGGGTGCGTTCAATCTTAGTTTATTATAAGGCTGGTGCATCAATTGTGTATAATATTGTTAGCGTCTGGATTAAATTTGTTCTGGCTGATATTACTCATCGGTTGTTTCTTCTTCAATTCTGCGTTTAGTGCACAGAGTTAGTTCACATTTAAAATATCTCTTGTATATTATGTAGCTTAGCGCTATTAAGAGAGCTAGCGAAAGGGTGGGTAATGTGATATGAAATATGTTATTGGAAGTAATTACTGAAGTATCTAATACAAAATTGTCGGATATATCTGATGTGATAGACGTGAGCTTGACGCTAAGTTTGTCTAAATCTTGACTGTCGAAGATTACTCGAGGAACATGATCTTTTTCTGAGATAGCAGAAAGGTTTAAGGTTAAGTTGTCGAAAGGTGGTTTACCCAGTTGATAAAATATTGCCTCAGTGGGAGGAATAGCTGAGTGGGTCTCGAGTGACACTTGTTTAGTTTTTGCTCGGCATCCTGGGTTTAATCCCAGAATTCCGCTGCCATGTAATGGCACAGAATAGGAGCTTCCATTACAATTTATTCGGATTGTAGTCTGATGCGGGACTATATATATCCAGGTGTTTGCTTTTAGGAGCACATTCCATATTTCGTATGTTAGATTAAACAGTCTAATTTCGCAATTGGCAGGAGTGATTTCTCCCTGGTTTAGGCCAATAATACAATTTTCTTTATTAAAGGTATAAGAGACAAAGTTCTGAGTGCAAATAAATTCATTTTGCTGGAGTTGTTGACATTCACTGAGGTCACTTTGTTTGAGGAAAGCATATCGTTCACGAGTTTCGTCGATGAGAGTGAATTGTGAATCGATTTTCACATAATAATAGCTATTATTTTTAAGTCGAGCTGGCACACTAGTTAGTTTGTATAATGAAAAGGAGTTTTTGATCAGAGGGACCTTTATCTGGAAGATTAAAGAATTCGTTGTTAATATTGGTGAAACGGTAGATACTTGGGCGATTAAGGGTATGTTGTATTCAGAAGGTTTCATTGGGAGTTTCAAGTGATCTAAGGTTTCAAGTTGTATATCTCTTAAGGCTTTTAGGAATATTTCGGATTTAACGAGATGTTTGTCTAATCGTCCCAGTCTGGATTCTTGTAGGATGTCCAAGTATTCATTTTGACTGGATACAATGCTATTAGCTGTGAGGGTTAATATGTTGGCTGCTTCATCGAATAAGTGGAAATTTCTTTGGTTAGTCTTTTGCTCTTCCATCTCTTTCTCTACCTTATTGAGGCTACTTGATATCTTTGAGAATGTGTTATTCAAAGAGGAGAGTGAATGTTGCATAGTTTCAACTAAGACAGAGACCTTGTCCGTAAAGGAATGGTGTAATTTTGCTTGATTAGTTTGAAGATTATGGATTGTTTCTTCTATGTGCTTGGAGTCATCGTTATCCATAACTCCGAAAAGGAATTTTTGTGTCTTGCCGACTATATCTAATAGTCCGCGCTTTGATCGAGACACAGTGCGAGTTAGGTTGGCAAAGTACCTGTTAACCTGATTTATTTCAAAAAGTGTGTTGTTGATGAGCTTAGTAGTGACCATACAGTTGTCCTCGGGAAACTTTTGTCTTGTTGCAGTGCAAAGTTCTTCCAAATTCTGGTAGTGGACTTCCAGTTGGCGGTAGTCTGTTTCTAGAGCTGTTGTATTTATGTAGAGTAGTAACTTCCAATCGGCGGTTGACTTGTGTACTGTTCCCATTTTTTCAAAATAGACTCCTGTATTTGCAGTAAATGGGGTAATGGTGTGTCCTTGGGCCAATATGGTCGTGACGAAAGAGTAAAGGGATCTGGAATGGAATGTAAAAGTTGTTTAGACAGGAACTTTGGAACGCGTCGTAAGAGTTTCTCTGTAGTGGATTAGTATAACAATCAGAGATTTGGATAGATAAAATGTAAAAGAGTAATGATCTATGACGATATGGTAGGTCGTTCGCACGCTAGATGCTTAAATTCGTTGGAAGGGTGCAAATAAGAGTTTGTTATTACATTCATTAATTAGATTGATTTGAGGTTGATGTCCACCTTATTGAAAGTGTTGCTCTAGCATTAACCTCTAGGATTAGTGGTTTCGAGGCCACCCGTGGTGGGATGGCTTACATTTTCCCATCAATCATGGAAAAATATTTCATAGAGAAGTAAGACTGTGCTTAAGTTTTAAAGATTCGCGAGAATTTATTAAAGATCGAGAGAGTCATATGCGCATGTTATTTCGTAAAGTGACCACTGACTTTGAAGGCAGTGACAGTGAAATCTATGATTTAGATGGGTTTCGAGTTAGTGAGATTAAGGCTAAATTACATAATACTAGTGCGAGAGAGGTATGGTTCAATTGTAATACGGCTTAAGCCTGTCGTTATGAACCCTGACGTGTTTGTTTCCTAAGAGTTTTCTCTCGCTATTTGGTGAGAAAAACGAGGGTTGTAGTGTGAAATTTTATTATTGATAATTGAAACGCGGATTCATCGACTCGCGAAAAGAAATATAATGACGATTGTCTATCATCGAAGGGCTTTGAGTAGGTTGTTGTGTACAATTTTAAGTTTGTTGCCTATTTTTATAGTTGAGGTTTCTGCGGAATTTGCCTTGACTATTTCATAAGGACCTTCGTAGAGCGGACTTAATTTTTTATTGGCTTTTATCTTAGATTCGAGGAGTATGAGATCACCTTCATTGAAGCTTGTGGGCTTTGTGCCCTTATCATAGGATTCTTTAGCTTGTCGTTTAGCCTTAATTTGATTTTCGCGGATAGTCTGGTATCCGTTTTGTAGTCTTGCCTTCAGTTCGATGACATAGTCGTCATAGTTGTAAACAGGCTCGCTAGGCCTTAACAGGGACGAAGGCAGTTCGGGTTTGTGTCCAAACAGGGCTTCGTATGGAGTATAGTTTGTTGAAGAGTGGGGAGTGGTATTATAACAGAAAACAGCGTAGTCTATCCATAGATCCCAGTTAGAAGGGTCCTTAGTAGCGTAACATCGTAGGTAATCACCTAGCGTGCGATGACTGCGTTCTAAGGATCCGTTAGATTGGGGGTGGTACGGAGTGGTTTGAAGTTTTTGGATCTTTAAGAGACGACATGTGCGTTTGAATAGATCGCTAAGGAAATTGGCTCCTCGATCTGTGAGAAGGGATTTGGGTGTGCCAAAGATACAGATCAGTTTTCGAACATAATTTTCCGCTACCGTATGTGCTTCTTGATTGGGGATTGGTATAGCCATAATAAATTTTGTAAGGTCATCTTGGAATGTTAAGATGTACTTGTTCTGACTCTCAGACTCTGGGAGTGGACCGACTATGTCCAATGCTACTCTCTCGAAAGGCACTCTAGACGTGGTAGTCAGTTTCATAGGTATTTTGGTTTTTACGCAGATTTTACTCTTTTTACAAGTTTCACAAGCTCCGATGTAGTCTTTAACGTCTTTAGAAATGTTTTTCCAATTGAATTTTTCTTTAATTCTCCGGAGTGTACGTTTTACGCCTTGGTGTCCTCCTATTGGGTTGTCATGATATTCGATTAATACCCTGGAAATTTCCGAAGGGTCCGTGAGCTCTGTAACACGAGGCTTGTTATATATTTCAGGTGTTTCTGTGATTATAACAGGAGTTTGATTTGGATTGTTGGAGTGAGATCTAGTTACCACTAAAGTTTCCGCTGTTGGTAACCGGGATAAAGCGTCTACATTTGTGTTAAGTTTGCCCTTCTTATGTTCAACTTCGAAATCGTATTCTTCTAGCTTAATTCTCCATCGCATTATTCGTGAACTAGGGTCTTTGAGGTTAAAGATCCAAACGAGGGGTTTATGGTCAGTGAAAATGGTAATTTTCCTTCCATAGACATAGGGGCGAAACCGATTCACCGCCCAAACGACCGCCAGAGCCTCCTTTTCAATTGTTGAATAGTTTTTTTCTGCCTTATTAAGAGTACGGCTAGCGTAAGCAATAGGGAGGTCGACGTTGCCGTTGTTGGGACGCTGAGACAGAACGGCGCCTATGGCCGTATTACTCGCATCCGTGGTAATGAAAAACTTCTTCTGAAAGTCGGGATATTGGAGAATTGGGGACTTCGTTATTGTCCTTTTTAGAAGCTCGAAGGATTCGTCGCAATGGGCGTCCCAGACAAAAGGAACGTCCTTTTTTAGAAGGGTGGTAAGTGGTTTAGCTAGACCGGCAAAATTCGGGATGAATTTCCGGTAATAGCCAACGAGTCCTAGAAACGATTTTACTTGCTTACAATTCTGTGGGGCCTTTATAGATTGGATGGCTGAGATTTTCTGTGGATCGGGCTTGATACCCTGATCAGTGATAATATGTCCAAGGTACATCACTTCCTTGTGTAAGAATTTACATTTTGAGGGTTGCAATTTTAGATTAAACCTTTTGAGGCATTCAAACACGTCGCCGAGTTTTTTATTATGGTCTGTTAGATTATGACCATACACAACAATATCATCGAGATAGACAAAGCATCGTGTGCCATGAAGTCCGGCCAACACTACGTTCATCAGCCGTTGGAAAGTGGCTGGAGCATTTCGCAGTCCGAAGGGCATTCGGTTAAATTCGAAGTGTCCTTGCGGAGTGCTGAATGCAGTTTTTGGTTTGTCCTCTTCAGCAACACTGATCTGGTAATAGCCATTAGCCAGATCGAGCGTACTAAAATAGCGAGAGTTCCCGAGTTGATCTAGAATTTCTTCTATATTAGGGAGTGGGTAGGCATCTGGTATCGTCAACTCATTGAGTTTACGGAAGTCTACCACCATTCTCCACTTCCTTGAACCGTCGGAATCCGCTTTTTTTGGCACTACCAAGAGAGGCGAATTCCAAGGGCTTGCGCTTGGACGTATAATATCTTCCTTTAAGAGTTTTTGTGTCTGTTTGTCTATCTCAGCTTTGTGGATTTCCGGAAGACGGTAGGGTTTAGTGTTGATTGGGGCTTTATTAGGGTGAATTTGGAGTGTGTGTTTTGCTGCGTCAGTGAAAGTCAACGTGTCACCTTCGATATAGAATAACTGGTTGTACTCACGGCAAAGGTCAAGAATTGAATCGCGCTCCTCGTTATTTAGGTGGGACAGACTTAACAAGGAGGTTAGAGTTTCTAAGCGCTTGTGAACTTTGGTTTCGCTTCTTAGCGTGGAGGGAGTTAAGACGTGGTACTGTGATAATGGTTCATAATGAAGGTTTCCGTTTCCTTGTAGCGTAACTACTTTATCAGTGGTGTTTAGTATTGCAACTTTTATGTAGCCTTCAGTAGGCCGGGCAATAGTTCCTGCTGTATACACGTGAGGCAGAATTTCTTGCGGAAGGCAGAAGACTTCTTCTTCGGAGCGAATTGGTCCCCAGTTAACTATTCTTTCGCACCTTGGAGGGATTTCTATTCTCTCGAAGGTGCAAGAGAATTGTGATACGTGTAATCTCCCTTGGTGATAAAAGCTGAATGTTAGGTCCTCGTAGTCAAGTTTAGCTTTAGTTTTGAGGAAGAAATCTTGTCCTAGAATACCTTCGGCCGTAATGGGGAAATCAGAGGCAACTACGTGAAATTGGTGAGTTAGTGGCTTACTGTTGGGTAGAGCCAAATGCAGGTACACAGCTCCTTTAGTAAGGATGCCTTCTTGTGTTATTCCCGTGATCTGAATGATTTTGTGGGTATCTACCTCGACATCATCCTGTAGAGCGTTGACTTTTATTAGACTCAGTGAGGCACCAGTGTCGAGGAGGAATACATTGGAATTGGAGAGGGATTCAGCTAAAATGATTGGAGTTTCATTCCTAAATGTTTTGCAATGATCGAATGACATGATACTAAGAGATTTAATAACACTAGTGGGTTCAGAATTAGAAGAATTAGTAGGATTGTTACGAGCGTTAGTGGATTCGGTACCGGAATTAGTAGAATTAGTATTATTGACGGAGTTAGTAGGATTGTGGTAGATGGTGTATGTGAAGCGGTTGCCTATTTTATATCCCTTATCCTGGTCACCGAACCGCTTGGGCCAGGAGCAGATTCGTTTCCCAGTCGAGGCGAAGAAGTGAGATTGGTATTATCGCCAGTTTTTACTGTCGTTCTTTTGGAGTTATTATATTCCCTTTTTCTGCATTGTTCGATTGAGTGACCCGAGTTCTTACAATATCGGCAAACCGGGGTAGGTGAGGACGGGCTGACTTTATTTATTGCCCCCCGAAAAGTCGGAAATGGTTTAGAGGGTTGTTGTTGTCGGAGGAGAGCGCTATACTTGCGACATTCGTTAATGTCGTGCCCCAGATTCTTGCAGAACCGACATTGTTTGGAGTTTCGATTGAATGTTGGTGCGACTTTGGATTCGCTTTCGAGGAGTTTCTCTTCCTCCAGAGCGAGGTCCACAGCTTCCTTAAGAGAGTCATGATGTGAGGCTTTCACTATTAATTTTAAGGGCTGTTTAAGACCTCTTTTGAAATTATTGACAGCCATTTGTTCGTTTAAGGCACGTATGGCTTCATTTCCTTCTCTAGTCTCGCTTTTGGCACCGGAGATATTTAGTTCTTCCAGTAGCCTTTCAATTTTTTCTGCATAGTGGACAACGGTTTCCTTGGATTCTTGTCGAGCATTGAATAGCTCAGACTGTACAACTTGCATCGTTGTTTTGAGAATTGAGCTAGCTCGTAGAGCTTCCCAGGTGTCAAAGTCGTGGTACCGCAAAACACTATTGTATGCTTTGCCGGTAAGCTTTGACTTAACCAGGTTCAGAAATTCTAGCTTGTGGGTTTCGGATGTCGCCAGGCTATACTGAATCTTGGCAATTTGTAGAAATCGATGGAGGTTTTTGGGGTCCCCGTCAAACTCAGGGACCATTTTTATAGCGTTAGAGAGGTTAAAGTTAGACATTTCGTCAAATTTTAATGTTTTGGCGTCGCCTTCTAAAAAGTCTGGGTTTCTCTCGGGGAGTTCGGAGATGCTCGGTAAAGGATCTATTTGTTTGAGATCCCTGCTTTGACTTCTTAAAGAGATGGCAAATTCAGCTAAAGGGGGCTTCTTATTCTTTGTAGATTTCTTACTCATGTGCCTTTAGGGTCACGATTGCGAGTAAGTGAATTAGATGCCGGAAAGGAGGTTACGCAAAAAAAATGTTTGTTTTTATTGCTATAGTGTGTTACCCCTAATTTCAGCACGCACAAAGGGTGAATGAGATACTATGCTATGATGTTTTCCAAGTTTCAAAGTAAATCCAACTAATGGATGTAAAAAGAGGATAAAGTGATTACAAAGTATTTAGTTGAGTGAGCGGTAGTAAGCCCCATTCGGCTAGATCTGCCGCTTTTACAGCTGGCGTACAACTTTATATCGATAAAGAATTCAGTGAAAATATGTTATCCATATCAAAGAAAATTTAGGGGATTTCCAATGGAGGGAATAAATAAAATAAAAACTTAAACCTTGAAAGATCTCCGATCAATTGGTCCAAACGAAAATAAAAATTTCATCAGTAATCAGTCCGCAAAAAAAAAAAAATATCGAACCTGAGATTTAAATTCAAATATGCAATAAATTTAAAACATGAAGCCCATTCTCAAAATGCGCAAGGTAAATTATATCAAGTATACAAAGCAAACGTCGAAAATGAATCCGATAAATCAAAATTAAATGCAAAAACAATCCAGAACGAGACAAAATGCACCAACCAACCAATAATAGTGTACAAAAGCAAATTGTATTAAAAAAAAAATTTTTTTTTTTTTTTTTTTTTTTGACAGCACTATCACGACAGTAGATATATATATATATGAATAAATTGTAAATTAATTAAAGCTACTCACAAAATTATTAACATTTTATCAATATTTTGATCGTGATGAGCCGATGTTGGATGAGGTTGTTGGTGTCCGTTAGCCCTCGTCTGCGGTTGAAATTTGGCACTCTTTGATGGTTAATTGTTGCAGAAATTTGTGTATGTTGCTGCTCCAATGATGCACAAAAGTAGATGAAAGAATATAAGTATTTTGAATTTATGTGGCTTCACACGTGTTGAAACTGCACAAGGTAGTTACTGCGCGCTATGTTGAAACAATGTTGAACTGAGCACAATGTTGATGTTGTTATTGAAAACTGGTAAAAAAAAAATGCGTTGCTACACTTGATTGATGCAAATTTTCTAATTTGTTGGTGCTTTTGCTGCACAGATTTTTCAATATACATCAAAGTAAAGATGCGTTGTTGATGCACTCAAACTCTGAGTATTAGGTAGTAAAGCTCAGTATAATCACAAAGATTCCAAGAATTAGTAAAGGTGCTTGCACATAAATTTCAAGAAGTAGTGGAGATGCTCAAAATGCACATAAATTCCAACAATTATAAGATGTTTATTATGAAGCACATGAATTTCAAGAATTAGTAAAGATGTTTAATTGATGCACATAATGTGCGTGCGTTGTAGAATCACAAAAGATGATAAAGATGAGTAGAGACGCACAGAATTAATTTTTTTTTTTTTTTTAAAGAGATTGAATGGCTGGTTCCACCGCGTGGAATCCCACCTGCTGCCACCAAAACTGTTGAGCCCCGAAGCCCTCCGCGAAAAAAGATGAGATACTTATGAAGAAAAGAAAGAAACACTGAGTTTAGGTGAAAACTCTATTTAATTAACGGTATAAAAAATTAGTACAAACTGTTTATTAACGAACTTATTTTCGCGGCGGTACAACGAGAACTGACTTTTGAGTTCTCATGTCCCTTGGCTTGCGGCTCGCATGCTCGGGAAAGATACGCGCAGTCAGCATTTATGGTGTGAAAAAAAAGATAAGGAATTGCTGCGGTGCAGCATTTTAGTAGTTATTGAAATAACGAATTTAGGATGTGTTAAGTTACATTGCATTTATGAAAGGGTTCTTTACTTAAAATGCTGACTGGGCACCTCCCGAGCATGGGAGCTGTTTTTTAGCGGATGTGGGTGTTAAATTACTACAAATGAGATGAATAGTTGAGTTAAGGGTGAGTTGATAATAAAGAAGCAATACACGTTACAAAAAATCACAAACAAACACAGAGATGCTGCTGTCAACTAAATTCAACTACTCAAATACTGAACTCATGTCCGTATGCATAATTTCAACTACACCAAGGTAGCAGAGCTGAGTCGAGTTCAGTCAACCTTAACCCAACTCGACTCCCGTTTACATGTAGTTAGACTTGGGTTCAACTTGAGTTCAACTCATCATGTATAAGTACTAAATGCAATCTGACCTTTTTGTAAAAAAATCAAGAAGACGGTTCCGTGATGGCGGCCGTTTTTGCAATTATGTTCCACCGAGCCCACGACATGGGTATCAAATGAATACAGTAAACTGTGTGACGTAATTTTAAATCTAATAGAATTGCCATCATAAAATGGCGGAATACATATAATAAACTAAAAAGTAGAAAATAAAATAAATGGTTAAAAAAAAATTTTTAAAAAAATTCTTTTCATTAACTAAAAAATGTACTGAAAAGTAAAAAATAAAAAATATTTTAAAGAAAGCGTGAAATTTAAATTTTAATGAAAAAGTTAATTAAAAGAATGGCGCATTTTTCATCAAAAAATTTTGTTAGAATTTGAAATTAACAAAGCAAAAAATTGAGGGTTATTGTAAATCTCACGCGATTTACAGTTATATTTTCAATTTTTGATGAAAAATGCGCCATTCTTTTAATTAACTTTTTCATTAAAATTGAAATTTCACGCTTTTTTTAAAATATTTTATGATATGACAGGTAGAACACAATAAGCTATGTGGCGTCATTCCAAATTCAAAATGGCGGCCAACACTTACACTGTTTGTCATCAAATCTTGGAAGTTAAATTTGACCCACTTCCCGGTTTCGGATAGAGCTGAAATTTTGCATACACGTTTAGTTTGGATGACAATGCAATCTGGCCATTTTGTAAAAATATCAAGATAGCGGTTCCAAAATGGCGCCCGATTTTTGAAATTGTGCTCCGCGGCTCTCTGACATGGGTATCAAATGAAAGGATATGACAGGTAGAACACAATAAGCTATGTGGCGTCATTCCAAATTCAAAATGGCGGCCAACACTAAATTGCGGAAAGCTTATAATAGACTAAAAAGTAGAAAATATAACCGATCAACTTTCAATTTTGCACACACTCGTAGTTCGGGTGGTTAATGTGTATGAATGATGAGATGAATAGTTGAGTTAAGGGTGAGTTGATAATAAAGAAGCAATACACGTTACAAAAAATCACAAACAAACACAGAGATGCTGCTGTCAACTAAATTCAACTACTCAAATACTGAACTCATGTCCGTATGCATAATTTCAACTAAACCCAGGTAGCAGAGCTGAGTCGAGTTCAGTCAACCTTAACCCAACTCGACTCCCGTTTACATGTAGTTAGACTTGGGTTCAACTTGAGTTCAACTCATCATGTAATCTGACCTTTTTGTAAAAAAATCAAGAAGACGGTTCCGAGATGGCGGCCGTTTTTGCAATTATGTTGCACCGAGCCCACGACATGGGTATCAAATGAATACAGTAAACTGTGTGACGTAATTTTAAATCTAATAGAATTGCCATCATAAAATGGCGGAATACATATAATAAACTAAAAAGTAGGAAATAAAATAAATGGTTAAAAATTTTTTTTAAAAAAATTCTTTTCATTAACTAAAAAATGTACTGAAAAGTAAAAAATAAAAAATATTTTAAAGAAAGCGTGAAATTTCAATTTTAATGAAAAAGTTAATTAAAAGAATGGCGCATTTTTCAACAAAAAATTTTGTTAGAATTTGAAATTAACAAAGCAAAAAATTGAGGGTTATTGTAAATCTCACGCGATTTACAGTTATATTTTCAATTTTTGATGAAAAATGCGCCATTCTTTTAATTAACTTTTTCATTAAAATTGAAATTTCACGCTTTCTTTAAAATATTTTTTATTTTTTACTTTTCAGTACATTTTTTAGTTAATGAAAAGAATTTTTTTTAAAAATTTTTTTTAACCATTTATTTTATTTACTAATAATTTTTCTTATTTTATTTGCTATGTCTCGCAAGAAACTGGATGCTACAGAGATTTGCCTAAAATTACATATGAATTTTTACAGTATTTTGTTTTTTTTTAAATATAATTTTGCGAAATGCTTCCCTTTAGATGATAATGGTCCTGTTGTTGTTTAAGTTGGCTAATTTATTCCTGGTCGTTTGTTTTCCTCGTGCGGTGTTTTTTCTGTTGTGTCGGCTACAAGTTTCTTCCCGTTGCTCTTCTTCATGTTGTTAATTATTATGTATATCTGCGAAACCTCTTCCTTTTATGTATATCGGCTGCGGCACTTTTATTTATTCACTTTTATATTATTTTTATGATGTATCGTGTGGCTTTTAAAAATCCTTATTCGGGGTCACCATTTTATGTGGGTACTATTACTATGATCAATTAAGTTTAAAACACCACATAAGTTTTGTTATACATTATATATATATTTCGCGTGGTTTTATATAATTATTGAGATCACTAACTAATGATTTAATTTTTGGCTCGCAGCCGAAAGCAAAAACTCTTGACTGTGTCGCAGCACGAATTATTTAGCAATGAATAAAATGTCTTTGCCTTCGGCTGTAGCTCTCTTAAAGACTACCGTTATTTTTGATAACAGTTCGTGCGAGATTGAGTTTTGCATATTCTAGCTAATGGTTGATTGCTACTTAATATTTAGATAGATAATGATAAAATTTAGAAAGATAATAAAAGGTGGCTACAGGGTTTGCTGGTGGGGCGAATGTTGTGTACATTACCTGTGGATTTATCGGGCTTGGGAGTATTGTTTGCTGCATGGTTGGTGTTGGCGGGGCGGTGTACTGAGTGTGTGGGTTTGGCGTATTTGTTAGGGCCATTTGGTAAATGTTTTCCGGCTTAGGAATAGGGACTGTTTGCCCATAATGACTATATGCTGGGTGCGACACTGTCATTGGATAGGAGGCATGCATAGAATTTTGTTGCAATTTCTCCATATCTAGAGCCTTTTGTGTTAGGCTGACAAGTGTATCCTCTCCCAGAGTTAGGAGGTGGTTGGTAACCCCACTCCGCAGGGCATTTTTTGCCAAGTCTTGCAGTTGGGCCTTTACGGCCGGTGCTGCCACCGCACCATATTTAGTGGTGGCCGCCTCTTCGCATAGTGACAACTGTTGTTTTATCCTAGTTGCGTAGGTTGTTAGAGGCTCTAGGGGGAACTGGCGTAATTGAATTAATTTGCTGACCAGTTCCTGATATGTTTCCCTTGGAAGATATGTCCTGTTTAGGAGGTTTTCTGCCTCCTCAAAAGTGGTAGGTTGTGAGGAGGCAATTAGTTTGTAGGCCTCTCCCCGAAGCCTAGTTGGGTAAATTTGAAAGAAGGCGGCCTTTTCCTGTTCTGTAAGGCACTGTAGTACCCGGCGGCAACAGCCTAGGAACATTTGTAGTTCCGTTGCCATTGTCGGGTTTTGGCCGCCAGAGAATAGGGGAACAAGTTTGGCCGTTAATTTGGCGACTTTAATATATTCGTCGGCCACGGCTCTAGAGAATTCTTTCAGAATTAAAGATTTGACAAGATGACTGTCCTGAAAGGTCGCCTCCTCTTCCTCTAGGAGGGACAAGGATCGGGTTGAGAGCTCGACCCAATCCGCGAGAAGATCTGTGGGTGCGTAATCGGGCTCGGGCGGTTCTGTGTTATTATCTGTACTATTTTCATAATTTTCTCTATTCTCCACACTAGACCTATCTGCTACCTCAAAGGGGCGTGGGAGACTATTTTTAAAATTGAGGAGGTCCTGTTTAAATTTCAGGGCCTCTTCTTTGAAAGCCTCAAGTTTAGCTTTTCTTTCTAGGCTGGCACTTCGGATTTGTTCGTCCACGGCCTCAAAATGGACTATGTTGAATTTACCAGTCTCCTGCGCCCGCTTAAGGATCTTATCTAATTTTAAATTAACACCTACTTGTTTATTTTCTTCCCCTAGGAGTGTCCCACTTCGTAGACACCTGGGGATGTTTGGGGTGTTTCCGATGAAGTAGTTGGAGTTTGAGGTGTTGTTAGTGGCGTTAAAGTCCCTCGCTGATTGACCTGGCAGGACGCTGGGTTGTCGCTAGCTCCTGGTACGGTTGAGGGTTCTGGTGTGATTAGTGAGTGGTCCCTCGGTGGGGGAGTTACTGGTGTTCTTGTGTCCCCTTGTTGGCCCTCTGACATAGGGCGTCTCCTGGGCCGGGATGAAGCCCACTAAAAGTCCCACGATGCAAAAACTTTAGGGGGGTAAATGCGTGCTCGCCTGGAGCAGAGGCACGTAGGTGATTACCCCCGAGCGTTGAATCGTGGAGGATCTGAGAATTTTTATGCGCTGTAGTTAGACGCTAATACTGCCCCCAAGTTAGGCTCAGCCTTGGGTTAGAGGTCAATGGAGCCTTGACCAGCAGTATCAACACCTTTGTTGATAGCGCACCCAGATCCTACCGGCTGCGCCAATTGTTATGTATTCTTTTTTTTGTTATATTTGTATTTAGTTAACAACTTTTACTCACTTTGTTTTAATCAGAAGCTTTAGTTTTTCTTTTAACAATAATAAATAATATTTCCAAAATACACACTGGTTTTAATCAGAAGCTTTCGTTTTTCTTTTAACAATAATAATAATATTTCCAAAACACACACTAGTTTTAATCAGAAGCTTTCGTTTTCTTTTAACAATAATAATAATATTTCCAAAGTACACACTAGTTTTAATCAGAAGCTTTCGTTTTCTTTTAATAATAATAATATTTCCAAAGTAGTACAAACCAGTTTTAATCAGAAGCTTTCGTTTTCTTTTAACAATAATAATAATATTTCCAAAACACACATTAGTTTTAATCAGAAGCTTTCGTTTTCTTTGAACAGTAATAATAATATTTCCAAAGTACACACTAGTTTTAATCAGAATCTTTAGTTTTCTTTTAACATTAATAATAATATTTCCAAAATACACACTAGTTTTACCGCCCGTTCACGCTCGTAGATCATACAACACTCCTTTTAGGAAAAACGGTGACGCGCCTGACACCGTTGATTGTTAAAACAACACTTAATTCATTAAAATTTCCACCCGCCGGTGGTGGCAAGGAAAATTTTCCACAGGCTGGGAAAAACGCGCCCTTGAACTTTTTCCCACCTGCGCAACTTACTTACCGCGCGCTTCTCACGCGGCGCATTGCAAATTGCGCTAGATCGGGGGGGGGGGGAAGTTACGTTCCCCCCCCGTGAATGTCTATGCTGGATACATTGAAAGAGCGAAAACTAGCCCCTTGGAAGGGTGAAAACGATTCTCATGCGCATCGCGACGCATGTGGGAAATATCTGTAGGCATGTGGGAAATATCTGTAGATATTACCGTTTCAACGACTTCAGAGATTTACTTGCACTTCTTCCAACGTAACCCGATACCTCTGCTGATAAGGCGTTGGGTTTTCGTTCGGTACTTGTGCGAGTTTCAAGTCGTTTTTTTTTTTTTTCTTTTACATAAAAGCATTCCTCAAGGTGAAAACCTCGATGGCTGAAGCAACTCTGCTGAACCATCCAATCGAGGATGCAAAATACAGTCTTACGACTGACGCCTCGGATTATGCAATCGGAGACGTATTGGAACAATTCAACGGTCATCGGTGGCAACCACTAGCTTTTTATTTCAAAAAGCTGTCACCAACAGAACGGAAGTACTCTGCATTCGATCGCGAACTTCTCGCAATCTATGCAGCGATCAAACACTTCCGTTACTTCGTTGAAGGACGCAATTTCGTGGGTCTATACTGATCACAAACCACTGGTTTGCGCCCTTCACACAAAGACCGAACGATCCCCTCGACAGACCAGACATTTGGGTCTAATATCTCAGTTTACCACAGACATCAGACATGTGTCAGGTAAACAAAACGTTGTCGCCGACTACTTGTCACGCTCACTAGCAACCGACAACGTCGACTCGGTCACCTTCGACCTGCCTACACTAGCTCAGGTTCAACAAGGTGACACAGAGTTGAAGTCTCTGCAAGATTACCCCAGCAACGGCTCGCGGGTAAAACTAGTTTTTACGCATATACCATTTCCCGCCCATCAGGTATGGTGTGCAACTAGCACAGGCATTCCTAGGCCTTACATACCCACTTCTTTACGCAGACTAGCGTTCAACCCCGAACATAGTCTCTCTCATCCTGGTATTCGTGCTACAAGACGAGCCGTTACCAAGAAATACTTCTGGCCATCGATCAATATAGACTGCAATGAGTGGTCTCCATCGTGCCTAGGTTGCCAAAAGTCCAAAGTTTCAAGGCATACCAAATCACCATTGGAAGCTTTCAAACTTCCAAATAATAGATTTGACCATATCCATATGGATATAGTGGGACCCCTACCCCCATCTCGTGGATACTCTTATATCTTAACGATAGTGGATAGATTCACGCGATGGCCTGAAGCATACCCAATTCGGGATATCTCAGCTTCGACAGTGGCAAAGAAATTCGTCACTGAATTTGTCCCACGATTCGGCGTACCACTCGAGATCACAACCGATCAAGGTACGCAGTTCGAATCGAAACTGTTCAATGAAGTTGCCAAATTACTCGGCACTCATCGAATCCGGACCACCGCCTACCACCCGCAAGCAAACGGGATGGTTGAACGGTTCCACAGGCAACTAAAAGCAGCCTTAATGGCAAGGGACAACACTACTCATTGGAGTGAAGACTTGCCCTTTGACATGTTAGGCACACGCACGTCAATTAAGACCGACTTACAATGCTCGCCAGCCGAGCTCGTATACGGTCAGAATCTGAGACTTCCCAATTTGATTTCTATTCCAACGGATGAGAATCCAAATGAAGAATCAGAATTCCTCTCTCGCCTTCATTCTCATATGCAGAACATTAAGGCAATACATCCTCGGCAACCCGTCCATAAGGATGTCTATGTGCCAGAAGCCCTGGAGAACGCCGACTACGTTTTCATACGTGTCGACAGAGTTCGAAAACCTTTCGAACCTCCGGCGCCAATGGCGGAATTACTAGCGTCTGTTGTAATGAAGAAGTTTTTTGCGAAGTCGGGATATTGGAGAATCGGAGGTTCGGAAATTGCTTTCTTTAACAGGTTGAAGGATTCATCGCACAGTGCGTCCCATACGAATGGGACATCCTTTTTGAGGAGGTTCGTAAGGTGTTTGGCCATACCGGCAAAATTGGGGATGAGTTTGCGGTAGTATCCTATAAGTCCTAGAAATGATTTGACTTGCTTAGGATTTCGTGGTGCATTTGTGGTTTGGATGGCGGAAATCTTTTGAGGGTCTGGCTTGATGCCTTGATCAGTGATGGTATGCCCGAGGTACATTACTTCCTTGCTAAGGAATTTGCACTTTGAGGGTTGCAGCTTCAAGTTATACCTTTTTAGGCAGTCGAATACATCTCTAAGCTTCTTATTGTGGTCTGCAAGGTTATGTCCGTATACCACGATGTCATCAAGATAGACGAAACAGCGCGTACCTTGGAGTCCTGCTAATACCACGTTCATTAGTCTTTGAAATGTGGCTGGTGCGTTCCGCAGACCGAAGGGCATTCGGTTGAACTCGAAGTGTCCATGCGGCGTGCTAAACGCAGTTTTCGACTTATCTTCGTCGGCGACTCCGATTTGGTAGAACCCATTGGCCAAGTCTAATGTGCTGAAGTATCGGGAGTTTCCAAGCTGATCTAAAATTTCCTCAATGTTGGGAAGTGGGTATGCGTCGGGAATGGTTAACTCGATGAGTTTACGGAAATCCACGACCATTCTCCACTTCTTTTCGCCGTTGGGGCCTGCCTTCTTGGGAACTACCAACAGTGGGGAGTTCCATGGACTTGCACTGGGGCGTATAATGTCCTCGTCAAGTAATTTAGCTGTTTGGTTATTTATTTCCGCTTTGTGAATTTCGGGAAGGCGATACGGCTTAGTGTTGACGGGAGGTTTTCCGGGGTGGATAGGGAGTGAGTGTTTTATAGCGTCGGTGAAAGTTAGTTTGTCTCCTTCAATATAAAACAATTTATTATATTCGCGGCAGAGATCCAAGATCGATTCTTGTTCTTCTTTGTTTAAATAGGATAAGTTTAGTGAGGACTTCAGTATTTCTAGCCGTTCCTGGACCTTGTCTTCGAGTTTTAGAGAAGAAGGTTTTAGCACATGGTAGTTGGACGACGGTTCGAATTTTGAAGTAGTGTGAAGTATAACTTCCTTTTCGGAGGTATTTAAGACAGCTATGTTTATGAACCCATTGATTGGTCGGGCAATAGTTCCGGATATATATATCTGAGGCAGTATTTCTTGTGAGTGACAGATAATTTCTCCTACCGTGTCGATAGGTCCAAGCCTAATTATTTTTTCGCACCGAGGGGGTATTGCCGGACTCCTAAAAGTGTTCGAGAATTTTGAAGTGTGTAGCTTTCCTAAATGGTAGAAGCTGAATGTTAGAGTATCATAATCTAATTTAGATTTGGTTTTCAAGAAGAAGTCTTGTCCTATGATGCCATCGGCAGTTATAGGGAAATCGGACGGAACTACGTGAAATGGGTGCGTTAAGGACTTACCGGTAGTAGTTTCAATATTTAGATATACTAATCCTTTCGTGAAGATACTTTCAGGTGTAATACCAGTGATTTGAACGATAGTGTCTGTGTATACTAAGACTTCGTCCTGAAGCGTACTAATTTTGATCAGGCTTAGCGAAGCGCCTGTATCCAGGAGTAAGAGATTGGAGTCAGGGATGGTTTCAGATATTTTGATAGAGACCTCGTTCATAAATGTCCTAGGGTAATCGAGTGAGATAGTAAGAATAATTTTAGTGGAATTAGCAGAGATGGTAGGCGATTTAGTAGAGTTAGTAGGAATTGTGCCCGAGTTAGTAGAGTTAGTAGGAATGGTAGGCGAGTTAGTAGAGTTAGTAGGAATGGTAGGCGAGTTAGTAGCAATGGTAGATGAATTAGTGGAGTTAGTAGGAATGGTAAACGAATTAGTGGAGTTAGTAGGAATGGTAGACGAATTAGTGGGGTTACGCACGGATATAGTAAAGTTAGGATGGCCCGTAAGGTCGGGTGCATTTGTAGAAGAATGTGAATTGAAATTGAAATTGCGGTTGCTCACTTCATGTCGCGAGCCCTGGTCACCGAACCGCTTGGGCCAGGTGCTCGATAGTTTTCCGATGGGGAGAGATCATTTGGATGTTTCGGCGACTTGAATTGATTTTCCCTTTGTCTGGAATTATTGTATTCTCTTTTTCGGCAATGTTCTATAGAATGCCCTGGATGCTTGCAGTATCGGCAGATTGGAATCGTATCGCTGACTTTGTTAATGGATCCCCGCAGAGGTGTGAATGAGTGTGAGTTGGTTTGTTGTCGGGACTTAGCCGCATATTTGCGACATTCATTAATATCGTGCCCCAAATTTTTACAATACCGACATTGCTTAGTGTTGCGCACTGGGACATGCGCGGCTTTCGGCTCATTTTCGTGAAGCTTCTCTTCCTCAATGGCTAGCCCAATGGCATCTCTGAGGGTACTGTGGTGGGAGGCTTTAACTATAAGCTTTAGTGGCTGTTTCAGGCCTCGTTTAAAGTTATTAATGGCTGTTTGCTCGTTCAAAGCTCGTATAGCTCTGTTACCAGGATCGTTCCCGTCTAATGTGCTAACTATATTCAGCTCTTCCAAAAATCTTTCTATTTTCCCGGAGTACTGCGTTACGGTTTCCCTTGGCTCTTGACGTGCGTTAAACAGCTCGGTCTGTACCAACTGTAAGGACCGATGTGACGAGAATTCTTTTTCGAGGGCCTTTTTCAGATCTCCCCAGGTTTCGTATTCATGGTATCGCAAGACGCTGTTATAAGCTCGACCAGAAATTTTGGATTTCATTAAATTTAAGAACTCTAACTGATGTGGCTCGGAAGTCGCTAGGCTACATTGGATTTGTGCTATTTGTAAAAATCGATGTAAGGTTTTGGGGTCTCCATCGAATTCGGGGATAAGTTTAATAGCATTTGAAAGGTTGAAAGATGACATCTTGTGGTCAAATTTCTGAATGTCTAACTGGAGTTTTGTAATGGAACTGAGGTCCCGAGTTTCCGAAATTTCTTCTAAGGAGTCTGAATCTTCGCGGATCGGAGGGAGGCGCTCTCGCTCCTCTTGGGCTGCCGCTTTAGTGTGGCTCCTCAAGGAGACAGATAGAGTACCGAGTAAATCTGACTTTTTGGGCCTTCTACTCATGTACTTGTGCTCAAGAGATGTTTCTCCAGATTAAAACGGGAAGGTGTTACTTGTGGGTTAATATCGACCAGAGATTCATGAGCTCGACAACCCGGAGTTCAACTAGGGAGCCCCGATATCCAGATATTTTACTTGGGATTAAAAATGAAAAGAAAAAAAATTCTCTACAAAAATAAAATCCAGACAATTTACTTTATTTATTAAATGCCGATTTTAATTAAGATTAATTGTTTGAAAGTTGTAAATTCCTTAATTGTTCAATGTGCAAACAAAAAAAAACGAATTGAAAGTTATAAACCCATTAATAAAAACACTGTGATTAATAAAGGGGAAAAATTTAGCAAAGTACGAAAATTATTAACCGAAATGACCTTATAATTGATAAGCACAACTACGCATTTCACAATTATGTATAGTGGTGTAGACTAATAAAAATTTCAATAGATTTATAGCAAAATTTTTGTAAATTACTAAATTAATTTGTACTGTACTCACGCGATGGCGATAATCATACTGATTGATGGTGTTGATTGTTGCGTTAAGGTTGTTAAGGTTTCACTATGTTGATTGTTGGGTTAAAGTTGAATGCTGTAGTTCAACTTAGATTTGATGTAAATGATGAAGAAAATTCCTCGTGAAATTGGAGTTGGGTTAAAGTTGAATGCTGTAGTTCAACTTAGATTTGATATAAATGATGAAGAAAATTCCTCGTGAAATTGGAGTTGGGTTAAAGTTGAATGCTGTAGTTCAACTTAGATTTGATGTAAATGATGAAGAAAATTCCTCGTGTTTGTTGGAAATTGATGTCACGGTTGATGTCACGGTTGAAAAATTTTTTTTTAAATGATGAAATTGATGTTCTCACAGTTCAAATGTTGTCACAGTTTGAATGGAAATTTAAAGATGAATAAGTTCAAATGTTGTCACAGTTGGAATGGAAATTTAAAGATGAAGAAGTTCAAATGTTGTCACAGTTGGAATGGAAATTTAAAGATGAAGAAGTTCAAATGTTGTCACAGTTGGAATGGAAATTTAAAGATGATTTTTTTGTAATCCCACCGCTGCCACCATTGTTGAGTGTCGCTGGCCCACCGGTTCCTGTTGTCCTCCTTTTTTGGGGTTGGCTGAAATACACTCGCAAACTAGTAAAACACGGCACTTCAATTAATTATACTTTATTTGCACATTGCTTTTTTAATTGCACATTTAAAAATTACTTTCAATTTAAGATTAATTTCAATTCAAACTTTTCGTGCTATTGAACGATCCGGTGGCCCAGCAAGAACTGCCCTCCAAAGCTTTCCTGATCGCGGTTCTTGCCTCGGCCACGGTCCACACGTTCAGGAATTCGGCTAACTCAGCATTTATCGCTTTTGATAAATGCTGAGCTAAAATGCTTAGGTGTTCAAAATTTGTTCAAAATTGAAGCGAGAACTGATAGCGGTCATGCATTCGAAGAATGCTTACTTTGAAATTTAAATAATTAAATGAAATTGAAATTTGATACCGCTCGTGCATACAAAGAATGCTTTGATAGCATTTTGGAGACATTTAATATCCACATCCTGAACGTGGGGACCGTTTACACAATGTAATGATTATTGATTGAATACAATGTAATGAGTGGGCATAACAGGTCCTTCGAGACGGATCTGATTTGATACATTGTGAAATTCGTTTTTTTTTTGTGTTCCGTTTCATTTAAACACCAGTTAATTCCCGTACACCAAATTCACCGTGAAGTGTTAAAATTAGATCCGTGGATTTTATTAATTGTGCGTCAAGTTACTGTGCCTGTAAATTACATAGTGAAGTGAGAATCAGCACCGAGTCGTTTTCACCATATCGACAACCCCAGACCACTATATCAGCAGCTCCAGCCATAGCACTAGACCATTCCAGCTATTGTTCACCTAGAAACCGACCAACGAACGCAGTTTCAACTCTAATTCATCACCGAATAGACGACCAGCATCTATACCACCATCCGTATATCACCCAGTAAGTCAAAAATTTTTAATTTAATCTGAATTTATACCTCAATCCCTCCCACGAGAATACACCCCTACTCTACATTTACCCAGTAATTTGTTTACCTTTCGATTATTATTCCCATTCACGACTTAAAAAGCTCATCATCGTCGAGCTCAGGCCGAGCTCAAGTTACTTAAAATTTACAACTAACTGAAAAGATCACCGTGTCGCAGGTTATCAACCTGTGCGCAATTATATGTAAAGACCGAACTGAAAGCGCGACGACCTCTGTTATATTGTGCTAAGTTAGCATATTACCCCCCACAATCGTCGAAACATCAAAACAACCAAATGGATCAACTAATAAAGTCCCAAGAATTATATGAGTATGAACTGGAAAGGTTCATGACAAATTTGAGAAAAACTCCGAAAGATAGACGGAAGGAATCCTACTTAAGGAAAAGGGCGGAATTGCTAGATAACCTTTGGGCGTGCTGTCAAGCTAAGGACAGGGAAATGCTTGCTCTGTTTCACCCTGAGACGCATGCGAACTTACCCTATTTTCAATTAGATAAATTTAGTGCTCTTGAAGAAATGTATTTGGAAGCCCATGGGATCATTTCTGAATTATTACCACAGACCACGGCAACCACTTCGTCAGCGTCAGATGACCAGCGAAATGTCACAGCATGTACAGCGGTGCATGACTCAAATGAAGTTCCACTACCGCGAATGAACATTCCGAAGTTCACGGGGGGATATCAAGATTGGGTCACCTTTAGAGGGATATTTGAAAGTCTTATTCACAATAATAGAAAGCTATCTAAGGTGCAAAAGCTGCATTATTTGATGGCAAATGTGAGTGGTGAAGCTTTGCAGTTAATTAAGCATTTACCTACAACAGAAGCCAACTATGCACCAGCGTGGGATTTATTGAAAAAACGATATCAGGATGAGCGCGCCTTAACCACTTTTCACATTCAAGCACTGCTCTCATTACCGAATCAAAGAACGGAAACAGCAGCTGGGCTAAAACGCTTCGTTGACTCAATTAACGAGTCATTAGAAATTTTGAAAAGATTAGAATTAGAAGAACAATCGTGGGATCCCTTGTTAATCGAAATCTTCACGGAAAAATTATGCAAAGAGACAATAGAACACTGGGAGTTCACCCTTAATCATAGGACTATACCATCAAGACGACCTACATTAGTTGAATTTACTGATTTCCTTGAAGCAAGGTTTAAAAGTTTAGAAGCCATCACTAGAACAAGGTGTCAACTCCCTCGCAAGGAAAGCACTAAAGGGCATATCACTCACGCGTTCACTACAGCGGCTTCATCGATGTGTCCAGCATGTAACCATGATCATCGCCTTAGACAATGTACCAAATTCCTTGGTATGACGCCGAAAGGGCGATACGAGTTCATAAAAACCAACTCCCGATGTATAAATTGCTTGCTCATGAACTCAATGTGTGTCCTAATCCGATGAACTGTCAATCATGCGGAAAAAGACACAATTCTCTACTCCATTTTGACCAACCAAAATCACCTAGTAACCGCAACAAAACTAAGAATTTGCGTCAGCCCCGTCAACATAATCAATACCACAGTCACCATGGTGCTTCTACACAATTAGTGAAGAAATCCACTCTAGAATACGAAGATGGTACTTATCAAGGCCCATCTCACCCCCAGAATTCGGATTTAGTACAACTAACACCAAATAATGTCCATGAGACGTCATATGTAAAATCCTATCTGACAAACAATAAGCAATTGCACACAACCCTATTGGCAACGGCATTAATCGATATCGAGACTCACCACGCAGGTAAACAAACCTTGAGAGTGTTAATAGACTCAGGTTCTCAAGTCTCATTCATCACCGAAGAGGCTGTCCAACGTTTACGTTTGCGTAAAGAGACGGTTTCCGTAACGGTAAACGGCATAGGCGACTTACAATGTGGAGTGTCTCGTAATGCGGTGACTTGTTTAGTTCAATCTTGATCCGACCCATCGTTTAAGCAACATGTGGAAGCTTATGTCTTCCCGAAAGTCAGTGGAATCTTGCCAAGTAAACCAATTGACCACCGAATGCTACCATACCTTAAAAATCTTCCATTGGCCGATCCTAATTATATGAAACCGAGTCAGGTAGATATGCTCTTAGGTGCTGACGTTTACAGTGACATCATTTTGAATGGGCTCATCAAAGGTCCCAAGGGATATCCAATAGCGTTAAAAACTGCATTGGGCTGGATCATAAGTGGCAAAATGCCTGACGTCAATACCCATACTTACACCACTCCAAAGATCACGCTAGTATGCACCACCGCAGACTCCGCGAGTCTGGAAAATGCGATAAAGCGATTCTGGGAACTCGAAGATATTCCAGCTCACAGTTCTGAACCTAACCATGACGAATGTGAAAAAATCTACGCCGAATCATATTATCGAGATCCAACTGGTCGCTATGTAGTACCATTAACCTTCCAAAATAATAAGCGGCCTGATTTAGGATACTCAAGAAATGCGGCACTAAAACGTTTACTCCAGTTGGAAAACAAATTTCAGAAAAATCCCAAATTAGCTGAAGATTATAAGACCTTTATGAAGGAGTATCTAACCCTTGGACATATGGAGAAGATCTCCTCAGCCGAACATGAGCGAGATAATTTCCCTGAATATGTTTTACCGCACCATGCAGTGATAAAAGATTCTAGCACCACCACTAAATTGCGAGTGGTGTTCGATGCGTCCCGGAAAACCACCAATGGACTGTCATTAAATAATACCCTGCTACCCGGACCGGCGCTGCAGAAGGATCTGTGCCTCATCTTACTCCGTTGGAGGAAATTCAAAATCGCTTTTACTGCTGATATTGAGAAGATGTATCGGCAAATATATATCCGACCAGATCAACGCAAATACCAAAAAATATTATGGAGAGAAAATGTGACCCAACCGATAGAGACTTATAGATTACTCACTGTTACTTATGGAACTTCGTGTGCACCTTTCTTGGCCCTTAGAACTTTGCAACAACTCGCTAATGATGAAAAGAAGCGTTTTCCTGCAGCCTCAAAGATATTATTATCCGACTTTTACGTGGATGATTTAATGTCGGGTACAAACACGCTCGAGGAAGCAATAGTACTACAAGAGCAACTTCGACAGCTCCTACAGTCAGGGGGATTCAAATTACGTAAATGGGTCTGCAATTCAGAACAATTATTAGAACATGTTCCCCCCAAGGATCGCGAAATTTCTACACCTTTTCCTATAGAATTCACTGAAACTGTGAAAACATTAGGTATCCATTGGAATCCATCGAGTGACAGTTCTGAATTTAAAGGGTCGCTTAAGGAATCTCCGACTCCTGTTACCAAGCGAATTCTTTTATCTGAGGCCGCTAAATTGTTTGATCCCTTAGGATGGCTAGCTCCCACTGTTATTTTAGCAAAAATAATGTTTCAGCGGCTATGGATGGAAGGTGTAACATGGGATGAGGTACTTCCAGACCATTTGCAGACGAAGTGGTGTGAGTTTCGGCAGAATCTACCTCAATTGGAACTTATAAAAATACCCAGATGGATTCAATTAATCGACACTGAAACCACCTATGAACTACACGCTTTCTGTGATGCATCTTCGGTCGCTTATGCTGCAGTAGTCTATGTAAGATGTGTATCCCCAAAGGGTGATGTCACTATCTCCCTTTTAGCCGCCAAAACTAAGGTTGCTCCCACACGCCAAGTTAGTATACCACGTTTAGAATTATGTGGCGCCGTGTTATTAACTAAATTAATCACGCATGTAAAAGAGGCTATTCCAGCAGAAATGTACCAAATATATGGTTGGACTGATTCACGAAATGTTCTTGCTTGGATCAAGGGTCATCCACGCCAATGGCAAACCTTCGTTGGGAACTGAGTGAGCTACATACAAGAACGATTAGATACCAGTCGGTGGAGATATGTGAAATCAGGTGATAATCCAGCCGACTGCGCTTCACGAGGTGTCGCCCCAGGTGAATTAAAAGATCACCCACTGTGGTGGACTGGACCTTCCTGGCTACAACAAGATGAAACTCGGTGGCCTAAAATTGAAGAAGCCTCTAAGTATACTGACCTAGAAGTTAAAAAAGTTGTCCTAAGCATTACTAAGGGAACGGAACTACAGCTAGACTTAATGAATCGCTATTCAACCCTAGATCAACTCGTTAGAGTAACTGCCTACTGCAGAAGATTTTACATTAATCTCAAAACTGCTCCACCAAACCGAAAATTTGATCAATTGTCATTGGAGGAGATCAATGATGCAAAATTATGTCTAGAGCGATTAGCCCAACGAACTCACTTCACTATCGAACTAGAACATTTAGAAAAATCTCAACCAGTTCCCAAGAATAGCAAACTATATAGCCTTAATCCAACAATTGATCAGTCAGGCTTATTAAGAGTCGGTGGTCGTCTACGTAATGCAGAAATTCCTGCAGATCAAAAATTCCCAATAGTATTACCGGAACACAGCAAATTTACAGAACTTGTCATTAATAAATGTCATCAAGAAACTTTACATGGAGGCACGCAACTGACTCTTAATCTTCTACGCAAAAAATATTGGATTCTAAATGGTCGAAATCGAATCCGTCACCAATTACATGGGTGTGTCACGTGCTTCCGATACAAGACTTCAACGCAAACCCAGCTCATGGGCGACCTTCCCGCACCTCGTGTACGACAACACCGCCCATTTTTGCATACGGGGGTGGACTTCACTGGCCATATTACTATCAGAGAATCAAAATGCAGAGGTCGTCCAAAAACCAGCAAGGGCTGCATAAGTGTATTCGTATGTTTATCCACCAAGGCCATACATCTTGAGCTGGTTAGTGAACTCTCCACGGAAGCGTTTTTGGCTGCATTTCGAAGATTCGTTAGTCGTAGGGGATTATGCAGTGATATGTATAGTGATTGCGGGACAAATTTCATCGGAAATAACCAACAACTTATACAAGCTCGTCTTAAATGCGAATATGGATTATCACCTAACGTGATCACCACATTATCTACCAAGGGTGTTAAGTGGCATTTCATCCCACCTGCCGCACCTCATTTTGGAGGATTGTGGGAGGCGGGCGTGAAATCAGTGAAATATCATTTTAAACGAATAATAGGAAATTCGCTACTCACCTACGAAGAAATTAGCACGCTGTTAGCACAAATTGAGGCATGTTTGAACTCTCGCCCATTGTGTCCAATGAGTAACGATCCTAATGATTTGCAAGCATTAACCCCAGGACATTTTCTAGTTGGGGATGCACTACTTACACCGCCAGAACCAAATCTGCTCGATAATAAATTAAGTACCCTGAGCAGGTGGAAATTATTACAAAGATTACTTCAAGACTTTTGAAAGAGATGGGTCGATGAATATCTTCCAAGACTACAGGCCCGATCCAAGTGGGCAGAGCGTGCACCTGGCGTCAAAAAGGATCATTTAGTGTTAATTAAGGACGAAAGACTACCTCCTGCACGATGGCTCTTAGGGCGTGTCATCGAAGTACACCCCGGAGCAGATGGGCTAACTCGAGCAGTTACCATAAGATGTAAGGACAGCATCCTGCAACGTCCAATCGCCAAAATCTGCTTATTGCCCATTAGGTATTGACAATCAAATGTCGTAGCACATTTACCAGTTAATTTTATATTTATGTAAGCAACCCTACACACCTTTCGAATCATTATAAATCATCATTATAGCTAAACATACCTTTAGATCACCACCACTAACCACACAAGTAAATTCCAACATTAACTGTACCTCTAAACTACACCTTATAGATTACGAAATTGACCAGTACTCAACCTTGTTAGCAATGAACATCAGCTGTGGAGTTTTGCAACTAGCCATCGTGACAAGTGTGGCCGCAATAATTGCGTATGATTGTGGTCACGAAATAATCAATTTAACGTCAATTTCACTGCGCTCAGTTGGACCCTGCACCATTGGAAAACAAGAGCTCAAACAAACACAGCAAGATATTCAACTACTCCAGATAAGTGAAGCTGCATCCATACAAATATATCAATGCAAAATCAACATCATCCAATCAGTACACCATTGTGGAATGTTTAGCCACCTTTCGCTAGTACCCGGTGGCTTGAGTATCTTCATAGAAGAAATTTCTCGAGAAGACTGCATGCAAATCCACCACCACCATACATTTAAGCTTCCGAACGGTCGTATCATAGCTAACTTAAAGTCAAATGCGTCAACAACCCACACTGAAATCATTGCAGGATCGGTCGATAATAGTGGAAACTGTCAAGGAGTTCAATATACTTCGGGAGCCAACTCTTGGAACAACGTTATTGTCACCCACGTCCTGGAATTCACGATAACAGACTACCAAAGCGTCGTTCGAATGGAAGATATATGGCGGTCTTACGAAGCAACGTTTTATGCCCGTACCTAACTGGAAAATGCACTGATCCTGATTACGGAGTCAGTTTCTGGGATTTAATTCCAGATAATTCCTGTGAAAATCTAAATTATGATGTATTGTGGCAAGGACTCGCCACAAAGATCGATACAATCACACCACACGGTGAGCAACCCGTGTTTAGTACGGTCTACTCAGTTACGTCAGGTGAAATCATATTTGCTTTGGAGGTTAAGAAGGCCGTATCAGTATGCAGATTTGATGGATATCAAACAGAACACCCGCGACTTGTGATCGTACCTCGTGCATCTAAAGAATATTGGTTCACAAAAAGGGCTATTGATGTGCATAATCTAGATCTTTTTACGTATGTTAACTCGAAACTCGTATATACTGAACGTCATATAAAAACTCAAGTAGAAAACCTATATTATAATCTGTTACTGAAAAAATGTGAACTCGAACGTGAAACGCTACATACACAATTAATTATAGCTCCACACCATCCTGCAGAATTCGCCTTAATGTATACCAAGGAACCAGGCCATGTTGCCGTCCCACGTGGAGAACTCATATACTTAGTCAAATGCCAACCAGTTGAAGTGACTGTTAGAAAAACCGATAGATGGTATTTAGAACTTCCCACGACATATAACAACAAAAGTTTTTTCATAGCACCAATTACACGCCTCATGCTTAACCATGGTACAGAGATTCCCTGTTCTGACCTATTGACCCCAGGATATTATATAAATAGTCAATGGTACGGATTTAATCCCAGATTACACCGAATGAAGAATCCACTTGAACTTATACCTTCCACGAAGACTGATTGGAAATATGAAGATCCAGGAGAAATCATACAAGCAGGCCTGTACTCAAGCTTGTCACTCGATAATTTACGCCATCAGATAATGCATCCTTCTGAACGCAGAGCCGTGGAAAATATAGTCACTCGGAGCATAATGGGTCATGATACAGATCATCAGAATTTGGAAACAACCAATTTATTTTCCGTCACTGGTTGGAACATGATTGAAGACCTTCTGCGTACTCGATTGTGGGGTATTCTCAGCGGACTCGGACAGACATGTTCGATCATACTGGCCATGTATGTGATAATCAAATTAGTCAAGTTCGTGGTCGATCTAATTATCAATGTACGAGCTCTAAGATCGCTTTATGGCTGGAGCTGGAGATTAACTGCTGCAACATGGAACTCCACAACAAACCATATCCTCCGCAATCACCATACCACCGGAGAGGCCGTACTGCAAGAAGTCGTAACTAATATCCCAACGACAGCTAGACCTGCAGCCATATCGCATGAGCAGGACCCCACTACATCTAATGGAGCCCCTACTCCTACAAGTCGATTGGCCTCATTGTAACGGTCGGTGTTAACATTTATTTTGGGTGGAAAATTTATTTTGAAATCACCTTGTAGGTAATGGGAAATTTAGTTTGAAATCACTGGGGAGAAAAAGGAAAACTTTAAACAGGGAGGCGGGAGAAAATGTTTTTTGAAAGTGGACGATTTTGTTTTTTGAAAAAAGGGAGAAGGAAATGAGTTGGGAAGGAATCAGAGGTTTTTTTTGGTTGTGAATTTGAATCTGAGCTCGTTTGCTTGGAATATATTTTTTTTGGAAAAAAGAAAGCCCCAAAGTATAGTCTGATCTTGAGACGCGTTATGAGTACCTGGAAGTTTTTCTGAAGCTAGACCGAGGATCGTTTCTCTGTGATTGAATTTTGGTCGAGTCAACTGCAGTCGTTTGGAAAATTTGACCCGGAGCTGGTTTTTGGGACGGTCAACTCGATGAAGGACTATTCTAAGAAGCGCTAAGAAAGAAGACAGGGTTCTGCTTTAATTTTGGTGAGACGGAAGACCCGGATTCCACCCGGCCGGATTTCGTGTAAGTTTGCATGACTTTTAATTATGATTAGCGACGTAAGGCTGCTGAACAACGTTGTGACCAGAAAGCAGGAAGATTTTTAGCAAACATTGATCTTGGCGGTCGATGGCACATTGAACAGTGCGCTACTCGACGCGACGTTAGGCGGTCATTCGCTCTATAGTTGAAGAATCCTGATCACCTCCCTGCCCCCACAGAAGATACCACTAGCGTTCAATTGGCGGCTACTAAGCGAGAAAGATTAGCGGCTGGACCTCCAGTTTTTTTGTGTTATTTTGTTGAAAACATAACTCTTTGTTTTTATTAATATGTCAACTCATATAGACCACATTTTTTTTTAGTTTTTAATTTAATAACAAACACTTTTGAGACCTTAATTTTTTACATTTATTGATAAAATAATCATTTTGATAGCATTGAGTATTAACGTGTTAATCATATTTATAAGTTTTTAGGAAACTGTTTTTTTTTGGCTCCTTGTTAGAACTATTTTACTTAATCTTGTGTTGTTTATTTTTTGTGTTGTTTCCGGGAATTTGTTCGTCTGTTAATTGACCTAATCGTTTGTGATATCATGTGTACAAAACGAGGAGTGTTGGTGCCAATACTGCGCGTTTTTTCTTGATCCTCAGACCAATGTACCTATAAAAATGTTATTGTAATTTCGTTGCAATTGATCGCTTAATTTAAATTCTTTAATATCTGTCAAGGACCTATAATTATTGTCGGAATTGGTGATTGTTCTTTATGTTGTTTGTTATGTTGATTGTGCCTGTAATAGACAGGATCATTAAAATGATTATAAATACAATATTCATGTGTTAGATTTCTTTGGTGGAATGGTTGGGGCGGGTGACATTTCTTTTCAGGGTTTCTTAAATAGTGCCTTTTCCTGAAGCTGATAGTCTTCAATACTATGAGCTGTCAGGGAAACGGATGGCAATGACACGGCTCAGGCGAGGCCCGTAGGACGAGTGGAACTGAAGATGAATTTTCCTAGTCACAGGTAAGTGGTGAACCAACCGCGGTCAGGCCCGGCCACACACCCCACGACCCCTCCGACGAGCTAGATAACTACGTGTGGCCGGCGTAGGAGTTCCGGAATTTTTTTTTCATTTCTTATGTATGGTATTGGCTCCTTGGTCATGCTTTTCCGGGCTTATGGCTAAGGGGGTAATACCTCGCATAAGTGGCGCCCAATATTTTATCGCGCCATTATGCTATTACATCACTATATCGGAACCTCAATTAAATCAATTAAAGTCTCTCCCCGTTCACCCTCCCATATCTATCCTTACCATATTCCTTTATCACCTTCCTCCTTCGATTTACTTATTATCTTTGCAGAATCACCTCAGGCGAGTCGAGGCGCCTCAAAACCTCTGTTCCGGAGTTACCAATTCACCAGTCCGGAGTAAATGCCATTGGTGTTATTCGGTAGCTTCATCACCTTGATCATATTTGAATCCCTATTGATTCAAGGAGGGCAGAATGTTGATTTGTCGACCAACGGTCACCCAAAAGTGTAGCAACCAACATCAAGTGTCAGCAGCTCGTGGCTTCAGTGCATCCGGTAATAAGGTAATTTAACCTTTTACTTAAACACAGGCCGGAAACCACCTGCACGCCATCGATCGCCAAGGCCAGGAGTTCAACCCCCAACCGATCACGGGCCAGAATTGATCTGCAGACGCTGCATTAATTTCATTACCTGCAAAATGAAATTATGATGGATCGAACGAGTCGTCCACCACACACCGCCGGAGTCACCGTAAATAATTATATCATAAAATCTATAATAAAGAATAAAGTCTATTTCTCGGTTTAATGTTCTATATTTAATAAACATATTGTTCGGTTTATGGTTATACATGTAATGAATAAAGTTTATGTTAATTGTTTAATTTGCGTTTATTAGTGTAATAAACATCTTGATTTCTAATTCACATCTTTCACTTCAATTTACAGAAAAATTTCCCTCTAATCAAATATAGTTCAACACTTCAATTATAAACACCTGTTTCGTATTATATTGCAATTACAAAATAATAACTTTAAACAACTTCTGTTCTGTATTATGAAATAATACAATATAATATAAGTTAACTCTTTCAACTTAAACAATGATAACAAAAGATATCCTAAATTTTTATCTTTATAAATATTGAACAGTTCGCAAAACTGAAAGCAAGCTCTTACTCTAATTTGTACGAATGCCTGTGTGAAAAATTTTGGTTACGAAAAAATGCCGGTTAGGAGAACGATTTTTTCACACTCTGAAAATGATTAAACGGTATAACTCAATCAATTATGTAGATTTTTTTAGGAAAAATTTTATTAGTTAGAACATTCATTGGGTGCATCCAGCGCACTCAGCAGCTGAGCAGTGGCTAAGCGCTGAGCTCGTTGGATGGCTAGCTCAGCTAAGCAGCTTAGCTCAGCGGCTGGCAAATTTCTCAGCGTAAAAATTTTATGCAAAACAACTCAGCGGTAGTGAATTGAATTTATTTAAAGTAGAAAAAAAAAAAAAATAAATGGTTAAAAAAAAATTTTTTTTAAATTCTTTTAATTAACTAAAAAATGTACTGAAAAGTAAAAAATAAAAAATATTTAAAAGAAAACATGAAATTTCAATTTTAATGAAAAAGTTAATTAAAAGAATGGCGCATTTTTCATCAAAAATTGAAAATATAACTGTAAATCGCGGGAGATTTACAATAACCCTCAATTTTTTGCTTTGTTAATTTGAAATTCACATTTTGACATGAATATGTATTATCCCTGGGGTCTATTTGAAAGAATGTGCGGAGACGAAAATCGTTACCATGACTCATTACTGTTTGGCATACTTTTAGGGTAAATTTTAGAAGCAAATTAAATTTATATTTAATTCTGCATATTTTTAGGTGAAAATATTATCTAAAGCTTTCTTAAGGTTAGAAAATTTTCGAGACATTTCTTTTGACATGAATGGCCTCGATTCCCAGATCCGACGGGAGGGAAGTGAGTGAGGATTTGACACTTTGCGATTCTCAAATCCGCAGTCCCGGATTGGTTTAAATCGAAAATTCGGAGTGAAGACTCACGCGATAATGAAATATATGATGTCGGATTATCTCAAGCGCATTTGTCGTTCAAATCCGCAGAAAATTTGTTGCGGATCACACTTTTACAGCGCGGAAAATGTCAAAAAGAAATTCGGGGTTGCGGATCTGAGAATCGCAAAGTGTCAAATCCGCAACTCACTTCCTTCCCGTCGGATCTGGGAATCGAGGCCAATATTTGTCGTTTTGCCAAAATGACTGTTTCGAGCACATACATTAACAAGCAGCTATGCTAGCAGCTTTTTTGCGTCCAAGATATCACAGCAGCTTTTTTTTTTGTTCAATCGCTGCGAGTTCTTGTTCCAAGAGTGAGAAAAAGTGTCCAGGATTTTTTACTTTGTGTGAGATTTTTTAAACAGCTTATGGGGCCCATCCAACTAGTTGTCCAAACTGAGTTGTGTAAAAAGTTGTTGTTTTGCCACAAACGCTTCAACTGAGTTGATATTTCAACTGTCAATTCGATATTTTATAGGCAATTTGAAAGTTAAATGAAATTGTAAAAAACCCGCGACTAAGTTTTATAATAATAAAAATTGGAGAAAGATGATTTTTTAGATAAATTATAATTGTTTTTAATTATTAATATGAATATTTATATTTTTCAAAATATAAATTAAATTCTAAAAGTATAAATTATGATAATAATTTAATATTATGTGAACTTTCATAATTTAAATTAAAAAGATGGGAAGTGCCATGGCTTCTCGATGGCACAGTAGACATGAATATGTCTTATCCCTGGGGTCTATTTGTTTCTTGTTCTTATTGGAAATCACCTTCTTGTTGTTATTGGAAAGAACCCCTGGAGGGGGTCGAAAGGAATGTACACAACAATATATATCTGGCTCGCTTCAATACATACCCTTCAACCACCTTATCCTTTTCCACAATGTAACAGAATACAAACACACGAAACGAAATCGTTCAAAATAAAAAAATTGTGCTTTTGCAAAAATTCTAAACGCACCGCGGCCGCACCACACTCAATCCGCAAACTGCGTAGTAAAAAAATTCCCTGATATCGATTCTGATTCCACCCCGTTTCGAAAACACAAAAATATCGCGCAACGGACGACTCAAGCACACCTTTTCTAATGGGGCCCATCCACAGGCCAACTAGTTGTCCTAACTGAGTTGTGTTGTCACTGAATCGCATTGTGTGTGGGGCAGCTGGCAAACTGATTTGACAGTTGGGGTTTCAGTTGGGATAAATCAAAATCTTTTAATTTTATGGGGGCGGGGCCTAGAGTTTGGGCAAATAGTTGCACTGTGTGTAATCCAGTTTGACTTGGATGAATTAAGCCTGAATTCGAAGAATATATTTTTTTGCAAGTTTATTTTGCATTATTTTTAATTTAAATTGTGAAAGTTCACATAATATTAAATTATTTTCATAATTTATACTTTTAGAATTTAATTTATATTTTGAAAAATATAAATATTCATATTAATAATTAAAAACAATTATAATTAATCTAAAAAATCATCTTTCTCCAATTTTTATTATTATAAAACTTACACTGATAAAAAAATTGTCTTGATTCCAGCAATTCCATAGTCTTCCTTTCGTTGTCTTGAGTTGAAACATTTTTCAGTCTTAACATGAGAATGCTGTGTCAGAGTAAGACACTAGAAATTCTTGAGCCAAGCAATTATATTTCTTCGCTCAACACTTATATTTTCGGGCAAGATATTTTTTTCTCGAAATAAGATTGTTGTAATTTTTACTCAAGAAACTAATTTTTTTTATTAAAAACAACATTTATATTAAATAAAGACACGATTAAGCTTTAATTCGACAATATTTATTGAGGCAATTCACTATTTTATTATCTTGAGTTGCTTAAATTAAAAAAACGAGTATCTCAAACCAAGAAATTTTTTTCTTACTTCTAGTCAACTTTTGTCTTCATCCAAGACAATAAAACAAAGACTATGAGTATTGCTTATCCGAAGACAATTTTGTTTTCCTTATATCCAAAACATGATTTGCTTCGTTCAAAAAAATTTGTCTTAAGCTAAGAATGTTTTTTTATCAGTGTAGTCGCGGGTTTTTTACAATTTCATTTAACTTTCAAATTGCCTATAAAATATCGAATTGACAGTTGAAATATCAACTCAGTTGAAGCGTTTGTGGCAAAACAACAACTTTTTACACAACTCAGTTTGGACAACTAGTTGGATGGGCCCCATAAGCTGTTTAAAAAATCTCACACAAAGTAAAAAATCCTGGACACTTTTTCTCACTCTTGGAACAAGAACTCGCAGCGATTGAACAAAAAAAAGCTGCAGCTGTGATATCTTGGACGCAAAAAAGCTGCTAGCATAGCTGCTTGTTAATGTATGTGCTCGAAACAGTCATTTTGGCAAAACGACAAATATTCATGTCAAAAGAAATGTCTCGAATATTTTCTAACCTTAAGAAAGCTTTCGATAATATTTTCACCTAAAAATATGCAGAATTAAATATAAATTTAATTTGCTTCTAAAATTTATCCTAAAAGTATGCCAAACAGTAATGAGTCATGGTAACGATTTTCGTCTCCGCACATTCTTTCAAATAGACCCCAGGGATAAGACATATTCATGTCAAAATAATGCAAAATAAACTTGCAAAAAAATATATTCTTCGAATTCAGGCTTAATTCATCCAAGTAGTTTGCCAAACTGCAATACACACAGTGCAACTATTTGCCCAAACTCTAGGCCCCGCCCCCATAAAATTAAAAGATTTTGATTTATCCCAACTGAAACCCCAACTGTCAAATCAGTTTGCCAACTGCCCCACACACGATGCGATTCAGTGACAACACAACTCAGTTAGGACAACTAGTTGGCCTGTGGATGGGCCCCATTAGAAAAGGTGTGCTTGAGTCGTCCGTTGCGCGATATTTTGGTGTTTTCGAAACGGGGTGGAATCAGAATCGATATCAGGGAATTTTCTTACTACGCAGTTTGCGGATTGAGTGTGGTGCGGCCGCGGTGCGTTTAGAATTTTTGCAAAAGCACAATTTTTTTATTTTGAACGATTTCGTTTCGTGTGTTTGTATTCTGTTACATTGTGGAAAAGGATAAGGTGGTTGAAGGGTATGTATTGAAGCGAGCCAGATATATATTGTTGTGTACATTCCTTTCGACCCCCTCCAGGGGTTCTTTCCAATAACAACAAGAAGGTGATTTCCAATAAGAACAAGAAACAAATAGACCCCAGGGATAAGACATATTCATGTCTACTGTGCCATCGAGAAGCCCTTCCCGTCTTTTTTTTTATAAAATCATCTTTTTTAATTTTGGTTTATTTTTCAATATATTTAAGATTTTATGTATTAATTTATAAGGCGTAGTAAAAAAATTAATTTAAACTTGTTGCTTTGCTCAATTCACTTTGAAGAAAATTCTAACAAAATTTTTTGATGAAAAATGAGCCATTCTTTTAATTAACTTTTGACGTGACAACGTCTTATAAAACGGTTAGCCGGGATGCCCAAGCGACAAAGTGTCGCATAACCGTGTGAGTGGGCGTGGCTTACGCTGCATTTGTAGTAGTGGCAATGAGTGCCGCTTATCTATATTGTGTTTATATCCCAGCGGGAAAACTAGCAAGTGGTTACCCTGGTAACCCACGAATTCTTCAATGATTTGTGTAAGCGCCTACCTGGTAATCGAAAAATTCTACTGGAAATTTAGGAAAATGGAAGTCTTTACGTTGTAATGAATAGGTAAGCGACTAGGTAATGCCTTGAGAAATACTTTCGTTGGAAATGTGATGTGCTTTTGTCATTCTTTGTCTTTGGCTGGTCAAAGCCTCTCTTCTTGAGTTTATTCCGTCCTCATCAATTTTATAAGATTAATTTATACCACTAACAATGAGCAACAAAATCAAAAAGATGTCTTGTTAGAAAAATCCATACCAAATGTAGCAAAAATGGAATGGTACTTTCGGAAAGCATTGTTTTTATTGCTAAAAAGGGTACCCAGTAATTTATTCTGCATGCCTTACATGGTAATCTGTGTATTCACCTAATACATTTCGCCTCTGAAATAAGTCCTCGTCTGTAATGCCTACTGTAAGTACTTACCGCTCTAGGGCATCCCTATGTAAAAGTAACCTATGATTTCATCACAAAGGTAATGTGTCCATCTCATTACCACCTCGCTTACCTACCCATTACATTTCCCGCTAGGATATTACTGTCATTGTTACATTTGAGAACGAATAAAAAAATAAAAATACTGCAAAATTATATGTATATTGTGTTTATTATATATTGCATGTAATGAATAACAGATAACGAGCAACATGGTAGTTGTCACGTTATAATCGCCACAGCGCGAAGCGCCGTGGCCCGGGGCACCGGTTTTTTTTCATTTAAATTGAAATTTCACGCTTTGTTTTAAATATTTTTTATTTTTTACTTTTCAGTACATTTTTTAGTTAATTAAAAGAATTTAAAAAAAAAAAATTTTAACCAGTTATTTTATTTTCTACTTTTTAGTTTATTATATGAATTCCGCCATTTTATGATGGCAATTCTATTAGATTTAAAATTACGTCCCACAGTCGTGGGCTCGGTGGAACATAATTGCAAAAACGGCCGCCATCTCGGAACCGTCTTCTTGATTTTTTTACAAAAAGGTCAGATTGCATTTAGTACCTACTTATACATTTTTTTTTATGTGACAGACTAGAGGCTTAGGGAAAGTCCCTTTGTACTGTCGACAATCTATTTTTTTCGTATAGAGAGAGGAGAAGGAAGTAACTGTCACAACCTAGCCGCGATATTTTATTCCACCTACTCACAACCATTTCGCGACTGTGACATCGGGGCGTCGAGAACAACTCGCTGGAGTGTTATGCCTCCTGAAACGAGTTGAATCTCATCAACCAACCGATGGTAGGCGCTTGGTGGAGCGGGAAAGGACTAGGGAAGGCTATGACAGCGGAATCTGGAATGTAAAGAGGGAAGAAGAAAGAAGGAAAGTTAGGTGGGAAAGGCGAAGGACCGTGGGCGACGCCGGGATTTGAACCCGGAACCTCTGGGGATAGCAGTCAGGCGCCTTACCTCTAGCCTACCGAGGCCCCCGATGAGCTGACCTCAAGTTGAACCCAAGTCTAACTACATGTAAACGGGAGTCGAGTTGGGTTAAGGTTGACTGAACTCGACTCAGCTCTGCTACCTGGGTTGAGTTGAAATTATGCATACGGACATGAGTTCAGTATTTGAGTAGATGAATTTAGTTGACAGCAGCTCTGTGTTTGTTTGTGATTTTTTGTAACGTGTATTGCTTCTTTATTTTCAATTCACCCTTAACTCAACTATTCATCTCATCATTCATACACATTAATTTATCACCCGAATTACTAGTGTGTGCAAAATTAGAACTTGATCGGTTATATTTTCTACTTTTTAGTCTATTATAAGCCATTTTGAATTTGGAATGACGCCACATAGCTAATTGTGTTCTACCTGTCATATCCTTTCATTTGATACCCATGTCAGAGGGCCGCGGAGCACAATTTCAAAAATCGGCCGCCATTTTGGAACCGCCATCTTGATATTTTTACAAAATGGCCAGATTGCATTGTCATCCAAACTAAACGTGTTTGCAAAATTTCAGCTCTACCCGAAACCGGGAAGTGCGTCAAATTTAACTTCCAAGATTTGGTCACATACCAATCAAGTTAAATAAAAGAATTTAAAAAAAATTTAGTTGTCAAAATATATTCTAACTGAGCTGAACGACTTGATAGTTTAGTAGTCAGTAGTCGAACAGGGCAATCGCTGTCGTCGTTCGTTTATCGAAATCAGCGTAATCGACATGAATATTTTCAACTTTGTTCAATTTCAAAAGTATATAATGTTGAAATTGAGTGAATTCTTCGGTAAGCTTCAAATCCAGATCCTCAGGATATAATGCAACAAGCATATTTAACAAGAAAGAAAACTTATCTGACAGACTTTTATAAACCTGGCCTCTAATTTTCAACTGAGCTCACAGAATGTCATTGATCACATAAATAGTTAAACCCGAAATTTGTTTCTTGCAGTTAAAACTACGTCTTCCGCTGGACCATCATTAATCTGTCTTCCCCCAGTTCCGAGTACATACGTCTTAAGGCAGATTTGTTTTATAATCAACATCAGGTAGAATTACATTCGACGGGTTTTCGAATTTTTCAAAATCTTCGCGGAGATCCTGTAAGTAATTTGTCAACGATTCATAGAGATCACTGCTAACTTTCAAATGAATTATTGCACTTTGAAGAGCTATAGATGTGCGATGAAAGTGATGCAAAATGTCATTCCACATTGTAAGCATCATCATAAACATTTAGCGATATTTATTGTCTCTCGCTTAGTATCGTCGAAGATAGAATCTAACGCATCAAGAATTTGAGAATATGAATCAATTACTCCTTCCTTGGCAACAGCATGCGCTTCCCATCGCGTATACGAAAGTTTCTTTAAAAGATTTAGGGCTTCCAATCAACAATTGACCGCGCTACAACCAACAAGAATCAATGAATGCGCTGCACATTTTTCTAAAATAACACTTTGCATCCCTTTGTAACCCCTGGACATATTTGCCCCATTATAGTAGGATTGTCCTCTGCACTTGGAAAAATCAATGTTACAATAGCCGTGTTCCTTTTCTGCTGTTTTTTCCTTGTATTTACTCCCAACTACACCTGCCCTTACAGAGGTGTAGATAACTAGAGTAAATACGCATCTCACATCCACTAGGGGAATATCGCCATTTTTTTTTTTTTTTTGTGGTAAGATGAAGCTTAGGAGTCACCCTTTGTACTACTAGTCCGTCATGTCTTACAAGTCATGGTGCAGCGTATAGTAGTAAGCTTGATCTGAAGGAAAGATAATAGGATAGGTTAGGGGTCTGGAGGGTGCATGAGTATATGTCGATGAACCTTGCGTTTGAACTCTGAGATGTTATATGAGCTCGGAAACACCGGCTGCGGAAGAGAATTCCACAATCGAGTTGTTCTATTTATAAACGAACTACTAAACCGTAATGTGCGTGAAGAGGAGGGTTGTAGGGTGAGCCGAGTTGGCTAGTCTTGTGTTGCGGGAAAAAAATTGCCGTGTAGGCAGGAGGTTTTTGATTTCAGTGGAACAGTCGCTAAGATAATAGCGGTAAAACTTGCTGAGCGCTGCTACATTCCTACGGTGGCTTAAAGAATCGATGCAAAGGGTGCTATCGCCAATGAGTTTGATGGCGCGGTTTTGCACCTTGTCTAGCCAAGCCAAGGTGGTTTTAGGGGCGCCTGCTCAGATATACGAGTTGTATTCAAGGCGTGGCCGAATGTAGGATTTGTATATTGTAGCCAAGGCAGCTGGATGAAGGAGAAACTTACATCTCTTAAGGAAGCCGAGGCATTGATACGCTTGCTTGGTGATTTGCAGTATATGATTATTCCATCGCAGATCGTTGGATAGAGTCACGCCGAGGATGTTCAGATATGGATCAGCTGTTATAATATCCTCGCCCACTGAAATGGAGGGAAGGTTGGTGCAGGTTTTGTTGGAGAATAGACAGTACTTGGTTTTGGTTTCGTTGAACTCGACACGATTCTTGCGGCCCGAATCAAGAATGAGATGGATATCCTCGTTAAGAGAGTTGGACATGAGTTCGCGTTCTAAGAGACAAGGTCTGGCATTTGCTTGTCCTGTGTTGTCGGAGGGGTATGAGTAACGCAAAGTACCGTCATCGGCAAACTATAAAGTGGATTGGAGGGGATTGAGAGCACATCATTAATAAATATAAGAAAGAGAGTAGGCGAGAGAATCGCCCCTTGGGGAACGCCGGCCAAAATGGAATGGGGGTTGGATTCAACGGCATCCAATACTACCTTGATTGAACGGCCAGAAAGAAAGCTCTCAATCCAGTTCCCTAGAACTGAATCAATACCAATAGCTTGGAGTTTCGACAGCAGAGCGGGATGCCATACTCTGTCAAAGGCCTTGGAGATATCCAGAGCAACCAGACCAGACTCACCGAAGCCATGAATGCTTTGGTTGATGTGTTCAGTCAGGCACACAAGAAGGTCGCCAGTAGACCTTTTTGGTCTAAAGCCGTACTGCCTGTCGTGAATAATTTGGTTAGATTCTAGATATTTCATTAACCTTCTATTGATTATTGTCTCCATAACTTTGGAGAGAACAGAAGTTATTGCTATTGGGCGGTAGTTTAAAGGGTCGCTGGCTTCACCTTTTTTGGGAATGGGCTGAACATGAGCTAGTTTCCAAGAGTTGGGATAAACTCCGGAGAAATATGACATGGCGAAAAGTTTGCGCAGAGGTTAAGCCAAGGGTGAGGCACAATTTTTGAGAACCATAGGGGGAATATTATCGGGGCCAGTGGATTTATTGACGTCAAGAGCTTTGAGACATTTATACACCTCTCGTGTCCTGAAGAAAATTCCGTCCATTGAATGGGCGTTAAATTGAGGCGAACAGAGATGCCAGTAAATCGGCCTTGGGTTTGCTTTCTGTTACCACCTCCTTTCCATTAATGAATGGAGGGGTTGAGGAAGAGGTAAAATTCTTCTTAATGGAAGTTACCAAGGACCAGAAGTTTTTGCCGCCTACGTGGGTGTTAAGGATCTTACTTCTCAATTTGTTGTCAAATGATGCTTTGACCTTCCTGATGATGGAATTACAGGAGTTTCTCGACTTGATATACTCACGCCGAAGTGACTCGTTGGGGGAATGTTTGTAGGCGCTATAAGCGGCTTCCTTAGCTTGAATTGCGTTCTTACATTCTCCATTGAACCATCTATTTAGCCTAGGCTTTATAGATATGGTAGAATGAGGAATGAACAAACACATTCCTGCCTGTATTATTTTAGTAATACAGGAAGCGGCATAGTTTGCACTGGCATTGCGGAAACACAAATTCCAGTCTGTGGCTTGAAAAAAGCGTATAAGTCCCAACCAGTTGGCTTTCCCATAGTGCCAGACATTTTTTTAGGACCTGCGTTGGTTGGAGTAGAAGATGGATATGGGAAATTAGCCTAGTTTGTGATCCGAGTTACCAAGGGGCGAGCTAACTTCGACGGAGTATCGAGTTGGATGAGATGTAAGAAACAGGTCAAGCAGATGGGCTCCTTGACCTTCAACGTCCGGAACTCGCGTTGCACAGTTCACGATTTGGTGCAAATTATTTAGGTCTGCAAATATCTCGGCGTCTTTGCCAGAAACACTGGTGCCATTTGAGTAATTTAGCCAATTGACATTATGAACGTTGAAATCACCCGCAACAATGATTTCACACTCCGGGTGGGAAGATAAAAATCCGGAGATTTGTTCTGAGATAGCATCGAAGGCTAATGAGGAGGCTTCATTACTGATATTAGGGCTTCTGTATAGAAAACAGAAGAATATGACGTGGTTACGAAGAATAATTTCAATCCATAAATGATTAAATTCAGAGGATGTACTATTGCACACCTTCTGAAACGCCACGTCATTCCTAATATACATGGCGACCCCCCTATGGTCGGAGAAATTGTGCACTAAGGTATACCCAGCCACCTGAAATCGATCAGAATCGGTGTCAGTGACTTGAGTTTCACTTACAAGGGAAGTCTCTTTGGTGTCAAACGCGCAGAGCTGGGTTACATTTTTAATGCGCTTTTATTAGCTTCACTTGTAACTATGTAATAAAATCTTGTAAGTTAAATTTGACCCACTTCCTGGTTTCCGATTGAGCTGAAATTTTGCACACACGTTTAGTTTGGATGACAATGAAATCTGGCTATTTTGTAAAAAAATCAAGATGACGGGTCCAGGATGGCGGCTGAATTTTGCAATTGTGTTCGCCGACCCCCGACATGGGTATCAAATGGATGGGTATGCCAAATACAATACTATTAGCTGTGTAGCGTAATTCTAAATTCAAAATGGATATGTGTTAATTAGCTGCACTTGTAACTATGCAATAAAATCTTGTAAGTTAAATTTAACCCACTTCCCGGTTTCCGATTGAGCTGAAATTTTGCACACATGTTTAGTTTGGATGACAATGTAATCTGACTATTTTGTAAAAAAATCAACATGACGGGTCCAGGATGGCGGCTGAATTTTGCAATTGCGTTCGCCGACCCCCCAACATGGGTATCAAATGGATGGTATGCCAACTACAATACAATTAGCTGCGTAGCGTAATTCTAAATTCAAAATAGCGGCCAACACAAAATAGCGGAATGGCGATTACCTTTTTCTTTAAAACCCACTCGGTTTGGGTATCAAATGAAAGTGTATGAAGGAGTCTGATGATTGAGCCAAGCAGCATAAAGAGCTAGAGTTCATTAAATGATGTAGACTATGAGGTCCCACCGAAGCCAAGGTGGGAAAAGTGCTGACTGATACACCATTTTAAATCTAAGATGGTGGTGACAAGAAAATGGTAGAAGCCATATAATAGACTAAAAAGTAGAAAATAAAATATATAGTTTAAAAAAACCAAAAAATACGCTTTTAATTTAAAATTAGCTAAAAAGTAAAAAATAATTTTTAATGTAAAATTTGTATTGCTCCAGCCAGTATATGGGAACAACCTACGTTTCGAAATGTAAAAAAGCGTGGGGCGCTAACGAAAAGTTCCAATGTTAATAAAATAAGGAAATAGCTAAGGAGCCCCACGCTTTTTTAAATTCTTTTATTTAGCTTGCACTGTTTGTCGTCAAATCTTGGAAGTTAAATTTGACCCACTTCCCGGTTTAGGATAGAGCTGAAATTTTGCATACACGTTTAGTTTGGATGACAATGCAATCTGGCCATTTTGTAAAAATATCAAGATAGCGGTTCCAAAATGGCGCCCGCTTTTATTTTACTCACAATGTTTGTCGTCAAATCTTGGAAGTTAAATTTGACCCACTTCCCGGTTTCGGATAGAGCTGAAATTTTGCATACACGTTTAGTTTGGTTAACAATGCAATCTGGCCATTTTGTAAAAATATCAAGATGGCGGTTCCAAAATGGCGCCCGATTTTTGAAATTGTGCTCCGCGGCCCTTTGAAATGGGTATCAAATGAAAGGATATGACAGGTAGAACACAATAAGCTATGTGGCGTCATTCCAAATTCAAAATGGCGGACAACACTTACACTGTTTGTCGTCAAATCTTGGAAGTTAAATTTGACCCACTTCCCGGTTTCGGATAGAGCTGAAATTTTGCATACACGTTTAGTTTGGATGACAATGCAATCTGGCCATTTTGTAAAAATATCATGATGGCGGTTCCAAAATGGCGCCCGATTTTTGAAATTTTGCTCCGCGGCCCTCTGACATGGGTATCAAATGAAAGGATATGACAGGTAGAACACAATAAGCTATGTGGCGTCATTCTAAATTCAAAATGGCGGACAACACTTACACTGTTTGTCGTCAAATCTTGGAAGTTAAATTTGACCCACTTCCCGGTTTAGGATAGAGCTGAAATTTTGCATACACGTTTAGTTTGGATGACAATGCAATCTGGCCATTTTGTAAAAATATCAAGATAGCGGTTCCAAAATGGCGCCCGCTTTTATTTTACTCACAATGTTTGTCGTCAAATCTTGGAAGTTAAATTTGACCCACTTCCCGGTTTCGGATAGAGCTGAAATTTTGCATACACGTTTAGTTTGGTTAACAATGCAATCTGGCCATTTTGTAAAAATATCAAGATGGCGGTTCCAAAATGGCGCCCGATTTTTGAAATTGTGCTCCGCGGCCCTTTGAAATGGGTATCAAATGAAAGGATATGACAGGTAGAACACAATAAGCTATGTGGCGTCATTCTAAATTCAAAATGGCGGCCAACACTTGCACTGTTTGTCGTCAAATCTTGGAAGTTAAATTTGACCCACTTCCCGGTTTCGGATAGAGCTGAAATTTTGCATACACGTTTAGTTTGGGTGACAATGCAATCTGGCCATTTTGTAAAAATATCAAGATGGCGGTTCCAAAATGGCGCCCGATTTTTGAAATTGTGCTCCGCGGCCCTCTGACATGGGTATCAAATGAAAGGATATGACAGGTAGAACACAATAAGGTATGTGGCGTCATTCCAAATTCAAAATGGCGGCCAACACTAAATTGAGGAAAGCTTATAATAGACTAAAAAGTAGAAAATATAACCGATCAACTTCCAATTTTGCACACACTCGCAGTTCGGGTGGTTAATGTGTATGAATGATGAGATGAATAGTTGAGTTAAGGGTGAGTTGATAATAAAGAAGCAATACACGTTACAAAAAATCACAAACAAACACAGAGATGCTGCTGTCAACTAAATTCAACTACTCAAATACTGAACTCATGTCCGTATGCATAATTTCAACTAAACCCAGGTAGCAGAGCTGAGTCGAGTTCAGTCAACCTTAACCCAACTCGACTCCCGTTTACATGTAGTTAGACTTGGGTTCAACTTGAGTTCAACTCATCATGTATAAGTACTAAATGCAATCTGACCTTTTTGTAAAAAAATCAAGAAGACGGTTCCGAGATGGCGGCCGTTTTTGCAATTATGTTCCACCGAGCCCACGACATGGGTATCAAATGAATACAGTAAACTGTGTGACGTAATTTTAAATCTAATAGAATTGCCATCATAAAATGGCGGAATACATATAATAAACTAAAAAGTAGAAAATAAAATAAATGGTTAAAAAAAATTTTTAAAAAAAATTCTTTACATTAACTAAAAAATGTACTGAAAAGTAAAAAATAAAAAATATTTTAAAGAAAGCGTGAAATTTCAATTTTAATGAAAAAGTTAATTAAAAGAATGGCGCATTTTTCATCAAAAATTTTGTTAGAATTTGAAATTAACAAAGCAAAAAATTGAGGGTTATTGTAAATCTCACGCGATTTACAGTTATATTTTCAATTTTTGATGAAAAATGCGCCATTCTTTTAATTAACTTTTTCATTAAAATTGAAATTTCACGCTTTCTTTAAAATATTTTTTATTTTTTACTTTTCAGTACATTTTTTAGTTAATGTAAAGAATTTTTTTTAAAAATTTTTTTTAACCATTTATTTTATTACATTTCGAAACGTAGGTTATTCCCATATACTGGCTGGAGCAATACAAATTTTACATTAAAAATTATTTTTTACTTTTTAGCTAATTTTAAATTAAAAGCGTATTTTTTGGTTTTTTTAAACTACATATTTTTTTTCTGGTTCTTCTTATCAAAACAAAGCTAAAAATGTATATCACAACCCCTATCTTTTTGATATTTTGTTTATACCAATTTTTTAATTATTTCAACAGAGGATTTATTGAACGTCTGATGACCTATACAAGTTGCGAATTAGGGGGATATGAATATTTTAAATCTTTAAAACTGCGATATCTCTTGAACGGCAATTCGTACGGGAAAATGTATGGTATCATTTTTTGTAGATAATCGCATGATCTACAAACTTTGTAAATAATATTTTATGGTAGGACTTTCCGTTTAAGAGATATTAGCCAAAAACAGAATTTTCGGTATAAACAAAATATCAAAAAGATAGGGGTTGTGATATACATTTTTAGCTTTGTTTTGATAAGAAGAACCAGAAAAAAAATGTAACCCAGCTCTGCGCGTTTGACACCAAAGAGACTTCCCTTGTTAGTGCGAATATGGCCGTGGCATGCATATCAAGATAGCACATTACATGAAGGAAGTTCGAGAGGAGACCCCTAATATTACAAAAAATAAAAGAGAAATATTTGTTTTTATTTAGGGGCCTTTCCTGCGCAAGGTCCATGACCTCATTTGTGGCTGACTCAGCCGGCGATGCAACCATCGGAGCTTATGGGTACGGCCTTGCTACAGTGTTATGCCTGCTTAAGCAAGACGATTCCAATCAGCTGGCCGATATTGCTGCAGCGCCGGCGTTGTCTAGCTGGGGGAGCGGGAGAAGTGGAAACGGGAACTTACTTGCTGTCCGTCAGTACGGCGTTGGTGAATTCCGTGTTGGTGACGTTTCCTTAGCTTATTTTCACTTCACTTCGTTCGCACAGTTAGCACTTTTATTGTTTTTCTGATATTCTTTTTTAACACTGATTAGTTTTAGAGGCCGGGATATGAATTTAAATTGTCTTAATTAGTTTCTATTTTAATTAGTTTTCTATTAGTTTATTTTTTTTTTTGTTTATTTTGTAGATTAAGTTTAATTTTAATTTTCGCTTCGAAGTTGACTTGCGGCAGCACCCGCCCGCACTCAATGCCATTTGCAGTCTGTTGTGAATTATTTTTCACATAGTAAAAAGCCGATAGATGGATTTTCATTGAATTGTGACGAACTGACAGTTTTCGGTGTTATAAAAAGAATCAAGAATTTTAATGTGCGGTTTTTTAATTTTTATTTTTGTAATGGTAAGTATTAAGTACCCATATTATATTTACAATAATTGAACGCGCTTTTATTTAAAGGAAAGTTCAAAACGTTACCCAAAACAAAAAAAAAATTGTGTTCCTTTTAAGTTTTACTCCGGAGTACTTAAGAGTAGAAAGGAACATGGCTAATAAGGGTAGAAATTTTCAGCGGGCTCCGGGTCAAAAATAAAAGATTTTTTATTTAGTGCGCGACGTTTCGGGCATGAATACACCCTTCATCAGGCCTTTTAATTAAAAAGAAAAACGTCAATATACAAAATAAATATAAAGGTGTCTGCACACTTACAATACAAGTAAAACATAAAATAAAATAAAAACAGCACTAACACATTTATATCACGCGGCGGAACTAGTAGATGCACAAAACACGAAGCTTGTTGTCAATAATCGTTGTCAATAATCTGTCCTTGCCCCAATCAGCTGTTTATATGCGTAGCTGAGGTTGTGACAGTCAGAACGTCGGTTAACTGCATCTCTCATTTTATTTATGTTTAGCATCTCTAGCAGCATTCTCTTGCTGTAGTGTCTCTCAACTTCCAAGATCTTGACGTTGTTGAGGTCAGGCTTGTGGTTGTTCTCTATGCAATGGAGAGCTAGAGCAGTTTTCTGGGAACCCCCATTGTTGATATCAGATCGATGACCTGAGAGGCGTTTACGCAATTTTTGTTTGGAGGTTCCTACGTATACAGCTGGGCAAGCTGTCCCTCTTCCCCCTAAACAAGCGATCTTGTAGACCGTGCCCCACTTGTCCATTTTATCCAGCTTCCATTTGGTATTGGTAAATAATAAAGATTTTAGTGTAGGTATTTACCGATGTAAATGCAATCCTAATTGTTTCGATAGCTAAAAATCTGCAAAATAAAAACACTGCAGACTTGACACTTACAATATTTTACTTTATTCTCATTAATTCACATTAATTCGGTTCTTAGTTATATCGTTAATTGGTTAATTACTTCGCGGTGGTATATCGGTTAATTACTTCGCGGCGGTGGTGTATGCCCGTCGGTGGTTGTTTTCCAACTTCATTTCTGCATTGCCTCGATGAGTTCAGGTAGTGCCTCTTGCAGGTGGTGGCGATGACCCTTGTTGCACCGTCAGCAGATTTGGGCCAAAGGTGCTGTTGAACTGGGTTGAACCAGTTGATCGTCAGCGTTTTTCGATGTTGACATACCAGGTGAACGATCGTCGCGTGCTGATAGGTATTATCGATGGCGAAGTGCGGTCGTTGTTCCATTTTGTGCGTTCACCTTTGTTCTCCGAACATGCTCCCGGGCCAAGCAAGGACAAATCGTGTTTCTGGAAATATAGGTTAGTAGTCAACCTTACCATGGCGGCATTTCCTCCAAGCACACAGTTGGTTGACTCTGGAACTGGGTGTTTTATGGCGCACCTACTCGCCTTCCGAAATGAAGGAATGGTTTGGATTAAGAGAGGATTGAAATTTGTGGATAAAGGGAGAGGGTTCATTTTGTGCTTAGGTCTAGGTTAGTTGGGAAGTTGACTGTTTATTCTGACTGGGAATTATCGCCAGTCTTCTGCGTCCATTTGCGTTCCATGGTAGAGAGAGGAAGCTCCCCTGATCCTTTTGGAGCTCGAGCTGAAGAGATGGTAGCATATCCTTCTTGCGCCTCTTGTTTGTCTGATGCATTGGAATCTGCTCCTCTGGATCTTGTCAGACGGTTGGGCCACCATTTGCAGTACGCCTTTCGTCTGTAAATTGCGAAGCTAATTAATAGCGCGCAGACCACTGCAACGCTGATTGAAATTGCGTGATGGCCAACTGTTGTTCCAGTATACAGAGGGATTTCCAGTTTTGATATATCTTCAAGAGAATCTACCGGCCTTAACACCGGCTCTTCGTCCATGGTATTTTTTGGACCTACGGTGAAAGGTTTAAGTTCTGGAATCGAATAATTTACGGGATAATGATGGGTTGCTTCAACTGGAATGACTTCGTCTAGGTTTGATTTAAGTGAGATTGTCTTTGTTTGCAGGGTGCATCCACGATCGATGTTGATTATGCCTACCCCTTGAAGTGTAGTCTCCTCCCGTGTACGGTTGCATCGTATGGATGCTACCACCGGAGTATCTAAGAGGAAGAGCCAAGTGTTTGATTTTATGAGGCGTTTCCAACTGTTTTTTGGCAAGATAACTTGACTAAATTCACATGCCTTCTTTGCTTCTCGACGAATTACCGCATCAACGACGCAATTGGAATTGGTTTCCTGGTTGTTTAGTACGGTGGGTGAGCATAAGTATTGCATGCTTCCTAATTGATCACATGTACGGAACTCGGATTCTGTGAGTTCGAAGTATTTCTGCGAGTCGAAATCAACCGCAAGAAAGTTTTTTGTAGCCACAGGGTTGAGATAGGTCGACCCTTCCATTCTCCGAGGAATTGGGGTGACCTTCACCAATTTGAATGGGACTGGTTCTAAAATGTTTAAGTAGTCGTTTGCACAGATCATGGATTCGTTTAGCATTAATTCTACATGTCCTGTGTGCTCTCTCTCGATTGCGCATTGGTGCTGCCTTCATACGGTTGGAGAGCCAAGGAATGTGTAGGGCACTTCGATAAGTTACCGGTGAGGGCGGTGGAGCATCTTGATGGCGACGGTCAGTGCTTCTTCGGTAGTTTTAATCATACTGTTGATGACATTAGTGGGGAAGGAATTGGAGTACAGGGTGTGTTTGATAATATTTACATTTTTGTGGCGGAAATTAATGTGACTATTATCAAGTACTCTATTGACAAAATTCTGCGCAGTATTGAATATTACCAGCCTCGGTTGTTTTGAATGAAAGTTAATAAGCCGTCCCGAGGATGTTGACTTTTTGTACCAATTAAAAATTATTGTGCCATTATTTCTAATAGCTTTCGCGTCAAGGTACGGTAGCTCTCCTTCTTTCTCAACCTCAACAGTAAATTGTATTTTTTGGTGAAAAGAGTTCAACGCGGTAAGTGTTCTTTCAATTTCACTTGATTTCACAATAGCAAATTTATTTATTTATTTATTCGCCAAACAAGGCACACTTAAACTAGGTATACATATACTTAGATTAAATAACATAGTGTACAGTCTTTTTTTATATAACTACTGTTAGCTACTAAAAACCTACTATTGTCAGGAGGGGTTATGTTAGTAGGGATTTGAGTATTTTTTTATAGGATGCCTTGTTGAGGGAAGGGGAGAAAGAGGAGCTATGGCTATTAAAAACCATACAGCATCTGTTGACGGGCTCGTTCCTTGCGTAATCGGTGCGGTGTGGATATTCCCTAAGTAGTTTAGTGTGTCGTGTGTGTCGGACTACATCATTCAATTTGATTCTGTCCGACAGAAACTGCACTTTAAGCTTTCCACTTAGGTCGTCAAAGGCAACACAAGATATGAGCAGTTTCCTCCTGCTAGACAGCGGCATGAGATCAAGCACTTTGAGCCTGTCCAAGTAGTGCGGCAGGGTTTGGTAGTCATGGGGGTTGTGTAGATGTCTCAGGGCAAAAAGAAGAAATCTCTTTTGAATGGATTCGATCCTCCTACTGCTCACTTGGAATATAGGATCCCAGATAGGACACGCATATTCCAGGATAGGGCGGACTATAGAACAGAAGAGTGTTTTTGTGACCCATACATTACCAAATTCTTTGGCTCTGCTCTTGATGAAACCAAGAAGTTTGTTGGCTCTGGCAATTATATTATCGTAATGCAGGTTGAAATTGAGTTTTTTGTCTAGGACGACGCCTAGATAAGTCGTCGACATACTTGGTGACTATCTTTGGTTTAGGTGTTAACTTCCCAATAACATCCTTCAATAACGCTTCCATTACTATGTCCGCCACTATTGGTGAGGCCGGGCTACCCATAGGTACACCTTGTTTCTGTTGGTATATTCTGGTTTCAAACTCCAAATAATTGTTTTCAATAATACAAAACCTAAGTATGTCCATAAACAAGGATTTCTTAATTTTCGTATGTTGTTTAAGGTCATTCCACTTCTTGTCAATAATCTCCAGTATCATGCGTACAGGAACATTGGTAAAAAGAGAAACAACATCAAAAGATACCATAACTTCATCATCTCCCAGGTTAAAAGGCGAGACCACTTCGATAAAATGTTTGGGGTTCTGGACATTAAACTTAGAGTTTTCAGTCAACTTTTGACGTGACAACGTCTTTTTTTTAAGCATATTTATTTATTTATTATAATAAGACTTATACTCTATGCTTAAACCTACTTTCTCTATCTAACTTAACTAACTTACTGGTCCTCCACGGACACTCTAAGCTAAACCCTATTTAACTTAATAAATTAATTAATTTTGCCTTTCGGCCTCTTTATTTATTTAATTACTACAAAGCTTAACTCTAAAATTAACGCTAAGAAAATTGTAAAAAAAAGAAAAACTTAGCTAATTTAACCTATTTTATAAAACTTTACTTAAATAATAAGATTTACAACTACCTAATCTAATCTACACATTTAAATCCTATGAACTAGTCTAGTCGGGCGACAGCCATCAGAGTCTCAGGCGACAGAAACTGATACCTCTCGCCCTATTCGACTAAACCTAACCTTAAAACTACCTATCTATCTTAAAACTAAACTTATTACAATGGTAATTCTATATCTATCCCTATTTCCCCTACAGGGATCCTAATCCTACTTAGGCTAACGCCTGCATTCACACCATGCATACACATGCATTTCCACATTAACAAGCTTTATTTATTTTATTCCTCCAGCCACCAGTACTTCGTACTGGCCCTGGAGGCCTCCTCCCTATCTGAAGGGCCGACTCGCGTGCTGAATTGCAGGAGCTCTGCATTCTTCGTGTAACACACGTTTATCCCGCGCCCGACGATAAACGTGGTATATTAAAGGTACTCACTCTCTGTCTTGTATCAGTCCTAATGAATCTAGCCATGGGAATGCTTCGGGTGGTACATATCCTGTCCGTCTTGTCATGTCATATTAGCTTGGTTTGGGGTAGTAAGCCCCAAAAATGAGAGGTTTGGCGCTCTCTGCCGCTCTCACAACATAATTTCGGATCAATCTGATTATGAAATTGTCTATCCTCATGGTTGCTGCTTTTCCGTATAGGATGTCATTGGCATGGAATTTTTTGAAGTTTGACTCAGGCGTTCTATACATGCTTAAGCATGCCCTTAGGCATTGTCTTCTCCATATATGATGGGGATATGTTCCACCATACGGGGCAGCCGTAGGTGAGTACCGGTCTGACTAAGGTCTTGTAGCAATTCACCTTTACCCGTGAGTTAAGGTGTTTACTAAAAAAGAGCCTCTTCGTCATTTGGAAAGCCTTACGGGTTTTGGCTATAGCAGCACGTATATGACTCTCGTAATACATGTACTGATCCAGCCAAATCCCTAGGTACTTAACCTCGGTTTTCTTCTCTAGCGTTTGTCCCGCATGGCTCCGAATATGAAACGATCGCCAGTTCCTCCAACCATCGCGTGGAGCTTTATTAAGAGGGGTCCTAAAGAGAATCGTTTCGCAATTTCCATGATTGATTTTCAATTTCCAATCATCAGCATATCGCTCTATTTTATCGAAATCATGTTGCAGTCGCGTCTGGATTACGTCAATCTTCGGTCCTGTCCTGTATATAATAAGGTCGTCCGCGAAAGCCAGGGCATTCGGAAGAAATCCAACTATATCACTTATGTAGATGTTAAATAGTAGCGGCGAATTCACTGCTCCTTGTTGCAACCCGTTTTTAATTTCTAAGACCTGTGAGGTAAGGTTCCCACTTTTAACGAGAAACTTTTTCCCCGTTATCATGTCGTAAATTATGCGAAGCAGAGAATCGTTCATCCCATACCTGGTTAGCTTTAGTAGTAGTCCTTCAACCCATACAGAGTCAAAGGCCTTCTCCAAGTCAACCAGGCATACTTCCGTACACTGTCTCTTGGCAAAGTTCCAGTGTATGTATATCGGACACCAATTTTGCGCAAGCATAGATAGTGCCATGTTCCGCTCGAAATCCGAACTGGTTGTCCGGAATTATTTTATTTTCCTCAACCCAACTTGTCAGCGAACGATTAATTACAACTTCAAAGACTTTGCTGATGTTTGGAAGTAAGCTTATTGACCGGGGATTAGCTGGGTTTGATCTATCTTTGTTTCCTTTAGGTATAGGGTATACCAAAGCCGTTTTCCAGTTTTCTGGAAAATAGGCATTGTTCAAGCAATTGTTGAACAGCGTGGTGTATATTAGGGATGTTATGGATATGTAATTTCGTATCTGGATATGGATACGGATAAATGAATAATATTATTCCGGTTTCAGATACGGTTACGGATATGAAATTATTTCGGATTATCCGACAGATCCGGATAGTTTCAGTTACGGACATTCGTAATATTCGGGTATTTTTAAGGAATTGAAAAAGCTAAATACAAATAGGTAATGATTTGACTTTATTTCTAGGTTAACATTTGGTCGGTGTAAAACATGTCATAGCGTTTCTCATTTAGACTCTGTCCCTATCCGACATTATTCGAAACTATTATATCGGTTTCGGTTACGGTTTCGGATAGATTTTTATTTCGGATATCCGATAGTTTCGGTTATGGAGCTCCATAACATCCCTGGTGTATATGTCGATCGCACACGGAGGAAGGTGCTTCAGAACCACATTCGGGATGCCATCGATCCCCGACGATTTCTTATTGTTCAGCATTTGAAAGATTTGCAGAAGTTCATCCTTCTTCACGAATATTGAGTATCCGGTGACTCTTGGGAAGTTGTCCGCTGGGCAATCTTCATTGAATTCAACTAAATGTCGATTCTCAGATCTCCATACTCTGATTTCGTTCTGAAGGTTGAAGTGATTCAACAGAGCTTGATTCTCCACGTCGAAATTAGGCCGAACACTAGTGTTTACCGATTAGACTTCCTGACAGAATGTCCCCACCAAATCTACTCTGTCCTGCTCATCTTCCAAATGATAACAATCGTCATCGTCTCGGTAATGCGTATCCGGATCTAGGCCTGCCTTTCGCATCAACTCCTCACTGTCGGAATTCCTAGGTAATCGCAAGTTCTCCAGTCGATTGTGCGTTTTCCTCCTAAAGATTTTGTTTATCTGCGGAAACATGCTTGGACCAGTGGGTTTTATGGACCGGATCTTATTGCTCCAATACAGATTTATGGCCTTGGAGTAATTCTCCTTGATTAATTGTTGGAGGTTTCGGATCATCGACTTTACTGTTGCGATCTCTGGATTCCGTCGGTCCTGGAATTGGCGGTGTAGTGACTTGAGTCTCGAGAGCAGCATACTTTTATGTCTTTGTAGATTGTCAATCGTTGAGTTTCTGTAACAGTCAGTGCAGTTGCGTCTTTTTACTTTAGGTATGGTCCGGTCCATTGTTTGCACAATGATTCGGTCCATATTTTTCAGTATACCGTCGATTTCGTCTTTAGTCAGGGTTCTGTCTGTCGGTGGTGCTAGCCCTTCCGTCTGTATGGTGCGGAAAATCGTGCTGGACAAACGTGGCCAGTGTGCCCTATGGAAAGCATAGGGATCGGCATCCCCGATAATTAGCGGGGTGTCCTTTTGAGCGGCAGAGCACGCAGTATAGCTTAGTCATGTCGTCCACCCGCTCTTTGCCCAGCGGGCATTCCCCTGGCTTGTGTTCTTTATCGCACTTTATTCACCTAAATGCCATTCGGCAGTAAGGCGCTGCGTGCCCGAACCTTTGGCATCTCATGCACTAAAGGACGCCATCTTTCTTGGTTACTTTTTCCCAACTCACTATGAGATGACCAACATCCCTTATTGATTTAAGGGCGTCTAGTCGGCTCTCTGGGGATAGCTGAACTAAAAAGAAAGGGAGTGTCTTTTTAGCTTCGCGTGAACGCGGTGTTGCAAATGGCTTCACCGTTAAAAAATTTAAATTTTCAATTTTATTCTCTTTTAGCAGAGTAAGAATTTCTTCAGGGTCCATACCGGGATCCAGGCCCTTCAGGAGGACGTTTATTTTTTTATCCGCTTTTGTTGTGTAGGAGAAATATTCTGTCTCCGTTCGCTCAAGCACACTTTTCATTTTTTTTTAAATCATCCATTTTCACACACATAAGTGAATGAAATAAGTGAATACCCTTCCCTCCAAATCACTCTTAAAGCTAAAGCTAATGTGTCTGACACACTTTGATTAAATATATTAATTGGGGGTACCTTTTCTTTTCTTATCTTCTCTATGAAATTGGTTTTCGTTGTTCTTGGTGTTGTTGACGTTGTTGTTGTTTCTGCTGCTGATTTTTTCGTAGCTTCTTCAAATGAAGTTTTTGCGGCCACTTTTTGTAGAGGAGGCTGTTTACTGCAGTTTTTTGCCTGCACTGTTGTTCATCTTCCTCATTCGTCATCAGTGGAGCGAAGGTGTTTCCTAATCCAGTAAATGAAGAATGTTGCTGTGGGTCTGTAGATGGCACCCTCTCGCAAGAGCTCTCGTCGCCACCGCTACAGTTAAGCTGGTGACAGAATTTCGCTCAAAGGCGGTGCGGACATTGGCTTCGCGGTGTGCGCGGATTTTTCACTGACACAAAGTCGCCGTGCTGGTGTCGCGTTCAGACTTTGACACAACCTAAAAATCAAAGTGGCAAGTGGACGTGATACGAAATAAATTGAAAAAGCTGTATGATTTGCGTATTAATTTTCTATCCTACAGGACTTGTATTTGTTCTAGGTACTAATTTCATCACCACAATTTCGAAATAATTATGAAATTCAACAAATTGCTTTTCCCCATCACCAGCACACGATTCAAAACATAAACAAAATGCCCACCAACACCAAAACACGACTCAAAACACAACACACAAACAACTTTTTTACACTGGACCGCGCGGCAACGCGCAAGAAGTAGAAAGTAAAGCTGCTGACAGAATTTCGCTGAAACGCGGTGCGGACATTGACAGATAGAGTAAAGTGTGTGTATTGCAATGCGAACTAACGAGATGTGGCTTGAGCACTACGCACACTGCAAGTTGCTTTACTTTCTACTTCTTGCGCGTTGCCGCGCGGTCCAGTGTAAAAAAGTTGTTTGTGTGTTGTGTTTTGAGTCGTGTTTTGGTGTTGGTGGGCATTTTGTTTATGTTTTGAATCGTGTGCTGGTGATGGGGACAAGCAATTTGTTGAATTTCATAATTATTTCGAAATTGTGGTGATGAAATTAGTACCTAGAATAAATACAAGTCCTGGAGGATAGAAAAATAATACGCAAATCATACAGCTTTTTCAATTTATTTCGTATCACGTCCACTTGCCACTTTGATTTTTAGGTTGTGTCAAAGTCTGAACGCGACACCAGCACGGCGACTTTGTGTCAGTGAGAAATCCGTGCACACCGCGAAGCCAATGTCCGCACCGCCATTGAGCGAAATTCTGTCACCAGCTTAAAGCTACTTACGCGGTGTGTGCGTAGTGCTCAAGCCACATCTCGTTAGTTCGCATTGCAATACACACACTTTACTCTATCTGTCAATGTCCCCACCGCGTTTGAGCGAAATTCTGTCAGCAGCTTTATCCTCCGTTGCTGCAGTCAGCTCATCAGCTGGCGATATTTTTGTTTTCCTCGGAGTTAAGAGTTTTTTTGTTTTTTTTTTCTTTTTTTAATTGTCAATGCAATCACTGCACTATTTGAGGGACGGGGGTCCATTTTATGGCCCGCTCCCCAGCGTTCGTTTCGCTTTTTGTTGCTTGGAATATGCGCACTGTACTTTAAAAATATCAAATTATTTTAAACGTCTATAGCGTATGGTACTATAGTCCAGTCAAAATAGACGAAAAAACGCCATAATTGGAAGATAATTCGGAAGTTGCTGAAAATTGGAACAGCCCTTAAAAACATTATTATACATAAGCTGTGGAGACTGCCACGCGATTGGACGACTGCAAACTTTTTTATTCAAGGTCAAAGGGTCAAAACATCAGTTTTTTGCAAATATATGCTAAACCGTACGTCTTATCAGAAAATTGTGTTTACAACGTTTGTAGATTAGGCGATTATCTACAAAAAAATATATAATACATTTTCTCGTAGGAATTGCCATTTCTGAGATATTGTCGTTTTAATAAGTTAAAATACTCATATTCTATCATTCCCGACTTGTAAAGGTCATCAGAAATTTAATAAATCCTTTGTTGGAGTACGCGGCTAATATTTTCAGGGGTGATTCCTGGATATCTTTGGAGAAAAAAATTGTTCTACAGAGGGCGGCTATCTCCACTATCCACTAAGATACAGAGTGATTAGGGAAATTTTTTTTTTAAATTTACTGAAATTTGAATAACTCCTAAAGTAATTATCATAAAGTAGCCTAATTAGGCTCATCTTTTAGGTAAATGTGTATTCTTTTATTTGGTATAAAGCACAGCAACCTGAGTGACTCCGTTCAAAAAATATATAGGCTCAAACCAATGCTTTGCATCTAGACCTGCAGATTTCTTCGTTTTTCTCAGAAAATTCGTTACTAACAGTACATTTTTTTTTTGCTTTTCTGATGCACCAAACTATTACCTATATTTCCATACACAATAAGTGTTTATTTTGGGTAGTTTTGTAGGTAGTAGTAGTTGTAGTAGTTTTATCGTGAACAATTAAAAAGTTACTCGTCTTTCAACTGCGGCATAGTAGCATTGGTTTGAGCCTACATATTTTTTGAACGGAGTCGCACCCTGAGTGTGCTTTATACCAAATAAAAGAATACACATTTACCTAAAAGATGAGCCTAATTAGGCTACTTTATGATAATTAGTTTAGGAGTTATTCAAATTTCAGTAAATTTAAAAAAAAAACAAAATTTTTTCCCTAATCACCCTGTATCTTAGTGGATAGTGGAGATAGCCGCCCTCTGTAGAACAATTTTTTTCTCCAAAGACATCCAGGAATCACCCCTGAAAATATTAGCCGCGTACTCCAACAAAGGATTTATTAAATTTCTGATGACCTTTACAAGTCGGGAATGACAATATCTCAGAAATGGCAATTCCTACGAGAAAATGTATTATATATTTTTTTGTAGATAATCGCCTAATCTACAAACGTTGTAAGCACAATTTTCTGATAAGACGTAAGGTTTAGCATATATTTGCAAAAAACTGATATTTTGACCCTTTAACCTTGAATAAAAAAGTTTGCAGTCGTCCAATCGCGTGGCAGTCTCTACAGCTTATGTATAATAATGTTTTTAAGGGCTGTTTCAATTTTCAGCAACTTCCGAATTATCTTTCAGTCAAACCTCTAATTTGACTGGACTACTATTTTATAGGCGCGGTACCGCGGTAATTTTTATTTAAATACTTGCTCTCAATAAATACAAAAAAATAGTTTTTTCTTATAGAGTTTTCGTCCTCGCTGTGTGACAGTCCGATCTAGCGACGTGACAACGTCTATTAAAACGATGAATGCCGGCTGCATGCACGAAAAATGATGACTCATTGTCCCGTTATGTCCCGTTATGTCCCGTTATGTTCCGTAGTAATTTTAAAAATTTGATTGTAGTAATCTTAAAAATTTGATTAAAATTGTCAATATTTAATTAGATTAAATTTGTCAAATTGTCAACAATAAGCAAAGCAAGCCAAACACTCTGTCTCCTAACTCGGTGCCGGTGTATAAGAAAATAATGAACATTACACTGACGAAAACTGTGAAATGCAAACGAAAACAGTTTCCTTGCGTTCCTGCTTGTGCTATTACCATTCACAAGTCGCAAGGTGGGACGTTAACTGTTATTGTTTATAAATACTCCTCGGAGCAACCACAACAGTTGGTGTACGTGGCGCTGAGTGGGGTAACGAATATAGACGGCTTGCACATCATCACGGAAAAAGATGCGCCTTTTATCTTCAAATACGGACGGGATGGGAACGACTCACAGACTACGCGAGATGTCCGTAACGAATACATTCGACTCCGTGGACACGCCCTTCAAACAATCACTTCGAAAGCAGTGAAATTTTGTGATGACGGTAACAACGCTGGGCAAACTGTAGTGACAAACCTTCATGTTCAGAGTTTGTCTGCGCACTTCGCCGATATTGAAACGGATCCCGTGATACCAAGATCGGATTATTTGGTATTGACTGAAACGTGGATGCGTGACAATTTTGATCCAGTTCCAATCAATAATTGTGAATGTATAACCAGGCAGAATAATCGATAGGATTCTGATACAAACGCAGCTGGTGGAGTGGCAATCTATCGAAAATTAACATCCAAATCCACGGCCAAAGTTCTCCACGTTGAATTGTCGGACACAACTCGTCTCATCAGAAACACAGGCGAGGTCTGTTTGGCTGAAATTACATGCTTCACTGCTGATACAACGTTTAAAGTTGTACTTGGCGCAGTGTATATTCATCCTGGAGCAAGTGTCTCAAACATTAGTGTATTGCTGCACCAAGCACTCTTTCCGCACGTGCATAACAGGCAGTATGTGCATCCGATCATGCAAGTTGATACCAATGTACCAATTCTTCTTTGTGGCGACTTCAACACAAACGTAAAAAATGATGATACATTCCTCAAATTCATGAAGGATATGTACAATCTCGAATGCACATCAGATGTTACTAAGTCAACAACGCTGAGAGGAACAACCCTCGATTTGACTTTTTCAAGGCACATTACACTTGAAACACTCCCATCCATTTCATACTTTTCCTATCATCGACCTATCCTTAACAGAATAACACAGATTGCAAGAAGTTAAATATCAGCCATGTATAAAGTCCAAATATTAGACAACTCATAACATGGTTTTTAGACAACTCATAACATGGTTTTTTGTGTATTGTTTTGGGAAATAAAAAACCCCCGGCTATCATCGTTGGACAAAGTGTTGTTGATTAAATTTTCAAGCTTCAAAAGGAGTTGTTTTAGTTTACGGATTTGTGCATGCTTGAGGGAAATGGCTATATTCAACATTTTTACATGAAAATGTTCTAGGTGTTTGTTAAATTTCTTCGCTAAGTTCCTACTGTCATAATAAGGGTATTCATTTCACTTCGTAAATTCTTCCTACTTGTCATACTTGTTGTACTTCGAAGTTGTTCGTAGTTTTCGTAGTCCATTTACATTTATTTTTTGACTACGACATTTAGTGTGAAGTAGGAAGCTACTGAGTTTCTAAAACAGCTTCGTAATTTTAAATTGTCGTAATTTTAAATTGTTTTGAATTACTTAATTTAATTTAATTGCTGTGATTTTAAAAGATGGCTAGCGAAACATTGAGAACAGCTTTATCGATGCTTCCAATAACTTTTGTTTTTCACTTTTTCTGGACATTTTCCCAAAAACAACAACTTCAAATTTAATTACGAAAAATATTCAATGTAGTCGTTCATGTCAATCGAACTACGAAACTACAAAACTACAAACATTTTAAAAGTGAAATGAATACCCTTAATAATTCAAAACCTGAGTAGCAATTTGATTTCCAACATGATTTTCTAGTTCCCAAAATGTTCGAAACGTTCTACAGGCAATCCATCTGATGGCGATACATACATCGATTTTTTCGATGTGAGAAAATTCGTGTTTCATAGTGTAATGGAAATTATTAGGACTGCTGGAAGTGATCGCCTACACTGAACTGATCTCCGCACACATTACAAATTATGGATAACGTGGAAAAGATCATCCCATATCTAAATTCAAAAATTTCCTAAATTAACAATTTTTTATACGAAGTCTGTCATTCTTGTCGAGAACTGTATGCGAAGAGCTCATTGAACTAAGCAAGTCCACTCTGCGATTTTGGATGAAATAGTTTATGGATATTTTAGTTTATCCGTCGATTCAACACCTGATCTATTCCACGTTGATTTTGAGAGCAAAATCTTTTTTGTTTGCTATCCTGAAATATCCTGCGTGAGTTTTCAAATGGTCCGTTATGGTGATGACAATTTTGCGGTCCTTGATTAATCCAGTAGTTGATGTCATCCGCAGTAAACGTAGTTCGCCTTCGAGGATCGTTGATTCAACTATTTATTATCGTTATCCATAATAAGCGCTTGATCCTGGATTTCTTGCCACATCCTCCACATTATTAGGAACTTTTTGTGAGATTGAGGCGATGCAGATGGTTGAAAAATTAAGTTAATTTGGACAATTTATTGATGATTTTCTGATTTTTATGTCTCTTTTCTTCGGCTACTATTCGTTTTTGAGATCCCCTTAAGTATACATAAGAAACTTTATATATACTTAAAAGTATTTTCTTTAATTAATTAGATAATATTGCTATGTTTTAAATCATTAACAAGCTTCAATAAATCTCGTTTTTTGAAGGTCCCCCAATTTAACGGGGGCCCTAAGCAATTGCTTAGTCTGCTTATGCAATAATCCGGCACTGCAAGCACCAGCCAAATTTCAGAAGCTAATAAACTCTGTCCTCTCTGGCCTACAAAGTCTTGAACGCTTCGTATACCTGGACGATATAGTCGTCTATTGCAAGAAACTTGTAGATCATAATCAGAGGCTAAGAAAAGTTTTTGGCAAATTACCAGAGCACAACCTCAAACTGCAGGTCGATAAATGTCAATTCCTAAGAAAGGATGGCACATCTGTTCCGAAAAAGGGGCCCTTCCAATTTAAGGAAAACAACTTGGTCCAAGAATTTCCCAGGACACGCACGGTACGGCGGTCCTTCCTAGTGCTAGCCAATTATTACCGGAAGTTTATACCGGGTTTTTCAAAAACGGTGCGCCCCATAACCAATCTTAGGAGTAAAATTTTCGTGGGCTGACAAGCGGAATCGTTTGAAAGTATCAAGGCCTCGTTAGTCGCAGCCCCCCCTGCTGGTGTACCCAGATTTTACAAAACTATTAAACCTCATAATGGATGCCAGCAGTGAAGCTATAGTTGCCGTAAGCAAAGCACCCTTCAAGGTTAAGGAAATTAATAATTGGCTGACCAATTAAGGCTGGAATACAATGTGGCGTAGTTGGCTAGTTGAGAATTTTGATAATTGGCTGACCAATTAAGGCTGGAGCCAACCCAACCGAGGTGCGGCTACAATGTGTGTCAATACACCAGCTAGTTGGGAATTTTGATAAATGATTGCGTTACAGTCATAATTATCCCACAAAATAAGGACAATTGTAAATGGCCGTTGATAAATTCGCGCCTAATTTGAAAAACCATCTTCTAGATTGGATTTATTTCATTGTGATTATTCGTATTTAAGAAATTTTTGGATTTCCCTGTAAAAATTTGTAATTTCCAATTCACGGCTGAAATCTATTTAGTTTCATAATTTAATATTAATATACACATCTAATTCTAATTTCATACGAAAAATTGTAAAATAGTTTATTTGGCAGTCATAATGAAGCGCCACGGCATTGTATTTTCACTCAGCTATATGGCGCGATTTACATGCCCAATCTAGTGCATGTTACCTGTGCGCACCTATTTTCACCTTCCGGCACATGCCCTTGCGTCAGCAATTTAATTATATTGAACTTAAAGTAAGGCAGACGCCAAATAATCAATTTTATAAGAAAATTCCTAGAATAAGAATTGCACCTCGATTTTTAGAGTAACTTGCACATTCCAGCTTAGGTTAAGTAGAGTTCATTTGAACCTTTAGCATTTTATAAATTATGAATATCGATCACTTTTAGTTTCGGCTTTGTACCGTTAAGATCGTTATCTTCCTATTCGTTGTTATCTTGCTGTTTGATTTTTGTCTTTAAATTCTAACTTTGATACTTTGATTTTGTTTGATAAAATATGTTTTATTAATAATAGATTTTGTGATTTTTAAATAAATGATTGTTCGGACTTATAATTATTATTATTTTTTTTGGACATAAGACGGGCGCAGTCGGTAGGATTGACAAACGGTCCAGTCCTCGTCGTTAACTGTGAAATTGAAAATGAAATCTCGACGGGTTATCGAGTATTGAAATTTTTATGCCGACGGTTTATCGGTATTATAACGCTGTAGTGAAATAGTGAATGTTGTGTCCGACGGCTTATCGGATAATTTACAACTAGCTAGGAAGCCCATCGAAACAGAAGGACGAAGGACAGAAGCGCAATCTTGGTCATCCGGCGGCTTACTGGAAAGAACCAGCGCAGGACACGTTAAGCTCCAGCTCTTAATTGTCAATCTCTACGAAGGATGCTTTACCCCCGCTACCAACTAGTAATATTCACGTAAGTCAAATTTTGAATACTTTCCTATATTATATCCTATGACAACCCCCCAAAGAAAAAATAAAAACAGTAGTTCTAATCCATATCCTATCATTACTCGTTTGAGAAGTAGACTAGGCCTTTTTAGATCTTTTAGACCGGGCGCTGGAAGTAGTTGAGTATGCAAAATATGAGGACCGCATTCTGTTAACAGAGATCCGTTAAGAATAGCTCAAAGAGGAATAATATGGATGTTGCCGGTCAATTTTTGGGTCCAATTTTTTTTACCCCCTTTTTTGTTGGACCCTCTACAGCTCAGGGGCCGCTTTTTGACGATGGATTATGATGAATCACTGCAAAATAAGTCGAAAATATGAAATACAATTTTTCGATATCACGATTAGTTTCGAGATATCGACACTTGAAGTTGACGTTTTGAGGTATTTTCCCCAAGTTTGTAGTTATATAACAGCTACCACATCCATGGTACTGATATTTTAATTATGAATTTGAATGAATCACCCCTAAATAAAACGAAAATGTAAAATAATTTTTTTTGATATCTCGCTTCGTTTTTGAGATATCGATACTTGAAGTTTTAGGTATTTTCAAAAACATGTTACAGCGTTAATCGTTTTCAAAAAAAGCTTTAAAGCAATTTTAATGATTGTTTCAGTGTCTATATGAAGTTTTTAGTCATGATTAAAGGTAATACTAGCTAAATAAATGAAATAATACCCACAAATATTTGGGCTTTTTTACTATTTGTAAATGTCTAGGCAAATGGATTGCAGGGTAGTGACATGGAATAAACTAGCACAATTTGGTTGTTTAGGGCTATGGTTCGATGGTTCTTATAAGAAAAAATATATTTCAGGATGCCATTTGGCCGCTCAATCCCTTGGCGAAAACATTTGTCGTATTTTGCCAGCTTTACACTCCCTAAGTGGTTGCGATACGACTAGCAGATTGGGCTCTAAAAAAATAGTTCAAAAGCTGCATCTTTAGATTTTGTTCAAAAAGCTCTAGAATATTTAGGAAACCCACATCTAGATCTTGAGCAGTTAACAGAATTAGAAAAAGTTTGCACTTATCTGTTTTCAAAAAAAAAAAAATAACTGCTGACGAACTTCGGTATAAATTGATTCCTCAAAATATCGGCTTCGGTTTAAATTTATTAAAAGTAATTTGCACATCAGATGCTTTGCATTTACATTTGCTAAGAGCTACGGCACAAACATATGTTTGGATTTATGCTAATCAAACCCAATTTCAGCCGATTGATTATACCTTTGGGCTATGAAAATAAAAATGGTAACTTGTACCCACGACAAATGACGAAACAACATTTCCCAAAATTTTGATTCAGCCCTGTATATGTGCATCGAAATGTCGAACAATGGCTTGTAGCTGCAAAAGATCTCAATTAAATTGTATTTTGTTGCGCAAATGTATTAATAATGGTTGTCAAAATAAACAAGGATGATTATTTATATTTTTGTCGTACATTTATGTTAAAATTTGCTTTCGTTTAAAAAAAATTGTATATTTTTTACTTTTTTGTTAATTATTTGTGGGTATTATTTCATTTATTTAGCTAGTATTACCTTTAATCATGACTAAAAACTTCATATAGACACTGAAACAATCATTAAAATTGCTTTAAAGCATTTTCTTTATCGATTTTTGGATATCTAAGTGGAGGGGGTATAACAAAAAAATGGACCAATGAAGCTCCTGGCAACATCAAGAATTATAATCTGTAAACCTTTCTCAGATCAAAACAATTGATAAAACGCGGTCTTCACATTTTGTATCCCTCCAGCCCTCACCCTGAGCTATTAGTATTTTTTGAAAACGATTAACGCTGTATCATGTTTTTGAAAATACCTAAAACTTCAAGTATCGATATCTCAAAAACGAAGCGAGATATCGAAAAAAATTATTTTACATTTTCGTTTTATTTAGGGGTGATTCATTCAAATTCATAATTAAAATATCAGCACCATGGATGTGGTAGCTGTTATATAACTACAAACTTGGGGAAAATACCTCAAAACGTCAACTTCAAGTGTCGATATCTCGAAAACTAATCGTGATATCGAAAAATTTTATTTCATATTTTCGACTTATTTTGCAGTGATTCATCATAATCCATCGTCAAAAAGCGGCCCCCTGAGCTGTAGAGGGGCCAACAAAAAAGGGGGTAAAAAAAATTGGACCCAAAAATTGACCGGCAACATCCATATTATTCCTCTTTGAGCTATTCTTAACGGATCTCTGTTAACAGAATGCGGTCCTCATATTTTGCATACTCAACTACCTCCAGCGCCTGCACTATTTAGAAAATATTAGCGAAGAAGAAAATTTTAGTGAAAATCCAAGTGAAAATTTTAATAAAAGTGAAACAAGGTCATTGCAAGATAATTTTAAAAGTCGCTCACTCTAACACGTTTGCGAAATAAAGTTAGAGCCTAGTACCAGTGATAATACCTTTTTAATTTTCTTGGCTCGAATAGTTCATTTGACACCATGGTAGATAATTCATTAAATAAGGTCCCACCTAATCTTGCACAACCCCAAAATTCTAATGTAGTGACCGCGACTTCTATGGATATTTTTAATTCATTACGAATACCCGATGCGATTAAAGACCTACCTCTTTTCGACGGTATTCCGCGCTTACTTTTTGATTTTGTGGAAAATGTGGAAGAAGTTCTTAGAATGATTACGGTAACCAGCGGCACGGGCTATGGACAGTTACTCTTAAGAGCAATCCGAAATAAGATATCTGGACCCGAGAACGAAGTACTTAATATGTACGGAACTCCACTAGATTGGAGTAGGATTAAGGAAAACTTAATTCTCCACTATGACGATAAACGAAATGAGACATCCTTAATCAGAGATTTGCATAAAGTGCAACAGGGAAATCAAACAGTTGAGAAGTTCTTTAGTGAAATCATCGAGTTATTAGCTAGCATGAAAAATTATGTAAACATTCATTAAAAGGACCGAAACGTTGTTACGTCCAAGAAAAATCTCTATACTGAGATGTGCCTTAATTCATTTTTGTCCGGCTTAAGGGAACCATTGGGCTCAACCATCAGGGCCGTGAAACCACATACCCTAGCGGAAGCCTTTTCCTATTGTATAAAGGAGCAAAACATATGTCATGCCAAATCGGAAAGTTCTAGTTCCCCCGTAAGTAAAATTCAGAACACACAAAGCAAACCAAAATTTTCTCAGAGATCGTGGAATACGAACTACCCTCAGAACCCCAGATTTAATCAAGGCCCCATACTCCGTTTTGTCCCTTATAATTTCCCTCGTCAAGTTTACAATTCATACCCTAACTTCAACACACCACCCATGAGATTTCAACCTTAGCCTCCACTTCAGCAGCTGACAAATCAACCATTTAGACCACTTGAACCCAAACCAGAACCGATGGATACATCATCAGGTAATGTAAGAACCACTGCATTTCGTTCTCAAAGGAGACCACAAACGACCAGCTTCTTTCGTTCCAATAACAACTCAAACCCTAATAACAAAGAATTATTTCACATAACTGATGTAACTGAGGAATCCAGAGAGTCACGAGCTACTAACGGGTACTATCCGAATTTAGACGAATGTTATTACTGCGACACAAATCGTGAAGGAAGAAGAATCCATGTAGCCGAGTTGGACGAGGATTTTCCAAACAAAGCCTCGAACAACCAATCGGACACATAGACATCAATACCCACGGATCAATCTTGCCCTATATCAACATCTCTTCACCATTTGGACGCCCGCTCAAGATCTTGGTCGATACGGGATCGTCAGCTTCATTTATAAATCCTGAACTTGTGCATCCCGACGACGCTAAGACAATCAAACCAAAAATTATAAACACAGTTTTAAACAGTCACAGAATAAATAAAGAAGTAATATTGAATAATTTCATTGAGTTTAAGCAAACCGGATGTAGTAGATTCCTTATTTTTCGATTCCTTGGATACTTCGATGGTCTATTGGGATTGGATGTCTTAACAGACTTTGGAGTAAAAGTAGATTTGGTTAATAATGTATTGGATAATGGAAGAGTTAAAATTCCATTAGAATTTAAACCAAACTTCATGTCGGAGAAAACACGAATTCCTCCAAAATCAAAGTATATAGTAAAACTACCAGTCGACAAAAAGGGCGGTAATATTTTCATTAGGCTAACTGAAATAAACCCCTCATTATATATACCAGAAGGTATTTACACCGCGAATGATTGGTACAGTTTAATAGAGGTAGTTAACAAGTCCCAGAAGGAAGAAGTATTATTCCTTGAGCAACCTCTCAAAGTTGAGTCGTTCACAACAGAAAAGTTAATAGAAATAACCAACTTTAATGTGAACTACGAGCAAGATGTTTACCAGGACCTGCTTAGATTAGATCACTTAAATCAAGAGGAAGTAAAAGCTCTGATTAAAGTTTCTAAAGAACACGAAGATATATTTCACAAAGAAGGAATGGATTTGACGTTTACAAATGAAATAAATCATTAGATAACCACAGTGGACGAGATACCTGTGTATACCAAATCGTTCCGATACCCGCACGTGCACAAAGAAGAAGTTAAAAAATTTGTTGTCTGTAAAGAGGGTTTACGGGCGATAGTTTAACGTGACAACGTCATGAGAAAACATTGATGAAATGATTCCATACTTTTATGAATAAAATTGAATCATTTATATTAAATTATCATTATTTTGTATGGATACAAAAAGGAGTGAAATGAAATATTCATTTTGATTGATAAATTAGCTTTTATTTGCACTAATGAATTCAAATATGTTTATTAGTTTAATGAACAGATTATTTACAAGTAACAATGTGTAGTAACAAATTCATTTACAGCTTTTATACATGTCTGATATTTAACTTCTTGCAATCTGTGTTATTCTGTTAAGGATAGGTCGATGATAGGAAAAGTATGAAATGAATGGGAGTGTTTCAAGTGTAATGTGCCTTGAAAAAGTCAAATCGAGGGTTGTTCCTCTCAGCGTTGTTGACTTAGTAACATCTGATGTGCATTCGAGATTGTACATATCCTTCATGAATTTGAGGAATGTATCATCATTTTTCACGTTTGTGTTGAAGTCGCCACAAAGAAGAATTGGTACATTGGTATCAACTTGCATGATCGGATGCACATACTGCCTGTTATGCACGTGCGGAAAGAGTGCTTGGTGCAGCAATACACTAATGTTTGAGACACTTGCTCCAGGATGAATATACACTGCGCCAAGTACAATTTTAAACGTTGTATCAGCAGTGAAGCATGTAATTTCAGCCAAGCAGACCTCACCTGTGTTTCTGATGAGGCGAGTTGTGTCCGACAATTCAACGTGGAGAACTTTGGCCGTGGATTTTGATGTTAATTTTCGATAGATTGCCACTCCACCAGCTGCGTTTGTATCAGAATCCGATCGATTATTCTGCCTGGTTATACATTCACAATTATTGATTGGAACTGGATCAAAATTGTCATGCATCCACGTTTCAGTCAATACCAAATAATCCGATCTTGGTATCACGGGATCCGTTTCAATATCGCGAAGTGCGCAGACAAACTCTGAACATTAAAGTTTGTCACTACAGTTTGCCCAGCGTTGTTACCGTCATCACAAAATTTCACTGCTTTCGAAGTGATTGTTTGAAGGGCGTGTCCACGGAGTCAAATGTATTCGTTACGGACATCGCGCGTGGTCTGTGAGTCGTTCCCATCCCGTCCGTGTTTGAAGATAAAAAGCGCATCTTTTTCCGTGATGATGTGCAAGCCGTCTATATTCGTTACCCGAGTCAACGCCACGTACACCAGCTGTTGTGGTTGCTCCGAGGAGTATTTATAAACAATAACAGTAAACGTCCCACCTTGCGACTTGTGAATGGTAATAGCACAAGCAGGAACGCAAGGAAACTGTTTTCGTTTGCATTTCACAGTTTTCGTCAGTGTAATGTTCACTATTTTCTTATACACCGGCACCGAGTTAGGAGACAGAGTGTTTGGCTTGCTTTGCTTATTGTTGACAATTTGACAAATTTAATCTAATTAAATATTGACAATTTTAATCAAATTTTTAAGATTACTACAATCAAATTTTTAAAATTACTACGGAACATAACGGGACATAACGGGACAATGAGTCATCATTTTTCGTGCATGCAGCCGGCATTCATCGTTTTAATAGACGTTGCCACGTCAAAAACAGATTAACGAAATGTTGGAACCACTGACATATAGTAATGGACTGCTGATTGACGATGCTGAATGGCACCATTTTTGTCCAGAAATAGAAAACCTTTTTCATGCAAACAAAAAAAAAGTTTCTTCGAATTTAGGAGAAAATAAGTGATAAGATGTTTGTTATAATTAACGGAAACAAACTTCCATCACTCATTTTTATTTATTAGCAGTTTTTTCATTAAATAAATGTATTTATTCCAAAACCGTGACGGTTAAACGAAGTTTTCAAAATAGCTCAAGAGTGAGACAGAAGAACGAAAACTATACCTGTCTATTTTTTTTTCTAATTATGTTTATATCGCTGACATGCGCTGACGATTACAGTTCATTGGGATTTAACGTGGGAGCGAGGCAGGAATAGTTTTTGGTGCCATTTTTTTATATGGGATTTTGCTCATTTAGCAGTCCATTACTATATGTCAGTGGTTGGAACAGAGAATTATTAGACCTAGCTACTCTCCTTGGAGCGCTCCGGTTTGGATAGTTCCTAAAAAGACAGGTGCTAGTGGAAAACAGAAATGGCGTCATCGACTACCGCAAGCTGAACGAGAAAACTGTTAACGACACGTATCCCTTGCCCAACATAGCGGAAATTTTAGACAAATTAGGGAAGTGTATGTATTTCTCTACATTGGATTTAAAGAGTGGATTCCACCAAATTGAGATGGATCCAAATGACATCGCAAAAACAGCTTTTACGGTGGAAAGCGGACATTATGAATATGTCCGAATGCCTTTCGGGCTTAGAATGCCCCAGCGACATTCCGAAGGGTAATGGATAATGTCCTAAAGGAGCTGCAAGGCTCTATATGTGTATGTAGATGATATTATAATATATTCAACTTCTCTCACAGAACACATTGACAACCTTCGAAAAGTTTTCCAGAGCTTTAAGCCTCAAAGCGGCAAACTTGAAGGTACAATGGGATAAGTCCGAATTCCTCCGCAAGGAGATAGAATTCCTAGGACATGTGGTGACAACAGATGGGATAAAGCCTAATCCCAATAAAACCAAAGCGATAAGGAACTTTCCACTACCAAAGACCAGGAAAGAAATAAAATCGTTTCTTGGATTGTTAGGGTACTACAGAAAGTTCATTAAAGACTTTGCGAAATTAGCAAAGCCTTTAACCGAATGTCTAAAGAAAGGGAAGAAGATCACCCTAGATGAACGATACGTAAAGACCTTTGAGGCATGTCAAGACCTTTTGACCAATGATCCCATACTTCAATACCCAGACTTTTCTAAACCCTTCGTGCTTACAACCGATGCGAGCAATTACGCAATTGGCGGTATACTTTCACAAGGACCAGTTGGCAGTGATAAGCCAATATGTTACGCGAGTAGGACCTTGACGAGCTCCGAAACAAACTACTCGACAATTGAAAAGCAACTTTTGGCCATTGTGTGAGCAACTAAGTTCTTTAGACCCTACCTATTCGGTCGGAAGTTCAAGATTGTTACGGACCCCAATTCCAGACCAGTCCGTTTTAGATTAAAGCTTGAAGAGTACGACTATGAAATAGTGTACAAAAAAGGAACTCAAAATAGTAACGATGCTTTGAGTAGAATAAAGCCTGAAGAGGAACAGTCACAGATCATGGAAGTTAACTTAGGAGAACCCGTAAGTGCAGCCAGCACAACAGCCATAAATGAAATTTTCTCTCCAATTAATCATAGAAAACTCCGATAAGAAACCTGAAGTCACACTCGAGGTCCCTTTCAAGACAAACAGAGAAAAATTGTTAGAATTCCAAACAACTCTGAAGAAACTCTTGTAGGCATTTTCAAAAGATTCTTAACACCCAATAAGCTCAATGCAATCTACACTGACGATGATACATTTCGAACGGTACAGAACGTATACTCCAAGTACTCATTCAAGAACGTTTAAAATAATCCGCTGTACAGAAATGCTTAAAGATATAACCGAAGATGACCAGCCGGACCAAATTATAAGAGACTATCATCAGGACAACAATCACAGAGGAATAAATGAAACCCTTTCTCATTTAAAAAGAGAATTCTACTTTCCATTCATGAGAGCTAAAATAAGCAAAATCATTAACGTATGCCAAACCCTTAAATACGACAGATCACCCCCTAAAGTCATTCACACAATCCCGGAAAACCCAGAAAAACCTCTAGACATTCTTCATGTTGATATTTATGCGATAAACAATAAGCAGATATTGATGATCCTAGATAAATTTTCTAAATTCGCAGCAGCCTTTACACTGTCCACTAGAAACAGTTTAAACATTATTAAATTCCTGAAATCCTTTATGAGTATACACGGAATTCCCAAGAAAATAGTTTCAGATCCTGGCGCAGAGTTCACCTCTTTGATATTTGAAGATTTTTGTAAACAATATAAAATGGATCACCATCTCACGTCTTTCCAACAGAGTAGTAGCAATGCACCTGTAGAGAGGTTGCATTCTAGCCTAACGGAAATATACCGAATAATTTACGATCTTCGCAAGGAAAAGGACCATGAAGATATCTTGAACGAAACATTGATAACTTATAACAACGCTATCCATTCAGCAACACCGATAACACCTTATGAAGTCTTCTACGGTAGATCCTATAAATTTAATAATGAGACCCAACACAAAGCCACCCATGAATATTTAGGAAACCTCAATGAATTTCAAAACCATTTGTACTCCTTAGTAAAACAGAAATTAACAGAAGACTAGGAACAATATAAATAAACTTAAGAAAAATAGAGTAGAACCAGAAAAATATAGGTACAAAAGGTACGAAGGTATTTAAAAAAGAATGTAGGAGAAATAAATTAACACCCAGATTTACAAAACATAGAGTTAAGGAAGATAGAAGGGTAGCTTTAATAACTAACAGAAATAAAAAATTCCACAAGTCTAAGATAAAGAAAAAAAGCAAATTGCAGGTTAATCCAATGGGCAGTGGGCCAACAGATGGACATCCAAGACCTGAGCAATAGCAAGGGTATCCTTCCGATGAAACTACGTACAGCTCGAACGATACGCGGATACAACAGCTTACTACATATAGTACGACTGAAACAATACGAACAGACGATAGACAACATTGACAACTCACTGAAAACTCTAGGAAATATAGACGAAGCAGACGAACTGTTAGGTTCTCTAAATATAACAAAACTTAAATTAGCAGACGTTAAACTCAAATTTCTTAGCATCATGCCAACAAGACGAGTTAAGAGAGGTTTTATCAACGGATTAGGTACGGTAATTAAGAGCATTACAGGAAACACGGATGCATATGATGCAGCCAAGTTGAATGGCGAAATTGAAAAATTAATGAAAAATGAAGAATCCACACAAAAAGAAATAAATAAACAAGTCTATATAAATAATAAAATGATTGAAACTCTCGACAAGATATAATAACAAATCATTTTAAACAAACACAGAATAAAATTCAAACAGAAAATTCAAAGTTACGACATTTGCAATACCTCAATCGACCAGTTTAACAGAAGCTGTAATACTAGCTAAGTTGAATATAATATCAAAACAAATATTAAGCCCTACAGAGCTATCAGAATTGCATACAATATTTACAAAACAAAATTTTACTATAATTTGTAACGAACATATATACGAGGTTCTAGAACTCCAAGCTTATTACAATGATAGCAATATTATATTTAATATAAAATTACCGATCTTCTCAGAGGAAGAGTATTCATTTTTCCACATAATTGCCTTACCCATCAACCAAACTAAAATCATACCTACAAAACCCTTCCTAATCCTCAACCCTAAAGGTGTTCAAAATTTTGACAATAGATGTCCGAAGATCGAAGAAACATATACATTGCAAAGACACCGGCTACCAGGAATCGCCAATGAAATCCTGCATAGCCAATCTAATAAATAACCAAAAAGCAAGTTGTAAATTGCAGAATAGAGGGAAAACCATAGAGATCTTCCAGCCAGAACTCAACTATATCGTGCTAATTGACATCCCGAAGACGACCTGTGTGGGCTTGATTAAGCCTATTAGTAAAACTCAGTGGATGGTTACAACGTGTAATTTCAGAAAAAGCAAATTTTACTTCACTTTAATATTTATTTTGTTAAATACATAGAATATTAAGGTGACCAACTATACTCATTTACTGAGTTTTGTACTCTTTTTTCGCAAACCGTACTCTTTCCAAATCGTGTACTCTGAAAGTACTCATTTGTATAATTTTATACTCATTTGTATTTCTAAAACATTTTTTTAGATTATTTTATTTCAATTTTATTAATTAAATATTTAAAATTATTTTCCGGCACAATTGAGAGGCCGTATTATGTATACCTGGAGAGATATACCAAGTTTATAGCAGAAAAATCGATTTAACTCAAAGTTACGTCAAAAATTCGAATTAGCGTATAAACGGGTACAAATACACTCTTCTAACTATGACTTTCTCTTTGAAGAAATTCGAAGAGTAAATTTATATTTAAATGAAGAAAGATTGAAGAAATGGAACGATGAGAAAATAGAACTTGACAAACTATGGGTAGAAATCTTTCGGCATTTTAGAGTAGAACATATCCCACATGAAAATTTAAAAGTTTTAATAGAAATTTCCTTATGTTGTCCAGGCACTAATGCTGCTGTTGAAAGGGTATTTTCACTAGGGAATGATTATTGGAGCAGTGAGAAGTCGCAACTTTCTGTAAAAACATTATCTGCCGTCTTAACAGTCAAATTTAATATGCAAAATGAAAGTTGTCCGGATGTGGCTACATTATTAGACGAACATCCCCATTTAGCAAAAAAAATCCACTCCGAAGAAAAATATGTATTTAAAAGAAAATAAAGTTTTTATCGTTTTTTCTTCTTATTTTTTACCTATGAAATACTTGCAAAGTGTACTCTTTTTGAACAAAAAATAGTTGGTCACCTTAAGAATATACAAATTTGCCAACTTATTAAATAATAAAATTCTAATTCCCTTTTTCTTTAATACGAACTTTCGAAATATGCAGGATGAGAAAGGCGTCATAGACCTACCTTTGGTATGAGCAGTGGCGGATTTGCCCTAAGGCCCAGTAGGCCCGGGCCTAGGGCGGCCAGATGTTAAGGGCGGCAAATCCTGCCAAAAAGTCACTAATGATAACAAGATTAACAAAAATATCTCAAATGTAAAGTATCTTAATATTTTAAAGGCTCGCATCAAGGACGTATCAAGGGGGGGGGGTAGGTGGGCCCGGCCCACCAACAAATCCTTTTGGCCCACCCTAGAATCACAATTACTTACGAGTATGTATTTAAAACAAGATAAAGTATTGTAGTTTCAATTTGATGATTTCATTTTCGGTACACGGAACTCTTAAAGAGAAAGCTTTAACAAAGTCGTTACTATCTATAGTTAAAATGCAATTTTGAAGTTGTAAGAATCATAAAACAGACGTCAGTAACAAAAATAGCCCAGGCAACGAATGCTCAAAAAAAGGTATAGAGGGAAATGCTTGGAACACAATTTTTGACTTCGTAACTTTGTTTGGACTAGTTAGGAGGTGAACATATCAAAAGTCCCCGCCCCTAGCCCTTGAGCTTGGGGAAAGAGGGGGGTTTAAAGAACCCATTTTTCGGTTTTTCGCTTATATCTGGGAAACTATGCGTCCTAGCGACATCACCACTATAAACAAAATGATAGCTGATTAAATTTTCTATAAGTTGGGCTCAGTCAAGTTTTTCGATATCTTGTATAGTTTTCGAGATATCTGCTCTTGAAAGTCTGTAATTTTCGAAAAAAAAAAATTGCTCTTTTTTGCCAGATGAATCTATAAGCCATTGGGATAGTTTTATAAATCACAAGCATTAAATGAAAACGAAGTTTATTGAAATAGGAAAGTGAATTAACATAAAACATTACAACAGTAGGCACCATTGAGTCAATTTCTTGCGATCTTGGGGTGGGAAGGACCTTCATCCTCGTCTTCGTTTTCATCTTCTTTTTCTCCAATCTCTTCTCCATCGGACCCCTGTAGAGAAACGTTCAGAGGATCCTCCTGGTCTTCTTCATCTTCGGAGTCAACTTGAATGACCCCATTCAGGCACTTCTCCTGGCAATTTTGGCATGCTGAGGAACATTTGAGGCTTCCTTTTTTGCAGCCACACTTCACGCTGGCACAGTCTTTCTTACATCGGCAGAAAATCACTTTCAGGATATCCTCCGGTGCAGCTGCTAACTCACTGTGCACTGGGACCGGGGTCTGAAAAGACTGCTGCTGCTTTCTGGACCGCTGGAGATTTCAGATACAACTTCGCAAATGCGACCTTGCTTTTTTGAAATGCAGAAGATGTGTCGCATCCAGTAAAGGCGTGCACAAATAGCGCGTCTTTGAAACTTTGTTGCTGAAGCTCTTGAGATGAGAAGAATGAATCTCTTATCTTCCCACGTCCAGGCAACCACAACCCTTTTGACGGAATTACTATTTAGGTTCATCGTAGAAGAGTCATCCGGTAAAAAAGAGCAATTTTTTTTTTTTCGAAAATTACAGACTTTCAAGAGCAGATATCTCGAAAAATATACAAGATATCGAAAAACTTGACTGAGCCAAACTTATAGAAAATTTAATCAGCTTTCATTTTGTTTATAGTGGTCATGTCGCTAGGACGCATAGTTTCCCAGATATAAGCGAAAACCCGAAAAATGGGTCCTTTAAACCCCCTCTTTCCCAAAGCTCAAGGGCTAGGGGCGGGGACTTTTGACACAATATGTTCACCTCCTAACTAGTCCAAACAAAGTTGCGAAGTCAAAAATTGTGTTCCAAGCATTTCCCTCTATACCTTTTCGTTGCCTGGCCTAAAAGGATAATTGACTAAAAACTACCTGAACAAATAGTAGACTGCTCCAAAAAATTAAAGGAACAGAAATTTTTTTTTAATTTTTCGCGTCACATGCAAGTCACTGGGGTTCGGCCCACTGGCAATGCGATATTCCCAGAAGCTAAACCGACGACGCTGGTTGCGATTGTTAATGGTGATTGAAAAGTTTTACAGTGATTCGATCGAATTATGAAAATAGAGGGCGATACTGTTATAGATAGATTGTGCAAAAAAGTGCTTTGAAAAAATAGACAAAATTTCGTAGAAAGATATTTAAATAAATGTAGGGCGCTCCGCCGCTGCCCTTCCACCCATGCCCTCGCGACTGCGATTTGCGAGTTATGTCAACAGTGTGCATATAGCAATTGTAGTGAGCGGACTAATTTGGTAACGAGATTGGCGACGTGACGTGTACGTACTGCTTGCTATATTAACATTTAAAATATTTGTAATTACATAGGTATCTCACGCAGACGTAAAAACTTTGTGTTGCATAGTTAAATATGGACGGAAAGAAAAGGGTAAGGTTATGTGGAGCAGAGTATCGCAAGCAAGCTAAAGAAAAAGATGATAAACAAAAGGATGCGATTAAAAAAACGCGGAAATTAGACGATTTCTTTGGAAAACCGTCCACAGATATTAAAGATCCTATCATTGATCCAACACTCGACGTTCCAAGTAGTAGTGGCGCTGATTCTGCAGTGTCTTCAAGTGAAAATACTTTGATCGATGTGGCAAGTATATCAAAAGAACAAGCCGAAGATGTCCCAGTAGTACCAGGAGTGGCAGAGGTGGAAGTGCAGCCCAATCCTCCGGACCAGGAAATCAGCGACGATCCAGCTAAATGGACACGCGTGATTACATTTGTAAGAACGGAGCCAATCAAAACATCCAAAATGATTTTCCTAAGAGTGAGCGCATTTACAAAGACAAAGCGCGACAGTTGTCGAGACATTTATTCGAACGTCAGCTTTTAAATGGTGAAAAAGTTCCGCGAAAGTGGCTAATTTATTCTAAAAGCACTGGATGTGTTTTTTGTGGTCCTTGTCTGCTTTTTAATGGCGGGGAGAGTCAGTTCGATAAAAAGGAAGGTTTCAATGACTGAAAAAATTCATATTGTCGAGTATCAACTCATGAGAATTCGCCTACTCACAAATTATCTGTTCTGCATATGAAAGAACGAAGCAACGAGTTAGGTCGCATTGACCGCGCATTAACAATGCAATTAGATGAAGAAGTAAATTATTGGAAAAACATACTGAAAAGAGTAGTTGCGTGTGTAAAAGCGCTTGCATTACGTGGTTTGGCTTTCAGGGAACACGACGAAAAATTTGGTTCAATCCACAATGGAAATTATTTGATGTCCTTAGAGCTTATCGCTGAGTTCGATCCGTTTTTAGCCAAACACATTACACGTTATGGAAATCCAGGCTCAGGATTTACGAGTTATCTTTCTTCAACAACATGCGAAGAATTCATTCGGCTTATGGGAAACAAAGTTTTGGAGACAATTGTAATGGAAGTATTAACAGCAAAATATTTTTCTCTCATCATTGACTCGACACCGGATATATCTCACGTAGACCAGCTCACTTATGTAATCAGATATGTCCTGCCTAATGGATCACCTGTAGAACGGTTCCTCAAGTTTATTCCAAACACAGGCCACAAATCGTAACAAATGACAGATGTTGTTACCTCGACTTTAACTGAATTGGGAATTGACATTTCAAACTGTCGCGGGCAATCATATGACAACGCAGCTAACATGTCAGGCATATACAACGGCCTGCAAGCTAAAATAAAGGCAATTTCACCCCTTGCCGACTTAGCTCAGTGCAATTATTCGAAAAAAGGGCATGAAATTGCATTTCATGATGGTCAAAATTTTTTTTTTGGAATTTGTTGGGGTACCTCTGACAATGTTAAAACCAAGTTTGTGGGGTCATAGTGTGATGGGAAAAGCCGCCATCCTGAAAAAGAGGTAGAGGTCGTTTATACCAAATAACTCGGTTGTGTGCAATGATAGCTGAAGATGATCAATACAAAGTCATTAGAGAATAAAATTATCTACAAAATGAGCCCTTAACGAGGTCTGTAAGTTAATTTGGCTCAACGTTATGGCTGCTCAAAGTTCGAACTTGTTCGGGTGGTTGAGGTTGAATGCAGTTTTTTGCGATTATCTCGTAAGATATTAATTTGGGTGGGTTAATGCCGATTACCAAACTTATAGTACTAGTGATTACCTTTAGAATAAGCCCTTAGTCATCATTCTCGCTTGTAAAGTTTGCGACTATTCCAACGCCAAAGTTCGTACTGCACGTGCCTGAAATAACTGATATCGCCATTTTTTTTGAATATCTCCTTAACGGTTGCTCATATGATAACGTAGTAAACAGCAGAAATACGGGTATTAAAATATCTTTCAAATGGGCTATTGGTCTAAACTCTATGTTGTTTCATGTCCGCGACATAGCGGGTGAAAAGTCAAGCGCGAAGGTTGTGTCACTTCTCGACGAATAACTCGCTTCCAGCCAGTTTCGCATGTCGGATGAATTAGAATTTTCTGTAACCACCTGAATTATCTATATTTTGGGTTATTTAACTACTTTGGAAAATTATAATAATGGGAAATAGTAGCCAAGAATCATCAGTTTACGCGAATCTTGGAATGAAAGCCATAAAGCGCTAGTCACCATCGAAAATGACACACAACAGAAGAGAACCGTTGTATGCGAAGCAAGAGGTATTCGTTTGAAACTAGAACGTTTTGAAACGGCCCTCATGGCTGTTTTTTGGGGATGTTTACTAGATCGCATTAGCGCCGCAAGTAAAAAACTTCAGAGTGTGGAAATTGACATTACCATTGTCATAGAACTGTGCGAGGCTTTAATACATTTTGTTGTCGAAATAAGAGAGAATTTTGATGATTTCGAAAAAAAAGCCAAAAAACTGTCCTTCGTACAGGAATATGAAAAAGATTTTCGACGCAATCGAAAGCGCAAGCTGCTTCTTGGCGAGACAATGAAATGCAACAAAAGAATGGTCGTGAAAATTTTAGAATAAATACTTTTTTGGTAGTAATTGATACATTGTCAGAAGAACTGAAAAGACGCCGGGATGCTTATAAATTACTCTACAATAAATTTTATTTTATTACTAACCTGACGAATTTAAGCATCTCAGAAGTTGAAGATAAGGCCAGCGCATTGCAATTGATTTATTCTACTGACTTAGAAGACAATTTTACAGAAGAATGTTTTCATTTTCGTTCTCACTGCAGCATAAAAAATGAGGAGCGAAATAGTGCAGTCAGTTTGTTGAAATGGTTACGAACCGGAGGTCTTCAAACCATTTACCCAAACGTGGATATTGCTCTTCGTATGTGTGTGTGTACACCCGTCAGTAACTGTACAGGAGAAAGATCGTTTTCTTGTTTGCGCAGAGTTAAAAACTATTTACGCACAACAATGACGGAGCAGAGGTTAAACGATCTAGCTTTGCTTAACATAGAAGCTGATTTTTTAAGCAAATTGGATTGCGAAGATTTAATTAATGATTTTGCTGCGCTTAAGTGCAGACGAGTTTTATAACACATTTATTAATAAACAAAATTTAAAACCGTTTTAAATGTCTTATTTAATGTCCAATCATCCCTGAAACCTCGGAAAATATTATAAGCTAGCAGCTTTTAGTTAACCAATTTTCTGAATCAATTAAAAGTGGGAATAAAGTAAATTCATTAATTATGTATCTAGATGGGTGCTGAAAAAGGGGTGGCACATGGCCTGGGGCCTAGAGCGGCTAGGACTGCAAATCCGTCACTGGGTATGAGATAGGGAATATAGAAATATTATTAGATAAATCCTGAGTCATAAAACCTTCAGGATTTTCGAAAGGCGTCATAAAACCGACCTTTTTGGATGGAGATCACTAGCCTCAGCTTGGTTCTTCTAGCTCATAGCACGTAGAAGATCAAATTGTGATCTGAATCTGTGCCCAAAGGCTCCGATATTTATTTGCAATGTCACAATAGATCAGTCGAACTTGGTGGGGAGTTTAGAATTCCCACTCTACATTGTGAATAAAGTTTATTTGTGTGTATTAGTGTTGTTGACATCGTCTGTCAGAAAGTGTCAGCCGGGTAAGTATTTATTTTATGTTTTAGATGTAATAAATTAATTATTATATATACATTTATATTTTTAGATGCCTGAGAAATTGGGGGCGGTGGTCGAAGCAAACTTTTAGAGGTTTGGTGTTGTCAGGTAAGTAATTCTTTTTTATAAAGTTTGTTTATTTTTAGGATACTGAACATTCTCCGGGGCCTTGAAGCGTTGGCTGCAAAATTTTTTGTTTTTTATAATAAGGTTTATTATTTTGTTGTAGTTTTTTTTGAATTAAATTCTTTTATTTAACTTGCTTGGTATGTGACCAAATCTTGTAAGTTAAATTTGACGCACTTCCCGGTTTCGGATAGAGCTGAAATTTTGCATACACGTTTAGTTTGGATGACAATGCAATCTGGCCATTTTGTAAAAATATCAAGATGGCGGTTCCAAAATGGCGACCGATTTTTGAAATTGTGCTCCGCGGCCCTCTGACATGGGTATCAAATGAAAGGATATGACAGGTAGAACACAATTAGCTATGCGGCGTCATTCCAAATTCAAAATGGCGGCCAACACTAAATTGCTGAGAGCTTATAATAGACTAAAAAGTAGAAAATATAACCGATCAAGTTCTAATTTTGCACACACTCGTAGTTCGGGTGATAATTAATGTGTATGAATGATGAGATGAATAGTTGAGTTAAGGGTGAATTGAAAATAAAGAAGGAATACACGTTACAAAAAATCAAACAAAAGTAGAAAATAAAATAAGTGGTTAAAAATTTTTTTGTAAAAAATTCTTTTAATTAACTAAAAAATGTATTGAAAAGTATAAAATAAAAAATATTTAAAAGAAAGCGTGAAATTTCAATTTTAATGAAAAAGTTAATTAAAAGAATGGCGCATTTTTCATCAAAAAATTTTGTTAGAATTTTTTTCAAAGTGAATTGAGCAAAGCAACAAGTTTAAATTAATTTTTTTACTACGCCTTATAAATTAATACATAAAATCTTAAATACATATATTGAAAAATAAAACAAAATTAAAAAAGATGATTTTATAAAAAAATGTGAATTTGAAATTAACAAAGCAAAAAATTGAGGGTTATTGTAAATCTCACTCGATTTACAGTTATATTTTCAATTTTAGATGAAAAATGCGCCATTCTTTTAATTAACTTTTTCATTAAAATTGAAATTTCACGCTTTCTTTTAAATATTTTTTATTTTTTACTTCTCAGTACATTTTTTAGTTAATGAAAAGAATTTTTTTTAAAAAAAATGTTTAACCATTTATTTTATTTTTAATAAAATACTAGTTAAAATTCATATAATGTTTTTTATTTATTTAGATTTTATTTTGTTGGAGGTATGCTATGCATTTCCTTTCTTTGTTGAAAGTAAAGCGTAGGGTTCCTTCTGGAATTATAGTTCGGTAAGCCTTTTTTGCCCTTAGAATTTTTTCCCAGGGCAGTGGGAGGGGTTTAATTTTATCCCATAACGATGGCTCGATGGTTAGATTCGGTGGTGGGTGGCTGCGGTGCGCTCGATATTCGTCCAGCGTAATCCTTTTTTTTTGTGGTTGCATCCTAGACACTGCTGTAGACGTTGGGATTTTCCTAGGTTGCGTCTTCTTTCGTATCTCGGGGCCGCATGGTATCGCCTCAAAAGTTTTTTTACTAGTTGGCTTCTTTGGTGAAGTTACTTTTAATAACTTTTCCTTAATGGTTGGTTCCGGCCTTGGTGGAGTGGGTATTCTTGGAACATCATCAATCCAAAGGTAATCCATGATGAAACAAAAAAAAAATTGAAAAAATACTTGTTATTCTTATGGCTTCTGAGCAAAAAAAGAGGGGGGGAGAGATTCTGAAAAATTTGGTAACGGTTTGTTGTTGTTGAATAATTTTTAAATTCTTTTATTTAACTTGCATGGTATGTGACCAAATCTTGAAAGTTAAACTTGACCCAAGTCCCGGTTTCGGATAGAGCTGAAATTTTGCATACACGTTTAGTTTGGATGACAATGCAATCTGGCCATTTTGTAAAAATATCAAGATGGCGGTTCCAAAATGGCGCCCGATTTTTGAAATTGTGCTCCGCGGCCCTCTGGCATGGATATCAAATGAAAGGGTATGACAGGTAGAACACAAGTAGCTATGTGGCGTCATTCCAAATTCAAAATGGCGACCAACACTAAATTGCGGAAAGCTTATAATAGACTAAAAGTAGAAAATATAACCGATCAACTTCCAATTTTGCACACACTCGTAGTTCGGGTGATAATTAATGTGTATGAATGATGAGATAAATAGTTGAGTTAAGCGTGAATTGAAAATAAAGAAGCAATACACGTTACAAAAAATCACAAACAAACACAGAGATGCTGCTGTCAACTAAATTCAACTACTCAAATACTGAACTCATATCCGTATGCATAATTTCAACTCAACCCAGGTAGCAGAGCTGAGTCGAGTTCAGTCAACCTTAACCCAACTCGACTCCCGTTTACATGTAGTTAGACTTGGGTTCAACTTGAGTTCAACTCATCATGTATAAGTACTAAATGCAATCTGACCTTTTTGTAATAAAATCAAGAAGACGGTTCCGAGATGGAGGCCGTTTTTGCAATTATGTTCCACCGAGCCCACGACATGGGTATCAAATGAATACAGTAAACTGTGTAACGTAATTTTAAATCTAATAGAATTGCCATTATAAAATGGCGGAATACATATAATAAACTAAAAAGTATAATGTAAAATAAATGGAAAATTTTTTTTTTTTTAAATTCTTTTAATTAACTAAAAAATGTACTGAAAAGTAAAAAATAAAAAATATTTAATAGAAAGCGTGAAATTTCAATTTTAATGAAAAAATTAATTAAAAGAATGGCGCATTTTTCATCAAAAGATTTTGTTAGAATTTTCTTCAAAGTGAATTGAGCAAAACAACAAGTTTAAATTAATTTTTTTACTACGCCTTATAAATTAATACATAAAATCTTAAATACATATACTGAAAAATAAAACGAAACTAAAAAAGATGATTTTATAAAAAAAATGTGAATTTGAAATTAACAAAGCAAAAAATTGAGGGTTATTGTAAATCTCACGCGATTTACAGTTATATGTATTTTCAATTTTTGGCGCCATTCTTTTAATTAACTTTTTCATTAAAATTGAAATTTCACGCTTTCTTTTAAATATCTTTTTATTTTTTACTTTTCAGTACATTTTTTAGTTAATTAAAAGAATTTCAAAAAAAAAATTTTTTTTAACCATTTATTTTATTATTACTGAATTTGGTATGAGATGGTTTGGATCCTTACTATTTTGTTATTCTGTAATATTAATTTTTTTTTAATTGCTGGGTTTGGATGGTTCTATTGGCAATAAACAAATTATCGTTATGAGCCTTTTTAGAGTCGATGCTTTAGTTTTTACGGTAACCACTCGGATTAATTTGTTTGGACCTGGATCTACCTCGAGTATTCTCCCCAACATGCATTATCCTCTTTGATGATAACCAGCTGACCGATTTTGATGTTATCATATATCCGTGCCCATTTTTATCTCTGCTGGAGCCTAGTCACATATTCAGTGTTCCATCTTTTCCAAAATGTCTGATACAAATGTTGGATGTATTGCCACCGATCTAGCCTCTGTGTATATTTGTCTCTAATATTGATGGTTCTGGTTGGGTTATGAGTGTGTCCTATTAAGAAATGTCCTGAAGTAAGTGGTGTGAAGTCTTTTGGATCACTACTCATTTCACATAATGGTCGTGAATTTAGACTTGCCTCAATTTGTGTGAGAGCGGTGTTAAGCTCTTCACATGTAAGCGTTGAGTTCCCTAGGATTCGCTTCAAGTGGTATTTAGTGGAACGCACTCCAGATTCCCATTGTTTAGTGTAAGGCTCTTTTGCCTTTCCTCCTTTTTGCTCAATCAAGGTACTTGGACCTTGACTGTTGATGGGCTGATCACGATGCTTGTATCGTGACCAGGTGGCTGGTTTATTGGAAACCGATGTTTTAATTAACTTGGTAGATGCAGTCTAGGTACCTTGGACCTAGACTGTTGATGATCTGGTTGCGATGCTTGGATCACAACCAGAGTGAGCACAATTTTAAGAAACTAAAGAAAAGACTTCCGTTGGCGATTAGATTCAAAACTGAACTAAATTTATTTTCCATAAATTTTTCTTATATATAAAATGATCGTCATCACGATCACACAAACCACTCCATTTCGAGAAAAAATGTTCCGGTCAGAAAAACTCTCCATCAGCAAAACTTAGTTCACCTTTGGAGAATTTTCCCATGGTAAAATCGACCATAAAAATAGACAAGAATTTTCTTACCACTTCGCGGTGTCGCATTACGTCTGGCTATGTTGTGTGATCGTGATGACTTGTGGCAATTTAATTCTTCTTAAATATTATCTGGAATTTTATTTTATGTTACTATTTTACAGTTTTTTAATGTTACCATTTTTTAATGTATCGATTACATTAAACATCTTCCCCCACGTTGGACGCACGGTCTAATACATCTAAACTTCAGTGGTGCTGATTGTTCTGCTCCTTGGCCGTGGGCACGGTTTTGACATGATTTTACGATTAGTAATGTTGCGAATACCGAATCTTCCAGCTCCAACTGCTATGATGATGACTGCAAGAAGTAGCGCAAGGTAGCTTATGACCTTGTGACTGATGGCATGTCCTTGATTATTGTTTGGTAAGCTGGCACGATTTATTTCATGTACCCTTTGTTGAAGTTCGTCTAGTGTTTTTTCCTGGGCGTGGTAATGCCGGTTTTCCTTAAGGATGGCTTCTTCTATTGCGGTTTAATTTGCTACAAGACCCAGCATGGTGTATGAGGTTCTCATTTTGTTGGAGTAGATCCGATGGCCTTGGATGGTAGTGTGACCATCTTTAATAACGCAATTTGGCGCGATATTAATCATTCCCGAATCTTGTAGTGCTGCTGAGAAGGCCTCGTTGTCGCAAACCACATTGATTGTGTTTTGGGGGTTGAAGGCATAGATCCATTGGTTGGTATGCGGCAGCGGTATCCAGATAGATTGTAACTCTAGCTTCTTTAAGCGGCACCCTTCGAAACTTGGTGCATTATTCAAAAATTCCACTTCGCATCTGCTTATATTGGCTTTACGATGATATATTGGACCTAATTGTTTACATACGTGCAGTGTCTCCTGAATTATCTTGCAAGAGCTTAGATCATAACTAGTCAAGGGATAGTATTGATCACGATGTGGAGAGATGGCCAAAAAAGTAGAATATGGTTGAATCGCTGCTAATGAGTTGTTTACTCGCACTGGAATAGGAATAATCTGGAACAAGTCGAACCTTGCTGAATTTGTTAGAGGCATCTGTATCTTGAACAGTATATGATCCTTAGTCACATATCCTTGTGCTGTCATTAAGCTGTATAATCCGAGAAGGTTTCCTTCTGCGACAGGCAACTTTACTCCTACAGGCATGTTATTTCTTATTATCGCTACTTGTTGTTTTACCTACTCAGGTGTCAGTAGTAGCGGATTTATACGACCGTGGTGAGCATCTACGGCTACCTCAAATATTGCAGCTTGAGTCCTTTGGATATTAGAGGTTATTAGTGACATCTGAAGAGCTAGCGAAATGAATCGCCGAAGCAGTCTGTTGAGGCGATCAGTTCCGTTTACTTGATGGATTAACTCGGATAATCGCTTGTCGAATTGGTGAAATTCCCTTTGATTTTGGCGGATAATGTTCAACGTTGAATCGACTATTGACGTTTGGTTTCTGAATACCGCTAGCAAATACTCTTCATTATCCTTGATGGCATCGATGGTGTAGGACATTTCTTCTGCGTATTGACTGTCGAGTACGCCAAAAAGTGCATTGGCGATGTTGCCAATTATATTAACGGCTCCTCTTCTTTTTCTACTCGTGGAGGGGTGCGGTGATAATAGTTCGTTTTCTTCGGCAATTTGTTTTACGAAGTGGTGAAAATGACTAACAATTGCTTGGCAGGTGAGATTTTGACTGAGTTGATTGCAAAGATGTTGGAGTCCGTTTGTTCCGTTCTTCAGTGCTGAAAATTCCATCCAGTAGGGCTGGAGATCATAGTATACCACGAGGTTCCATTCCGTAGTGGTTAATTCTGTTGTCCCTAGTCCTTCAAAGTGTATGCCTAATTCTGGTTTGAAACTAATGACCTTAATGGAGTTTGCCTTGATAGCTGGTACTAGTAGACAGACGAGTAATAATGAGACCAACGATGAAGCCATAGATCTCCGCGCTCTTTTTTGTTTTGGTTCGTGTGCCCCACTTGTTGAGGGTGACACTTCAGCTGGTACATTTGAGACCGTCGCGATATTGGTTCTCGGTCCTTCTGGATGCTGATCTGAGATGGTATCTCCGCTCGTCTCTTCCTCGTTGGTTGTTTGCTCGTCGCAAGGTAGTGGAGCGAGCTTATGAATTGGTGTTCGATGTACCTGTAAAAAAGGTATTCGACGGATAATGCCGGTTAAGGGGCAGAAAATATAAATGCGGAAAAAAAAGTCACTCGTCAATGATATAAAGTTCTTTATTGATTATCACGATCTGCTCTGTATGACGGTTAATTCTAGACTTATACCCGACATGATAAAAATGCATGCAAAATAGGAAAATATTTGATGATAAGATGAACGGTAATTCTCGAGTTGGTGTTTGTAAATTAGGTTCTGTAATTTTTCAGCTGATTGTTTTTTGTTTCTCGTTATTATGAGTGTAGTTGATGAAAGTTCCAACATGCCGCCCACCTTGGCGTGTCGCCAACTATAGCTGGACATCTTGTTTGTGGGTTTGTGGAAGGAAACATATCTTCGTTATCGGTCGCTTGCATGTAGTATCACGGCACCTCACGGTCGCTACCCGAACCTGACCGTCACTACCAGGGTGTATTGCTTCTATTCGACCCAAGATCCATTTGGTTGGGGACAGTCGTTCTTCTTTTAGCAGAACCAGCTCGCCAACTTCCGGATTTCTGGATGGCGTAGCCCACTTAGATCGCTGCTGTAGGGTTTGCAAGTAATCCTTAGACCACTGATGCCAGAAGTGCTGCTTCATCTGCAGCAAAAGTTTCCAACGGCCAAGAACATTCGACTTCGTTTCTAGCAGACAAGTCTCGGGAATAGTGATGAGTGGACCACCGATGAGGAAGTGTCCTGGCGTTAGTGATTCTATTTCTTCCGGATCGTCTGACTTGGCACATAAAGGACGCGAGTTTAAACAGGCTTCTATACCTGCAAGTAAAGTTGATATTTCCTCAAAGGTAAGAGTGCGGTCCTTCACAACGCAACGGAAATGGCGCTTGAAGGACTTGACGGCCGCTTCCCATATGCCGCCGAAATGGGGTGAATAAGGAGGAATGAAGTGCCAAGTGATGTTCTTCATTGCAAGTGCTTCGCCTATTACAGAATGCCAAGTTGAAGGCGCCTCTTTAAAAAGGGTTTTAAGCTCTCGGCTAGCACCTATAAAATTTGTTCCTCTGTCACTGTAGAGGTCAGAGCAAATACCTCGTCTGGCTATGAAGCGATTAAAGGCGGCTAGGAAATCGTCTGTAGTCATCGATGACACCGCTTCTAAGTGCACGGCCTTAGTGCAAAGACACACGAACACAGCTACATATCCTTTGAACGATCGGTATCCTCTTCCTCTGGATGATTTTAGAGTGATGGGTCCCGCGTAGTCTATGCCACAATGTAGGAATGGCCTAGATGGTGTGACACGGGCTGCAGGTAGATCCGCCATAATTTGAGAAGCTGGTTTAGGGCGGTTACGGATGCAGTTGATGCAGTTTCGGAGTTTTTTTTGTATTAGACTTCTCCCTTTCAGTATCCAATATCGACGCCGAACATATGAAAACGTCAGCTGCGGTCCTCCGTGAAGGGTTGAAGAGTGAGCGTCCATCACGATTAGAGAGGAGAGATGACTGGCTTTGGATAAGATTATTGGATGTTGCTCTGAGTAGGGTAGGAATGAATTTCTTAATCGGCCTCCCACTCGAAGTATGCCGTCGTCATCCAATATAGGGTTTAAGCTTAGTATTGAGCTTCTTAGTGATATTGGTAGTTTGCGTTTCAAGTTTTCAATTTCAGAGGTAAAGGCCACTCTTTGTTCTTCTTGGATCCAAAAGTTCCTAGCGAAGTTGAGTTCATTCGCGGTAAGGTATCCTTCTTGTTTGTGTGGAGTGGACCTGCGGCAATTTTTAATAAATCGGAAAATGTAAGCAGTAATTCTTAATAATTTAGAAAGAGATGAAAAGTGGTTTAATAATTCCCACGCAGTATGAATTTCGACCAAGTGTACGGTGGTTGAAGTGCGTTCCTCCTGAAGTGCATCAGAACTAGGAGTCTGCTCCATTGTGGTACATTTGAATTGTGGCTGCGATAAGAAACTAGGGCCATTCCACCATAATGAATGTTGTTTAAGTTCACTCGGGTATAGACCACGTGAAGCGCAGTCGGCTGGATTCTGCTTCGTTGGCACGTGGCTCCATTGAGAAGGTGAAACAGTTTGTTGTATTTCAGAAACACGATTCGCGACGAACACCTTCCAGCGACTAGGATGTGATCTGATCCATGCCAATACAACGGTGGAGTCTGTCCAGGCGTGGATGGAATGAAACGAAATTGACTCGGAAATAAATTGTCGCATTAATCTTGTTAGGAGAACAGCACCACAGAGCTCCAAGCGCGGCAGCGATACTGTTTTTGTTGGCGAGACTTTAGATTTAGAGCTGATGAGATTAACTGTTATATTGCCGTCTGGAGTAATTACTCGAACATATAGGACCGCCGCATAGGCTGATAATGATGCGTCCGCAAAACCGTGAAGTTCACATCGAAGGTTTGCTGAGGTACTGATCCAACGATTGATTCGTATATCCTCCAGAAGTTTTAACTGTGAGCTAAATAAATTCCATTTTGTTGCTATCTGAGATGGGAGTATGTCATCCCAGTCCAGATTAAGAAGCCATAATTTTTGAATCATGATCTTTGCCACAATAATCACTGGGGCCAACCAGCCAAGGGGATCATAAAGTTTAGATATATCAGAGAGCATAGTCCTTTTGGTAGGTGAAGAATGAGACTTAGAGATTCGTACCTGGAATCTAAATTGGTCAGCTTCTGGTAACCATGCTATACCTAAAGTTTTTATCGGATCTGCCTTTGACAGGTTGAGGGCTGAGTTGACGTTGCAGAAGTCCGTTGGTAAGTGGGTCGTTAATTCCCGTCGATTGGAAGCCCACTTTCGTAACTGAAATCCGCCTGAGGTTAGAAGCTCTATAAGTTCTTGCTGAAGTTGCAGCGCAGTCTCTATGTCGTCGGTTCCACTTAGGATGTCATCCACATAAGTATCGGTAAGTAGAGACTGAGAGGCTCGCGGAAATTTAGTGGCTTCATCTTGGGCTAGTCTCTGTAACGTTTTTAATGCCAGAAATGGAGCTGAAGCGGTGCCGTAGGTTACCGTAGTCAACTGATACTCCTGGATATCCTCAGAGGGACTGCTGCGCCACACAATACGTTGTAGGTTGCGATCAAGTTCGTTCACCGTAATTTGGCGAAACATCTTCTCCACATCGGCTGTAAAGACAATACGATGACGTCTCCAGTTAAATATAATCGCGCAAATGTTTCGTTGTAATTTAGGCCCTACAAGTAAACGATCATTTAACGCATATCCGTTAGTGGTTTTTGACGATGCGTCAAAAACTACCCTTAGCTTGGTTGTTACGGAGTCTTCTTTAAAAACACAGTGATGAGGTATATAACACATGTTTGTTTCTTCCTCTGCGAATGAAGGAGGAGTGACTAATTGCATGTGGCCCAATTCCTTATACTGATCCATGAAAAACACGTACTGGGATTGCAGTTCAGGATTAGCTTGAAATCGTCGTTCCATTTGATATAGGCGCTGTATTGCACGTTGCCTTGAGTTACCAAGTTGGATATTGGTTTGAAATTGTGGTGGTAGTGGCAACCTCACCACATAGCGGCCATTTGAATCACGTTGTACTGTCTGGTTGTAGAAATTTTCGCAGTAGACCTCGTCATCAGTCAGTAGTTTTTCGGAAGGCACTTCTTCGATCTGCCAAAAGTTGGTTAACAAGTTATTTAAGTCTGTATCCGCCTGTGCATACGCAGTACAGGCCGTTGTTGCGCCTGGAGTTTCTTGAATAGGAGATTCACAAGATGTAGGACCCGAGATTATCCAACCTAATGAGGTCTGCTGTGCTACTGGTTGATTATTACCACCCTTGCGAAGATCTCCCAGAAGAAGTTGACCATAAACATCTGCTCCAAGAATGACATCTACCCGGTCAGGGCGAAGAAAATATGGGTCAGCGAATTGAATGTTGGCTAAATGTGTCCAGCTTGACGGGTTATCAAAATTCGTCCGAATCGGAGTAGTCAATCGATTTAAGATAAGCGCGTTGCATTCGAAGGTAAAATCGGGATTAATCGTAGACGAGCACCGAATTGATAACGTTCCCCGAGCTGCACCAGCTGAAATTCCGTTTACAACTTTGACTGAGATGTTCGCTCTTCTTCTAGGAATTTGTAAACGTTGGGCGCAATACTCTGAGATGAAGGAAGACTGAGAGCCTTGATCCAATAACGCACGAAAGCGTAGACGTTCAGAACTCACGGTAAAGATGTCGACAAGTGCAGTGGCTAATAGCACCACTTGACCTGGCCCAGCTGTATGAGATAAGCTGGAAGTACAGGAGATAGTAGCGTGTCCAGGTGGGTGATTAGCTTCTTCTTGATGCAACATTGTATGATGTTGGCCATCACAAAGACGGCACCTAAAGGTCGATGAGCAATTGACATGAGAGTGGTTTCTCCTTAAGCAATTTTGACATAGCTGTTCCTTCGTTACGAAATTACGTCGCTTTTCTACTGAAAGTTGTTTAAATTGTCTACAAAACATAATGAAGTGTCTCCCTGAGCACAAACTGCAGCCGTTAGTCGGGTTACCTTTAATTGTGTTTGTAATGGTATTGTTACTGTGTATATGTCTTGCGGTTTGGAGTCGTGGGGGTTTTGGAAGCTTGGTGCTACCCACTGCTTCCAGGATTCGTATACGCGAAAGAAGAAAATTTTGAATATCCTTGAAGACTGGCAAATCCTTGGAAGACGTAACTAGGGATTCCCATTCTCTACGAGTTTGTGCATCAAACTTTTTCGCCACTATGCAGGTGAGCCAATCATCCCACTGATGAACAGGGCGTTTTAAATTAGCTAGTGCTTCAGTGGATTCCGAGATTCGATTCATCAGGCGCTTGAGATCATGAGCATTCTCTTGGTGAACAGCAGGAACATTTAAGATGGCCTCGATGTGCACTTGAACTAAGATATGTAGATTTTCATACCTTTCGGTGAGAGCATTCCAGGCTGAAGTGTAGTTGGCTTCCGTTATCGTATAGTTCCTGATAAGTAATTCTGCTTCACCACGCACATTTGCCTTTAAATAATGTAACCTTTGGACATTGGTCAGATTAGCATTGTTAGCAATCAAGGTAGTGAACATGTCTTTGAACGCTGTCCACTCAAGGTAGTCCCCACTAAACGGAGGTATAGTGATTCTTGGAAGTTTAGTTTCGCTGCCTGAGGTTGATGAGTTCAATACCATGCTGTCATCCCTAAACGTATTACTGCTGGTTTCGCCCAACAGTCCATTTAACCACGCCAATGTCTCGACGTATGTACACTCTACGTCCGCGTAAACATCGTTTGAGAGATATTCATATTTTGCTTCATCATCATTAGTTGACGCAGAAATTACTTCGTAGTGACCCTCCACGAAGCTGGCCCAATATTTTTCAAGTAAACAAAGTCGTACTTTAATGAAGTTATTGTCACGTTTGTCCCTACCGGTTTTGTTGAAGTTCTGCACAAAATTCGTAATCAACTTGCTATTATGACTTTGTTTTTTAAGTAACTCTTCCATTATAACAAAACAATGGAAACTGAAAACTAAAATCAATTAATAGATATAAATGCTTGTTAAATAAAAGTTTCCTTTTGGTTTTTAATAACACGTGACCACTGTTTATATATCGAAAAAAATTGTCTAATTATCGAAAAAGTGTCTAAATTATCAAAAAAATAAATTGTCTAAATAAAGATCAAAATAATTTACGTTCCACTTGTTATCCCTTTCCTTCTCTAGGGCTCGTTTTTGCTGTTTAAATAGAGATTCATAAAATTTATGTTATATTATATGAAATTTGATTAAAAGGAACACACTAAAGGTTGCATTTATTTATTGGTTTTAATGAAAATTGAAATGTTTAGAAGAAAAATCGTTTCTACTTATATATGCATTTCTTTAATTCCCTTTTCCTTAAATCAATTCAAGTCAAACACGTTGTTAGGGACACCGCGGCACTTGTGTTTTAACACCGTCATCTTTGTTATAAGATAGAATCAGAACGGACACCAAAAACACCCGCAAATTTGCTAATGTACCGTACACCATAGAGGTCACCTTCCCGTAACACGTTTTGTTTTCCGTTAATACCTATAATTCCAAAATTTTAATCCACAAATCAGAATTTTTATAAATTTTTATTATTTTTTATAAAAAACAACCAATAAACTTTTATCGCTATTTTCTTTAGGGCTTTTGCCTATATTTCCGTTTTAGCAAAGAACTTTATAAGCCTCACTTTTCACTATTAATTTTTATTAAAAAAAACCGGCAAAGTAATTTGCTTATTATGTTTGAATATGCACCCACGCGTTTCACCGAGAGCCATTAGCCGTACCGCCGAGTACAATAGAATTTCGGTAATTGAAGTCTAGAAAACCACGTTTGACCGATTTACTAATAGACATCCCTTAAGATCCGGCTCGAAGGACCAACAATTATGTTCGATGTACCTGTAAAAAAGGTATTCGACGGATAATGCCGGTTAAGGGGCAGAAAATATAAATGCGGAAAAAAAAGTCACTCGTCAATGATATAAAGTTCTTTATTGATTATCACGATCTGCTCTGTATGACGGTTAATTCTAGACTTATACCCGACATGATAAAAATGCATGCAAAATAGGAAAATATTTGATGATAAGATGAACGGTAATTCTCGAGTTGGTGTTTGTAAATTAGGTTCTGTAATTTTTCAGCTGATTGTTTTTTGTTTCTCGTTATTATGAGTGTAGTTGATGAAAGTTCCAACAATTGGTCTTCTTAGAATTCCGGAAGCTGTCCGTACATCTACTACCCTCACGCATCCGTCGTTGCCCTTGTGGATCTCAATTACGCGTCCTAAGGGCCAGTGCATCACTGGAGTGTTGTCTTCCATCAGGATTACTATGGACCCTAGTTCTACGTTTGGGGATCGGTGCTTCCACTTGTATCTTTGCTGAAGTTCATGTAAGTAGTCCCTGGACCAACGTGTCCAGAACTCTTGTTTAAGGCTGGATACTAGTTTCCATCGTGACAGCAAGCTGGTCTTCAGTGGTTTTGCTTGAGAGTCTACTTGTGCTCGCAAAGGTTCCCCTATCAGAAAATGACCAGGAGTTAAAGCCGCCAGATCATTTGGATCGCTGGACATCGGAGTTAATGGCCGAGAGTTGAGAACTGCCTCGATTTCTACCATTACAGTTTCTAGTTCTTCATATGTTAACGACGATCCCGACACCGTCTTCCGTAGCAGATTTTTAGCTGATTTTACGGCGGCTTCCCAAAGACCGCCGAAATGCGGGGCTCGTGGAGGGATGAAATGGAAGTTTATGCCTTGATGACTGCATGCAGACGTAATTTTGTGTTGGCTTTCATTCGAGTAGATGGCTTGGTTTAACTCTGCTAGTTGGTTTCGTGCACCCACGAAATTGGTCGCGTTGTCACAATGAAGGTTTCGACAATGCCCTCGCCGACTTATAAATCGTTTCAGTGCTCCCATGAATGCCTCTGTGGAGAGATCGCTTACTACTTCGAGATGTACTGCCTTGGTAGTAAAGCAGCAGAACACTGCCACATAACCCTTGTGAGGTCTCTTTCCTCTTATCCTATGGTGTATCCACATGGGTCCACAGAAGTCCACTCCGGCATTGATAAACGGTCGTGCAGGCTGGACCCTATAGCGTGGTAGGTCGGACATCATTTGCGTTAAAAATTTTGGTTTGGCCTTGGCGCATGCTACGCACCGCTGTACGACTGAGCGCGCTAAAGTTTTTCCTTTCACGGGCCAGAAGCGTTGTCTTAGTATTGATAAGAGCCCTTGAGGTCCAACATGAAAGTTTTCCTTATGTATGTCAGTAATCAGTAGCTTCGTGAGCTTATGGCTATACGGCAGCAGCATTGGATGTTTTGAGTCATACGAGATGTTTGCATTCTCCAACCGACCTCCTACCCTGAGGATACCTCTTTCATCTAGGAATGGTGCTAGACTGGACAATGAGCTTGTCTTGCTACTCTCCTTGTATCGAGATATATGGCGGATGTCTTCTTGAAACTCCCCTTCCTGCATTTTTCTGATGATTAGAAAGAGGGCCTCGTCCAACTCCATCGCTGTAAATGATGCGCCTCTTACTTCTTGGTGATTTTTGCGTCTAGTTCTTTCCACGAATCTTAAAATGTATGCGACGATGCGCTGCAACCTTCGAAATGAATTCTGGTGGTGAATTTCATTCACGAAGTCCTCCCGGGCTGTGTGGACCGCGGTTAATGCTGATCGCTTCCTTTCTTCATCGCATTGAAGGCTCTTTATATATCGTGGTGGCCAAATTGACTCGTCGCCATGCAAGAACGGGGGTCCATAAAACCAGAGATTGCACGACTTGAGTTTTTCTGGAGACATTCCCCTGGATATAATGTCGGCAGGGTTTTCTTTGGACCGCACGTGCCTCCATTGTTGCGGGTTGGATATTCCTTGTATTGCTGCTATTCGGTTAGCGACAAATGTTTGGAATGAGCTTGAAGTAGAATTTATCCAAGCCAACACTATCTCAGAATCGGTCCACAGATATGTGATGGTACTGGTTAATTTTAATCCTTCCTTAACTCTGTGAACAAGCTCTGCTGCTAGTTTTGCTGCACATAGCTCCAATCTTGGAAGTGTCACCTTTTTTGTGGGAGCCACCTTTGACTTGGCACAAAGGAGTCGAACGATTATTCTGCCATCTTTGGTGACGGAACGTATGTATATAGCTGCTCCGTAGGCCTTCTCTGATGCATCGGCAAACGCATGAAATTGGGTGCAGCTTGGTATTTGATGAGAGAATACATGTCTTGGGAATTGTATGTTCTCTAGCGATGATAGGCCGTTGCGGAAGTCCATCCAACCTGTGTGTAAATTCATGGGAATGGAGGCGTCCCAATCAAGTCGTAGTTCCCAAAGCTGTTGCAGGAACATCTTGGCTGTAATCACGACGGGAGCTAGGATCCCCAGTGGATCGAAAAGTCGTGCAATATCTGATGCAATTGTTCTTTTTGTGATCTTGCGCTCGATGGTACAGTTGGTTCTTACCTTGAACTCATCGGTCTTTGGCAACCATGTGAGCCCCAAAGTTTTGATGGCCGAGTCTTCTTCATCGGTGAAGTCAAGTTGGATTTCTTGATGTGACGGGTGGATTTGCTGTAACAGACGAGGATGATTTGCGCACCATTTGCGTAGGTTGAATCCCGCGATTTTCAAGATGGCTATTAATTGTGATTGCATTTCTTGAGCGAGGGCTAGGTTGTTTGTACCTGTCATCACGTCATCTACATAGAAATCTCTGAAGAATTTCTGCGCCGATTGGATGTTTGGTCCTTTCTTCGTTTGCTAGTTGGTGGAGGCACTTAATCGCTAGATACGGCGCCGATGAGGTTCCGTAAGTGACCGTCCGTAATTGATATCACTTGATTGGTTTCGTGGGATCGTCTCGCCATAATATTAGATGAAATCTTCTGTCCTCTTCATGCAGTAGTACTTGCCTATACATTTTTTGTATGTCCGCAGTGAATACAAATCTGGGCAGTCGGAATCGGAGGAGAATTGTAAACAGATCATCCTGTATGCTTGGGCCCGTCTGTAGACAGTCGTTCAGTGATATGTTAGATGAAGTCTTCGCTGACGCGTCGAAGACAACTCTAAGCTTGGTGAATTTTCCCATGGTAAAATCGACCATAAAAATAGACAAGAATTTTCTTATCACTTCGCGGTGTCGCATTACGTCTGGCTATGTTGTGTGATCGTGATGACTTATGGCAATTTTGATTTGCAATTTAATTCTTCTTAAATATTATCTGGAATTTTATTTTATGTTACTATTTTACAGTTTTTTAATGTTACAATTTTTTAATGTATCGATTACATTAAACACCCATAATCCTCCGAAATGTGGTGCGGCCGGAGGGATGAAGTGAAAATTTACGCCTTCCGTTTCCAATGATGCTGCAATGTCGAGGTTTAACTGTGATTTCATTTGTGTAGTTTGCCCTCTGAGAATTCTGCTTGCCCCGACGAAGTTAGAGCCGCAGTCATAATATATGTCGCTACATTTGCCTCTTCTTGACACAAACCGTCGGTATGCTGCAGTGAATGCTTGTGCAGTGAGATCAGTGACGACTTCGATGTGTAAAGCCTTTGTGGACATGCAGACAAATATAGCTATGTAACCTTTATACGTTTTGTATCCCCTGCCCTTGCGAGTTTTTAGCTCGATGGGACCACAATAGTCCAATCCGGTGTGACTAAATGGTCTGGCCATTCTCACTCTTGCTTGCGGGAGGTCCCTCATCAACTGCTGTTGTGCTGCTGCTTTATGCCGATAGCAGGAAATACATTTGTGGATCTGGAACCGAATAGTATTTCGAGCATTGAGTATCCAATATTTCCGTGATATAACGCTCATCATCAACTGAGTACTTCCAAGTAGAGTTTCCTTGTGATAATTGTCAATGATTAATGTGGTAAAATGGTCTTTATCTGGTAGGATTACTGGATGTTTTTCGTCGTAGTTCAGAAGTGAATGTTTTAGTCTTCCTCCTACTCTTAGAATCCCGTTGATATCAAGGAAGGGGGTTAATTTTATCAGTGAGCTTTTTTTTCCTATCTCGAGCTTTCTTGTAAGATTGTTGATTTCCTCATGAAAGTGCCTCCTTTGTATGATTTTTATAATTGTAGTTAGGGAAGTTTTCATCTCCGAACTGGTCAAATATGGCTTGGTTGGATCCCTTGTTTTGTGTCTGCAATTGGTTACAAATCGTTTACAATAAGCTATGACTCTTACCAGTCGATTGAATGATGAAAATTTGAAAAAAATGTCTTCTTCATATTTTATGTGACCACAGCAAGGTGTCAGGTTTCGTATTTCCAAATCAGTTCGACTGCGTTTTATTATAGGGCAGCTAGATGATGACTTCTGTAGCCATTCGGGTCCCGTCCACCATAAGTTGCAATTTTTTAACTCCTCCGGCGATTTCCCTCTAGTTGCACAATAGGCTGGATTTTGGCTTGTTGGTACATGACCCTGAAACTCCTTCTCCCAGTGTTTCATGGATGAGTGAAACTCTGTTTGCTACGAAGGTTTTCCATTTGGTTGGATACCCTCTTAGCCAAGCCAGCACGATCTCTGAGTCTGTCCACGCAAAGATTGGTGTATCATCTTGAATTTTTAGTGCCTTTTTTGTGTTTTGAAGCAACTTTGCTAGCAAGACTGCTCCACACAATTCTAATCTTGGTAACGACACAACCTTTATGGGTGAGACCTTTGTTTTGGCAGTGAGTATGCTGACTCTCCTCTCGCCGTTATGGAGTGCGCAAAGGTAGACAATTGCCGCATAGGCTTTGTTAGATGCATCGCTGAAGCCATGTATTTCGATTTTGGTTTCTAATGCCTAATCTCCAATGGGAAAACCAACCACGAACCAACCACGTACCAGTAGGCTGAATTAGCTGACAAAATGTGTTCACACACATTTCTATCACTGTAGATGTGAAATGTCAGAAATGTGTGTTTTGTCGTTAATATTACTAGATTAGACTTTTCGGTTGACAAATTTTTTGGCGGGATATTGTAATTACAAGTAACGTCATTTATGCCTTGATTTTTGACATTTTTTGTACTAAATTGCCCGCTGAATTTCATGTGGCAACTCAAATGGTTTAACTAACACATACGGAAAGTTACCCATGTTGACCGAAACATGAGCGAGACGGATAATTCAATTTACAATGGGAAGGAATAGGAAGCAGCACTTTGGTTGGTTGGTTCGTGGTTGGTTTTGCCATTGGAGATTAGGCATTAGTCTCCGAAGTGGATCCATCTTGGTATACATATTTCCTCAAGTGTGGTGAGTCCTGTTTGGTATTTGGCCCATTCTGCGTCAATTTCAGTAGGGACTGTGTCGTCCCAGTCGATCTAAGCTAGGCATAAGTTCTGAATCAAGATTTTGCCTATTATAATAACCGGCGATATCCACCCTAACGGATCAAATAATTTTGAAATTTCTGAAAAAATGGTTCGTTCGGTTGCCATAGTAATTTTGTTGTTTTCTTTTAGGGCATATGATAAAGAGTCGGTCCTTGGATTCCAACGAATTCCTAGTGCCTTCACGTTATCATGAGTCCCAATGTTAAAGAATAAATCTATTTCTCTCAATTCCTCTGGTATATGGGTCAGTACTTCTTGTGAATTGGAAACCCATTTTCTTAACTGGAAGCCTCCTGAAGTCGTAAGCTGCCTTAGTTGAGCTTGCTTTTCTATTGCGGCGTCGGTTGTGTGAGCACCTGACATTAGGTCGTCTACATAAAATTCGCTCTGAGCTGTGTCGGATCCAATTGGATAGCTCTTATGTTCATCGATCGCTAACTGTTTGATGACTCTCGTTGCTAAATATGGTGCACTTTTTGTCCCTAAAGTGACTGTGAGAAGTCTGTAATCTCTCAATGGGGTTTGTGGTGATTCTGGCCACACTACTCGTTCATAGTTTGTATGCTGGTTGGACACCCGAATTTGCCGGTACACTTGGCAATATCTGCGGTAAATGCAATGCGATGAATTCGCCATCTGAACAGGATTGAGCATAAATCGTCTTGCTGAAGAGGCCCGTTTAATAAAATATCATTAAGCGAAATTCCATTGCTTGTTGCTGCTGACGCATTGAATACCAAACGTAGTTTGGCAGTGGTACTGTCTTCCTTTAGAACTGCATGATGATCTTCAGTATCGTCTATCGGATCCATATGGTTGAGGGTGATGTATTCCTTTAGACACTTGTCGAGTCTCGGACAGTCGAGCCTCGGATTGGTAGAAGCAGGAGACGGATCTGTGTCGCGAACTTCCTAGAGATATGCCCTTTTTGGCAAATGGGAGTTGAACTATGTACCGCCCGTCTGTGTGTCGTTTGTGGGTTTTCTGAAAATGTTCCTCGCATTGTTGCTCTTCCAGAGTGAGTTGCTTTTCGATTTTCACTTCTTCTAGTTCCCAAAACTGTTTCAGTTGTTGTTGTAAATCAACTGTCATATGAAAGTTGTTTACTTGGATTGATGACGGGGTGTTCCTGACCTTCTCGGATAATATCCACCCCAAAAAGGTATTTTGTGCTATTGGTGATCCTTTGCAACTGGGCATTAGTCCCTCCTTGATTATGTCACCGTAAACATCTACACCCAACAACATGTCAATTTGTGCCGGGCGATCGTACCAAGGATCGGCTAATGCTAGCTGCTTGAGATGAAGCCAGTCTCTCTGATGTTTTTCTCTTGATGGGAGTAAATTGGTTATTTTGTTCATTACGAGTGCGTCCATATTTAGTTTGAAGTTATTGTTGTAATTCGACTTAAGTGGTAGATGGACAAGTCCCTTGACACTACCGGCGTTTATTACTCCGACTCCGTTTATTTGTGCCCATATTGGCTCCCTTTTTAGTTTAAGTTGCTGTGCCACGGCGTCTGTTATCAACGAGACTTCTGATCCTGGGTCGATTACTGCTCTCACTTTTATTTCATGACCAGTGTCGGATCGAAACTTCACTATGGCGGTTGCCAATAAAGTTCGATTTCCTGGAGGGCCACTGTGACTGTATCGACAGTAGCTGCATGTTGGATCACTTGTAACGTGTAATGATTGCGACGTAAGCCTCGATTAAAACCCTCTGCAACTCCTACTTGCTGATCTGATGGTCCTTTCTGTGCGACGGCTTCTAAAGTCCTGAAACGTCCTTCCATAAATTCTCTCAAAGTTTCCCACGATGGTATTGCTGTCTCTTTGCTTATACTTTGCTCCCATAGTTGATGGGTGCCTGATGGGAATTTTTGGACTATCGTATAGATGATCACAGCGTCCCAGCTTTCGACCTTTATTCCTAAATTGAACAAGGCTTGTAGGCACTCGGTAGTAACGTCCATTCCTTGTGCAGACTCATTCGTCACTGTGGGCTGAGAGAAAAGCAATTTCAGTTGCGCTGTAACGGTCGGTTGGAAAATTTATTTTGATTGGGAAATTTACTTTCGAAATCACATTGTAGTGAATGGGAAAATTTAAACGAGGGATGCGAGAAAAATTTGGAAAGGACGAAAAATATTTTGAAGGGAGAAGTTTTATGTTTTTTTCTGTGGGAAGCAGGGAAATATATCGTGTGAAGAGACGAAAAATTTTCTTATCGAATTATATAACTGTAGCGATTTTTTTTGGAATTGGGATTTGAGTTCTTTAATAATTATGAATATTCTGACCAGTATTGATTTAAAATAACAAAAAAAGAAAACAAAACGAACGCTTTAATACGCCGGTAAAATCGGAGAAAGAAAATTGATACGACCCGATCCGGCTCCATTTGAATGAAGTGGAAAACATAAAGATCCGGCCAACAGTTTTTCATCAGAAGTATCCAGTTTTCGCTTCAAGAACGTTGACCGTGGATGATTCTGGATTCGAGTGATGGGCTGCTGAACCAGTGGAGGGGAACGATTTCAAACTGGGGTTTGGCTAAGATGAGAAGAAGGTACGCTGTACCACCAGGTCACATCGATTGAGGCAACGGATGGAGAAACGGACCGCAGATTATTCAGGTAACTTAGTACTTTTGAACGAGTTAAACGCGGATTAGAGGAGCTGATAGAATTCCCGGTGGTCTTAGCCCGGACCGAGTTAGAGTTCCTTTGAGAATCCAATATAGGGGCTCGGAGAGTGCACATACCAATTGCATTGTCGCCGCTGGAAGGGGTGTGTGATCAACTTGGGAAGTCCATGCGATGAAAATTTTCCCAAAAGCTTTCTTTTCGGTTGGTAAAGTTACATATAATTTCGTGCAAGAAAATCCTGCAGCAAGGCATTGACTAAATACTTTTGACGTAATGCTGGGAATTTGGTGACAAAGCCGAAAAATAATTCGAAGTTCTGCTGAAAGAAAAAACACACAAACATATACCAAAAATAAAATAACAAAAATTTATATGCTTTAATTTATTACTAAATTAATACTTTTAATTGTAGTTAATATTAACTTTATAATCTTATTTATAATCCATTGTGAATTTGTTTTGCTCTTTGTTGGAAACCTTATATTCTTTGTTGTTTCTGGGCTAATTGTTCTCCCTTTAAGTGAACTGGTTTTTTTGTGATATCGTTTGTACAAAACGAGGAGTATTGGCCACTACTGCACGTTTTCTTTTTATCTTGAGCTTCATACATATGTACCTAAAATAATGAAACATTAATTTAGTTGAACTTGATCGTTTAAATTATTAGCTGACAGGGATATATAATTAGTGTCGTGGTTGATGATTATTCATTGTATTGGTTGTTTTGATGATTAAATGATTATAAATAATAGAATGTTCAGGCGTTAAAATTTTTCTTGTGGAATGGTGGGGGCGGATGTCATTCCTTTTCAGGGTTTGACGCGGCTCAGGCGATGGCCGGAGAATGATGGAGGCGGAATTCAAAGTTGCACAGGCACAGGTAAGTGGTGAACCAACCGCGGTAAGGCCCGGCCACACACCCCACGACCCCTCCGGCGAGCTAGATAACTCCGTGTGGCCGGCGTAGGAGTTCCGGAATTTTGTTTCCTTTCTTATGTATGGTATTGACTCCTTGGTCATGCTTTTCCGGGCTTATGGCTAAGGGGGTAATACCTCGCATAAGTGGCGCCCACTATTTTATCGCGCCATTATGCTGTTACATAAATGGCGCCCAACGTGCTTTTAAAGCCCGTTAATGTCCTACACGGATTTTGAAGTTGATTTTTTTTTGGTTTCTGGTACCACTTGTGCCTTCACGGCCACTTTGAGATTTTTTTATTTTCTGAGTTCAAGTATGGTTCACCACATTTACCAAGCGCTCGCTGTGGGCTAAGGTAGTACCGCGAGGCCTTAGCCCTTGTCTATTTTTCGAATTTTTTTCAGCATCCTTGTCCAAATTCTATGTGAATTTTTCTTTGTTTTCGCTTTTAGGCCTACCCGTTCACTTCCGCGGTAACTTCTTCGGTTTGGTATTAGCTTCGAACCATGCTATCCTTCACGGCTTGCTAACAAGCGGTGTTCGCTTGGCCATGCGTGAAGAGGTAGTAGCGGTTCATCTTTGTCTTGGTTCTTGGTCGATGTCTGTGTTGACAGACGTGATACCGCCTGACACTGCGTCAGTCCAAGGTCAAGATCCTGGTTAATTTTTCCTGATGGTCTCGAAGTTGGGACAAGGGCTTAACCGTCTTTGGTGACAGGCGTGTTAACGCCTGCCACTGCGCCCCTTGTTCCTTCGGAAGGTCCATTCAGTTTATTAAATTCTATTTTTGTTTTTGTCCTGATTCGTTTTTTTCCGTCTGTACATACCCTTCTGATTGATTTTCCGAAAGGTAGCTCGGTTGTGGTTGAACAGCGGATTCCCCAAAATTTTTTTATTTTGTCGAAGAAGTTTCCTTTCTTTTCGTGACTATGCGACTTTGAATTTTTGTTTCCGTTCTTCTTTCGGGTATACCTGAAGCCGGGTCGGCGACCTTGATGACACTTGGTGATGACTATGCTTCATAGTTTTCACCAACTGCCATCGAGGACATCGACATGCGGGAGCCCTGGGGGGGATTGTTGTCTGCCTCAACCATTCCTCACTTATATTGAATCAAAGCATATACACACTCATCTACACTAACACATCTATACACTAGTTATAGCGGATTTTTGTGCTGTAAGCACGCATGGTACATTTTGTTTGAATCTATTTTCGCACAAAATTTTTTTTTCTCTCTTCGAACTTTCTTTGCGTGTTTGTTGCTACTATCCTAGGTAATCATGGGCGATACTTGCGGACGCACCTATTATGGTCTGCCCATCGTGCATAAGGTGCTTCGGAGGCCACATTTTCTCTCGACTCTATCTCCACACGCGAAAGAGTTTGTTCCTAAATTGGACTACTGTCTACCGTCGAATAGCGGCCATGCCCTTCCTAAGGCTGAATATATGTCAACTTCCGAATCTTCGGACGAGGGCGCAGCGTTGCGTTACCTGTTGAACGTGTTAGATTTGTAACGGTCAGTTTTGCCTAAATATCTACTTGACTAAAAATTACTGTGGGGAAGAAAATCGAGTAGTTGGTTGGGAACAAAAAGGTTTTCGCCTTTAGGCCTACCCGTTCTCTGCTGCGGTAACTTCTTCTTTTTGGAGTAGCTTCGAACCATGCTGATCATTTTTATTGTTTTGTCACTACACACTAATAGGCGTTACTTTTGTGTTCTAGGTACACTCACCTAATATCAATATTTATTGGATTTATTAATAGGCCTTATACTAATTGCTGTTGATTTTGGTTTCCGTGGGGGTTACATACTACCTCTTACAATTTTTTTTTCATCATCCATTTGGATCGATTTTCGCACCGAAATTTTTGGTTTTTCTCTTCGATTCTTCTGGGCGTTTGTTGCTACTGTCATCGGTAATCATGGGCGATACTTGCGGACGCACGTATTATGGCCTGCCCCTCGTGCACAAGAAGCTTCGTAGGCCACATGGTCTTTCGGCTTTGTCTCCTTGCGCGAAGGAGTTCGTTCTTACGGGTAAACGGGTTTTCACTGCATACACACTTGACGAGGTCACAGCATTGAGACATCTGTTTAAGGTGATGAACGGATTAACAGATAATCCGGGATCGTTCGATACCATCGCATCGAAAGTCCTAACTATATTTAACGATTTTAAAAATAATCCCGTGGTATTAAGCCAGGCAATGGAGGTTATCTTCCACCGTTGCGTTGTAGAACCGACGTTCTGCATTACAGGAACGGTATACTGGATTCGATGAATTCCGGAAAGGGTAGTGTCTTTAGAAACCTATTTCGATTGCTGTTGGCCTATCTGCAGGGGCTACTTAGGCAGGACGAACTGATTGGTCGTAGGTTGCGAGGGGTCGAGTTATTCTTGTCGGCCGTACGTACCATATCCTCCGACGACCAGTTAAACTGCCCGGGAAAAAACTCAACTAACTATTCACCCATTTTTCATTATCGTTTTGTTGGCACCATCATAGACGATCTAGTTATTACCAAACCACCACGACATCGTAAGTTAAAATTATTGAGTGTTGTTTTCGGAAAGATTAGGCACCTCCCCGTAAGATCGTAGACCGAGGATAGTGTATAAATTTAGGGTATGCGTTGTTGGTTTTTTACTCTTCGGTCAGTCTGGAGAAGGTCTCTCGGCGAACTGGGTGACTGTCGTTTCACCGGGATGAGTCGACGGCAATATGGTATTGCTGGAGGTTGGGCCGAGGGAGCGACAGCACCCTGGGTTTGCGTGAGAATATATGAAGTCGCATAGATATCAGTAGGGGGACAATGTGGTATTGTCTTCCGCCTGATATTAGTACCTTCAGATATTCCTCTGGGAGGTTTTCCAGGCTGATCATCACGACCATACGTTTGTGACTGTACGTCCAACTTTTCGTTTTTCACTCCGTATCGAGTCGACTCAGGTAAGAGCATAGGGGTATATCACGCCAAAGACCTACGTCGTTGATTTCCTCAAGGTTTCCTCTTAATTTTTTTTAGTTTTGGTCAGGCTGTGGGTGTACCTCGGCGAATTTGTTGCCTGTCGTCCTACTGGGGTGAGTCACATGCAATGTGGGATTGCGTGAGATTAACTCCACGGTACGAGAGGAAACCGGTTCTGGCGAGAATGTCTGTAAGTTTACAGGAACCGGAGGGGGACAATATGGAATTGCCTTCAGCCGGATCCTGGTACTTCCAGATATTCTTCCGAGTGATCTACTGACTGCTCCACCTTTTCAAAGTTGGCGTAAGCACTCCTCTAACCTCGTTCCGTATTACTACTCTTACCTGTGATGCCCGGCTAGCTCACTAGAGCATGAGACTCCTAGTCTCAGGTCGTGAGTCGAGTCCCACATTGGCGCCAAAAATATTAGACCTACGGCATAAAAACCGTCCGTTTTTTTCGGCTCCTCACTGCCTCGCGAGTCGGCCTCGTGGACCCGAGGGTATGTAACGGTCAGTTTTGCCTAAATATCTACTTGACTAAAAATTACTGTGGGGAAAAAAATCGAGTAGTTGGTTGGGAACAAAAAGGTAGGCGGGGAGAAAGCAAAAAGAAAAATGAGTTCGAATTTTGACGTAGGGAGATTTTTTTTGTCCGGCAAAAAGTTTGTGTTCGGGAAAAATTTAATTTAAGATGAAATAAAAAAGGAAAAAATCAGTTTTGTACACATACGACTGGCTGGAAGACAAAAAACCTTCATTATTCAGTTCATTTGAAAAAATAAGAATTTCGTTTCGAATTAGCAACAATCAGGACTATTTCGGTGCTGTGAATTCTATTCGAAAATACAAGAAAAAATAAGCACAAAAAAATTAACAAATAAGAAAAGAATTTGGAGAAATTTGAAAGTATCGAAAAGGCTCTCAGTCAATTCAAATTGCTGTTGATTGCTGGGGTCCAGAGATGAAGACAAGCTGGTGAATCCATAAAGAAGAATAACTTGGCACTTGGTTGTAAGTTCCTGCAGGATATCTGGAAATCCTTAACCGCACAAAAAGAGCAGGGATAATAAGGTATTTTTATATTCATTGTTATTTATGACGGAAAAAGGAATATGGCCGTCTTGGCAGCGAAGTGTTCTCCTACGCTTGTGAATTTCATGTGGTTGATTCATTATGTTAAAAGGAATTGACAAGCTTACAGATTATACAGGTTAATCGGCAAAGTATTGAGGAAATCAGTTACCAAACCATCTTTTGAAGACGTAAATAAAATACAAGAAATCGGGCAAATCGTCTTGCCTTTCTGGATTCAAACATTTTTTTGTGTTCCTTGTTCCTAAACCAGTCACATTGCAGTGTGGTGATTGAGCGCGAAGGTTGTTGATGGAGTGCATTAACCGCTGGGAAACGTCATAAGTTAGTCATGAAATCCCAGACAATGTTTTTTCTAAGTTCAACGAAGAACAACATAACAATATCTAAAAGAAAAGAAAAACAAAACAAATAAGAAAATACAGATTTTTAAATATATACTTTGTTATTATATTCACTATATTTAATTTTATCTTATCTACATTTCCTTGTGGACTTTCACAATTATAATTATTATTTTATTTTATTCATTATATTTAACTCCAACCACAAATATACACTAAATTACAACGAAATATACGACACACACACACACACCAAAAATATACCAACTACAATTTTGTTCATGATTTTACATATCAATAACTCATAATTTTACATGTAGTTAGTATTAAGGTTTATCCTAATTAAAAATATTTATGACAGTCTTTTGCTCCTTGTTAGATCAATTTTGTTTTATTCTTGTGTTGATTAATCCTTGTGTTGGTTCCGATAAATTGTTCTTCCGTTAGTTTATACGGTCATTTGTAATACCATTTGTACAAAACGAGGAGTATTGGCCATTACTGCGCGTTTTCGTTTTATCTTGAGCTTCATACATATGTACCTAAAATAATGAAACATTAATTTCGTTGAATTTGATCATTTAATTTTAATAGTGGACAAGGAATTATAATTATTGTCGTGGTTGATGGTTATTCTTTGTAATTGTTGTTTTAATGATTAAATGGTTATAAATAATAGAATCAATATTTCGTTTGGTCCATGGCGGCCATCTCAAGAGGACGGATTAACATTTTCTTCACAACCCCCTCGAGATGGGTATCAAACGAAAGGGCATCATAAGTAAATATTATCTAAATAATGTTGAATAAACTTCCAAAATTACCTCAAAAAGGTAAATGAATCACGTCGCAAGATTTCGCGCTTTTCTATCATCAATCTCCCTATTTCGATATTTCTATAATTATTGTCATTATTATATTGTTATTTTGTTTTTAATTTTGCTTAAGCTTTCTTTTTTAAAAATTGAAATTATTGTCAACAAAAGAAGTGAAATCAATTATTACGTAACAAATCGTTTGTTTTTTTATATTAGGTGCAACAAAAAAATCTGGGGCCTGTATTAAACAAGATTTAAAGCTTGAACAAAGCCGAACTCAATAAGTAATTAACAACCTTTAAATCTTGTTTAATACAGGCCCCAGATTTTTTTGTTGCACCTAATATAAAAAAACAAACGATTTGTTACGTAATAATTGATTTCACTTCTTTTGTTGACAATAATTTCAATTTTTAAAAAAGAAAGCTTAAGCAAAATTAAAAACAAAATAACAATATAATAATGACAATAATTATAGAAATATCGAAATAGGGAGATTGATGATAGAAAAGCGCGAAATCTTGAGACGTGATTCATTTACCTTTTTGAGGTAATTTTGGAAGTTTATTCAACATTATTTAGATAATATTTACTTATGATGCCCTTTCGTTTGATACCCATCTCGAGGGGGTTGTGAAGAAAATGTTAATCCGTCCTCTTGAGATGGCCGCCATGGACCAAACGAAATATTGAGCATACTATATTGGTTATGGTATTCTACTTATCATACCCTTTCATTTGATACCCATGTCGAAAGGGTTCTGAAGAGAATGGTAACCGACCCTCCTGAGGAGGCCGCCATGGACCTAATGATGTTCTGAGTATATTGTATTGCTTATGGTGTTTTACTTATCATACCCTTTCATTTGATACCTATGTCGAAAGGGTTCTGAAGAGAATGGTAACCGGCCCTCCTGAGGAGGTGGCCATGGATCTAAAGACATAGCTTATTGCATTACTTATGATGGCCTTTCGTTTGATACCCATGTAGAGGGGGTTCTGAAAGAAATGTTAATCCGTCCTCTTAAGATGGCCGCCATGGACCAAACGAAACATGGACCAAACGAAATATTGAGTATACTATATTGCTTATGGTATTCTACTTATCATACCCTTTCATTTGATACCCATGTCGAAAGGGTTCTGAAGAGAATGGTAACCCACCCTCCTGAGGAGGCCGCCATGGACCTAATGATGTTCTGAGTATATTGTATTGCTTATGGTGTTTTACTTATCATACCCTTTCATTTTATACCCATGTCGAAAGTGTTCTGAAGAGAATGGTAACCGGCCCCCCTGAGGAGGTCGCCATGGATCTAAAGACATAGCTTATTGCAATACTTTTGATGGCCTTTCGTTTGATACCCATGTCGAGGGGGTTCTGAAAGAAATGTTAATCCGTCCTTTTGAGATTGCCGCCATGGACCAAACGAAATATTGAGCATACTATATTGGTTATGGTATTCTACTTATCATACCCTTTCATTTGATACCCATGTCGAAAGGGTTCTGAAGAGAATGGTAACCGACCCTCCTGAGGAGGCCGCCATGGACCTAATGATGTTCTGAGTATATTGTATTGCTTATGGTGTTTTACTTATCATACCCTTTCATTTGATACCCATGTCGAAAGGGTTCTGAAGAGAATGGTAACCGGCCCTCCTGAGGAGGTGGCCATGGATCTAAAGACATAGCTTATTGCATTACTTCTGATGCCCTTTCGTTTGATACCCATGTCGAGGGGGTTGTGGAGAAAATGTTAATCCGTCCTCTTGAGGTGGCCGCCATGGACCAAACGAAATATTGAGTATACTATATTGCTTATTGTTTTCTAATTATCATACCCTTTCATTTGATACCCATGTCGAAAGGGCTCTGAAGAGAATGGTAACCCACCCTCCTGAGGAGGCCGCCATGGATCTAAAGACATAGCTTATTGCATTCGACTTATCATACCCTTTCATTTGATACCCATGTCGAGACCCTTTCATTTGATACCCATGTCGAAAGGGTTTTGAAGAGAATGGTAACGCACCCTCCTGAGGAATCTGCCATGGATCTAAGGACATGGCTTATTGCATTCGTCTTATGATGCCCTTTCATTTGATACCCATATAGAGGGGGTTGTGAAGAAAACGGTAATCCGCCCTCTGGAGATGACCGCCATGGACCAAACGATAAATTGAGTATACTATATTGCTTATGGTGTTCTACTTATCATACCATTTCATTTAATATCCATGTCGAAGGGTGTGTGAAGAATATTTCAGTCCGCCCTCCTGAGACGGCCTCCATGGACTAAAGGTATGTACCATATTGCATTGTCATCATAGCTAAAGCTGTGTGCAAAATTTCACCATTATTGGATATCCGGAAGTATTTGAAAAATCGAATGCAAAATTTGTTCCGAGAAGAAAACAGTAATCCGTCGTCTAGAGTCCTCCGCCATTGATCTAACGGTATAATGAGTATACCATATTGTATTGTCATCGGAGCTGAAGCTGTGTGCAAAATTTCAGGGTGATCGGGTAACCGGAAGTTGTCAAAAAATCGATTGCAAGATTTGTACCGGACAAACAGACAGACAAGAAAGCGAGCTAAAAACATACAAAAAGTCAATTTCATAGAATCTAGTATTCCGCAACCCTTGACAACGTTTTACGTCTCACGGTTCGACCGCAAGGTGTCACTTATGGCGCGGAGACGAAAGTCGTTTCTAGCTAGCCTCTCTCTTTCCTTTTCTTGAATACTGAAATGGTTTAGGGTAGAGAGAGACACAACGATTAACGGAGCCAAACTCGCGTAAGTATAGTCGCGCAGCGCGTCCCGTTTTTTTTTTCTATTTTCTTTGATTCTTTGTTTTTTATTGATTTATTTTTTATTATTTTTTTTATTGATTTATTTTTTATTATTTTTTTATTGATTTATTTTTTATTATTTTAAAATTTTTTATTATGTATTTTAATTTTTTATTATTTTAAAATTTTTTATTTTTTATTAAAATTTATTATTTTTTATAACCTTTTTAACCTTGCAACGGTCGGGTCGCTTGCGCGACCCTTGATGTCCAGGCGTTAAAATTTTTCTTGTGGAATGGTTGAGGGGGGGGTCATTCCTTTTCAGGGTTTGACGCGGCTCAGGCGATGACCGGAGAATGATGGACGGAAGTCAAAGTTGCACAGACACAGGTAAGTGGTGAACCATCCGCGGTAAGCCCCGGCCACACACCCCACGACCCCTCCGGCGAGCTAGATAACTCCGTGTGGCCGGCGTAGGAGTTCCGGAATTCAGTTTCCTTTCTTATGTATGGTGTTGGCTCCTTGGTCATGCTTTTCCGGGCTTATGGTTAAGGGGGTAATACCTCGCATAAGTGGCGCCCACTATTTTATCGCGCCATTATGCTGTTACAGCGCATTGACCAATACTCGCTTGTTGTCGTATCTATCCACTAGAAGTTTCCACTCTGGCTCATAGTTATCATTGGACACATGAACTTGACGTAACAGGCTTTCAGCTTCTCCGCTTAAATGCATTTTTAAGTATTGTAGTTTTTGTGCCTTTGATAAACTATGGTGCTCGTGGATTAAACTTGTGAATAGATCGTGGAAGGTTGTCCATTTCTGATAATCTCCCGAGAATTTTTCTAAGGAAATTTTTGGCAGTTTAATGCACATTTCCTTGTTGAGTAGAGGTAATTCGTTGAAGTTATCAGAATGTTCTTCCGGTTTTTTTTTTATGTGGCAGTGCTAAGCTCAGGAGTCACCCTTTGTACTACCAGTCCGTCATGTCATTTGTCATGTCGTGGTGCAATGTCTAGCAGTAAGCTTAGTACGGGAGGGAGGGAGGGGGAATAGGTTAAGGATTATAAAGGTACGGGGGGGTATTGAAGAAGGTGGTGATGAACCCAACGTTTGAACTCTTGGATGTTGTAAGAGCTCGGAAATACTGACTGCGAGAGATTATTCCGCAGTCGAGTTGTTCTATTAACAAACGAACTCATATCCTGTTGAGTGCGTGAAAAGGGTAGTTGCAGGTGAAGGGAATGAGACGAGTGGGCTAATCTGGTGTTGCGGGTATAAGATTTCCGTGGAGGCAGGAGAGCGTTTAACTCGGAGGAACAGTCACTGTGGTAGTAGCGATAAAATTTTGTCAGTGCTGCTACATTCCTACGGTGGCCCAGGGGGTCGATGGTGCAGCAGGCGGTGTCGTCATCAATTAACTTGAGCGCCCTTTTCTGCACCTTATCTAACCATGCCATGTTGCGGCTCTGGTTCTGTTTTGGGATATTCCCTTTCGAATCGGGTTTGTTTCGCGGCATAATTTAAATAAAAGAATTCCTCCATGTCAGAATACCAATTGTTTGTGAGATAAACATGCGACAAATTAGTCGAATCCGCAGGTTCCCGAATTTTCTCCACCAGTATGTCTGTATGCGTTTTCTGAAATTTGCTAAATAAGTCCTGGAAGTCGTGGAGGCGTTTTTATAATATAAGGGCGTTCTGCGATCCACACCATCCTTTTGTAATTTGATATAAAATTTTCCAGAAGCTCCTTACGAGCTACTTGAGTATTTAGTAACTGCTTGCGATTGTTTTTCGTATGCTTTGATTTTTTAAATATATTTTTCTAAAATTCACGTTGCACCATCCGGCTCGAAGGACCAAAAAATGTGTGGCCTTGATTAATCTTATTAGTAAAACACAGTGGATGGTTACAACGTGTAATTTCAGAAAAACAAATTTTACTTCACTTTAATATTTATTTTGTTAAATAGAATATTCAAATTTGCCAACTTATTAAATAATAAAATTCTTTAAAAAATTATACTCTAACTTCACTTGTTACTTTCCCTTTTTCTTTAATTCGAAATTATTTTTGATTAATAGTTTCCAATTCGATCTTAAGTACGACTTCCAATTCAGCGTGTGATCTAATTCGATTTTTTTCTCCTTGTAAATAATTCTCCGATATGGCTGCCGTTTGCTTGGGAAGTCAACTAACATTCAAATTCAAATCTTTATTAGTTTGATAGGAAATCAAGGTATCCCGAGTCATAAACCTTCGGGATATGCAGGATGAGAAAGGCGTCAAAGACCGACCTTTGGTATGGGATACGGAATATAGAAATATTATTAGATAAATCCTGAGTCATAAAACCTTCAGGATTTTCGAAAGGCGTCATAAAACCGACCTTTTTTGGATGGAGATCACTAGCCTCAGCTTGGTTCTTCTAGCTCATAGCACGTAGAAGATCAAATTGTGATCTGAATCTGTGCCCAAAGTGCTCCGATATTTATTTGCAATGTCACAATAGATCAGTCGAACTAGGTGGCGAGTTTAGAACTCCCACTCTCCATTGTGAATAAAGTTTATTTGTGTGTATTAGTGTTGTTGACATCGGCTGTCAGAAAGTGTCAGCCGGGTAAGTATTTATTTTATGTTTTAGATGTAATAAATTAATTATTATATATATATTTTATAGTTTTAGATGCCTGGGAAATTGGGGGCGGTGGTCGAAGCAAACTTTTACAGGTTTGGTGTTGCTAGGTAGGTATTATTTTTTTATATAAGAGTAACACGACATCGCCGTTGTCTCCGATGAAGTAGAGGATCTACGCCGGCAGCTACGACTCCAGGATGTGGTCATCCGAGGCGTCCCGATGTGTGAGAACGAGAACCCGAGGCATATCTTGGAATCGCTTTCCTCCACTATCGGGCATGAACTGTCACCTTTTGTGAACGTGTTCCGGCCGCATAATCGAAAACGCCCGAACTCCCCGACTGGTAGCGCTGCGGCTCCTAACTGCTGACAGCGTTGTTCGTTTGATCGAAAGCTTGTCGCCAAAAAATGAAGACATTTTTCGTTCGGCAAGAAAGCTTCAATTGAGGAACCTCGTCGCCGCGGTGTTTTCACGACAAGGTCGGATTTTTGTTCAGCTGGACAAAAATCAAAGACCTCAAATATTAAAGTCTGTCCTTGACCTGAATGAAGCCATTTCCGTCAAGCCCTAACTTTGGAGAAGCATCCTGCTATACTGTGGAGCATTTGTTTGCTATGTTTTCATTTTATTTTATTTTTTCTTTACTCTTAGTTTTAATTTTAATTTTTCTCCTCTTAGTTTTGATTTTAAATTTAAGTTGTTATAAGTTCTTAATTTTTTTCCTTTTAGTTTTGGTTTTAATTTTAAGTTTCTATAGAATTTTTATGTATTATGTTGCCTCTTTTCTTGGCTATTCTTCTTCCTCTTTATCTGTCCCTTCTTATCCTGTCTTTTATTTCTTCTTCTATTTAACATTTTAGCTTGTTTCTTACTGACTTTTGAAATTGTGGCTGTGCTCATTTCTTGCATTTATGTATCAGTTTCCTGATAGAGTGCACAAACAAGGAAGACTGCTAAACATGCTTTGCTCCACCTCCTCAGGACTTAACATATGTGTTCTAAATGCGAGAAGTCTGAACAACAAAATGGATGAATTGAGATGGATGTTTGATCAAACAAAGATACAGGTTGTGCTTGTGAGTGCGACTTGGTTAAAACCAGAAATCCCCTCCTCTTTTGTTTCCCTTCGTAATTTTGTGTTACATCGTGGTGATCGGTTTGACCGCACTGGTGGTGGTGCCGCTGTATATGTGACCTCTTCGCTCTCCTCAAGAGTGCTCGGTAAGTCTAATGGCTTACAATTCGAGTTTATTGCTGTTGAGATAAAATCTCCATATGACAAATGTGTTGTTATCAGCGTGTACTGTCCTCCCAAAGCCTTCAATTCCGATATCGCTACTGAGTTCTCCGATCTTGTTTCTTCTCTTTCTCACCACTGTGAGAACATAATTGTTGCGGGTGACTTTAATGCTGATCTGCTCAAAATCAATCCTCGTGCGAATGCTCTTAGATATTTATTTGAGACATTGGACTTGCATATTTTAAATAATCTACCAACATTTCTAAATTGTCAAAACCCATCCTTGCTTGATGTCCTAGCTACTACCTGCACTGATGCAGTGTTAAAGCATCATCAACTTTCCCCCCCTAGCTTTCTGGACCATGCCCTATTATTCCTTTCCGTTCGGTTCTCTCTTGGTGTGCTCTCCGTGTCTAGTTCGTATACTTTTCGTGATTTTAGTAACATCAATGTTGATCAAATGCCTGAAGCTGCCTCCGCCATTCCTTGGGATTTTATCTATCGTACTACTTGTGTTGACGCAAAAGTAAGTTTGCTGACTCTATTTACTCAATCTCTCTTTGATCAATGTGTGCCGCTGGTCACAAGAAGCCGTAGGCCATCCTCACCCTGTCCTTGGTTTTCTAGTGAAATCCGTGACCTGATAAGTCAGCGAGAGTGCATGTACAGGCGTTATCGCAAGACTAGGATCCTTAGATATCTTAATGCCTATAAACAGCTTCGCAACCTCGTCACTAGTAAAGTCAAATCACCAAAACGTAGTTTTTATGCCCGTAAGCTTGATCCCTCTTTAAACACCAAGCAACTCTGGTCCAATCTTCGCTCGCTGGGCATACATGCTACTGCACCCTCCCATTTTGATATCGATGTTGACCTTCTAAATCGCTCATTCATTCAATCCCCTCCTGCTTTCCCTATCTCCCGATCTTTCTCAGTCCTTCCGCATAGTACTGATGGCTTTTGCTTTCCGCTGTGTGGACGTTTTGAAATACTGCTCTCCATTTCGTCAAGCTGCATCGGTTATGATGAAATCTCTCCACGGTTTTTCAAGCTGCTCGCCCCCTTAATTTTGAATATCATTACGCATGTTTTTAACTACTGCCTGACTACTTCCCAAATTCCCTTGTTGTGGAAAAAACCCATAGTGATCCCCTTACCGAAAAAATCTTCTCCTGCTGATATCTCAGATTTCCGTCCCATTAGCATTCTTCCTTTCCTTGCTAAAGCCTTCGAGAAAACTGTTTTCATTCAAGTCCAGCGCTACCTTGAATCTAATAGCCTTATTTCTGAATATCAATCTGGTTTCCGTAAAAATCATAGTTGCGAAACAGCTATACTAAAGGTAACTACTGACATTCGCTCTGCGCTTGATAAAGGTGACGTTGCAGTATTAGTGCTTCTTGATTTCTCGAAAGCCTTCGACTCGGTGGTGCACACGATCCTGCTTTCCAAACTAAGTCAGCGCTATCGCTTTCTTCTTCTGCTACACGGCTTTTCTCCTCTTTGCGATCTAATCGCTTTCAATGTGTTCGTCATAATAATGTTGTATCATCTCTCCTACAGGTGCCTTCTGGTGTTCCACAAGGTTCAATAATTGGTCCTCTACTATTTTCATTATATATTAATGATCTCCCCTCTACTATTGGCCACTGTTCCTTTCATCTATATGCTCTCCAATTGTATACTTCTTGCCCTCCTTCACAGATTGATTCTTGTATTTCTAACTTGAATAGCACTCTATCTCGAATAAATGAGTGGAGTGCTCTCAATTTCCTTAAATTAAACCCTAAAAAATCACAAGTACTTGTGTTAAGTCGTAGCTCTATGCTCCCCGTCAGAATGCCACTCATTTGTCTGGATTACATACCTCTTCCTATTGTTGGTCGGGTCCATAATCTTGGTATTGCTATTAATTCCAAACTAACCTGCTGTGATCAAGTTTCACTAATGCTCTCCAAAATCTATGGGACTTTACGTAAGCTCTGGCTTTATGGTAGTCTCCTATCACCCACAATTCGATCAATGCTTGTAAAATCCCTCATTCTCCCGCACTTCCTCTATGGCTCACTTATTTACATTGTGTATGATTCATCCTGTCGTCAACGACTTAATGTTGCATTCAATGACTGCTTACGCTTTATCTTCCACTTGCGAAGATCAGATCATGTATCATCGGTTCGGAATTCACTAATAGGATGTAACCTTTTTTGCTTTTTCGATATTATGGCACTAGCTCTTCTACATAAAGTCTTCTACGCTAAAAGCCCTTCTTACCTATCCGACTTCCTTACCCCCTTGCAAACCTCGAGATCACTTAAATTTCTTATACCAGCCCATCAGTCTCGAATTGGTAGTCGTTCCTTTTTTGTGCACGCGATTAGACTCTGGAATGATCTTCCCTCCTCTTTACAAAGAATTAGCACAGTCACCACTTTCAGGAAACAAGTTTCTCTTCTCCTATCCACCTCTTCTCTATAGCTTTCCCTTCTTTCTTCTACTTTCTAATAGCCAAAGTTCCCCTCTTTCTATCTACTATTGAACAACCTTGATATGCCTCTTAACTCTAGCTGTTCTCCATTCTGTTAGGTATTAAGCTTAGACTAGGTATTTTTCTTGCCATGTTAGAATTCAAATTATAATGATATTGTACTCTAAAAGATGTAAGTCTTGTGTACTTCCTTATGTATAAAATAAATTGAATTGAATTAATTTTTTTTTATAAAGTTTGTTTATTTTAAGGATACTGAACACGTCCATATATACAACATGCGGTATCGGACAACACCAGGTGCAAGGCGCAATGCTGATCCACTTTACCAACTGCGAGATAAACATCAACAGCGTCACATATAGTTCAGCTACCTAGGAGCATTGGGACGAAATAACTATATATCCCACAATCCTTAAAGAGATCAACGCCACCGATTCCAGCATCACCAGTCTCAGAAGACTAGATACCTACCATTTCGCAGAAAGGAACCCTACAGATCTTTTGAAATCCCACGTTGATGTCACCAGCTTCTACTCTACAACGACAGTATTCAGCGTAGTACTTATGATAGTCATCGCATTCATCCTGTATAAGAAACATCGTCAAGGATCCTTTCAACCCCATCAGGCATCAACTACTTTCGTATCGTCCAACGAACCAAGGTTCATATGGCCGATACTCAATTCTAAGGAGGGAGGAGTTGCATGCCCAATCTAGTGCATGTTACCTGTGCGCACCTGTATTCAGCTTCCGGCACATGCCCTTGCGTCAGCAATTTAATTATATTGAACTTAAAGTACGGCAGACGCCAAATAATCAATTTTATAAGAAAATTCCTAGAATAAGAATTACACCTTGATTTTAGAGTAACTTGCACATTCCAGCTTATGTTAAGTAGAGTTCATTTGAACCTTTAGCATTTTATAAATTATGAATATCGATCACTTTTAGTTTTGGCTTTGTACCGTTAAGATCGTTATCTTCCTATTCGATGTTATCTTGCTGTTTGATTTTTGTCTTTAAATTCTAACTTTGATACTTTGATTTTGTTTGATAAAATATGTTTTATTAATAATAGATTTTGTGATTTTTAAATAAATGATTGTTCGGACTTATAATTATTATTATTATTTTTTTTTTTTTGACATAAGACGGGCGGTAAACGTAATTCGCGCGCCAGGTAACGCGCCAGCACCGAGAAGAGCGCCAGCACCACGCGCCAGCGCCACATTGTAGTTCCCACTTAATGCAACCGATTTCGAGAATTCCAGCCCACAGTACATCAAGACAATCATACAGGGCAGTCGCAGAACTAGTCACACCGGACACTGTACTTCAAGAAAATACGGCCGGCAGGCATTGTATCACTCTTACCTACCGCCCAGCTAGAAGAGTTGCAAGTGAGGATCCAGGACCAGGTGAAACAAGAAGTATTTGAAAACTTATGTACGCATCACATACATCGATATGCCGTAAACAGTAATAACAGTAATATTACCTTTTGTTTGTTTTTAACCTACTACTTTAGATAGCGTAATAGGAAAAAGGCATATTCACGCTATCTATAGGCCACCTAAGTTAAGCATCCCAAAATTTATCGAAGAGCTGGACAATCATATAAAAACAGAAAAAGAACTTATTGTCTTAGGCGATACCAATATTAACTTAAAAAACTCAAATGACCATCAAGTTAACAAGTACTTAGAAATAATGGCATCAAAAGGCTTAACCAATGTTATTAATCAATCCACTCGAGTTAATATAACGGCAAATACTTCAACAATGATTGATCACATTTTCGTTAGCATTACCAAACAAGATATTGTATCGGCCGTTATTGAAACCGATATTTCTGACCACTACGCGACACTGTACGCCACAAAAAACTGTGTGGAACGACTATTTTTAGAGGAAAGGCATATTAAAATAAGGCAGTACCAAGTCAACCAACTAATTGAGCAGACTAACTGGCAAAGCTTATGCGAGGAGCCCGACGTTGAGCGAATGTACAATAATTTTGTAAGAAAAATGGATGATATATACATACAATCATCAAAAGAAACAAACATAAAAAATCGCAAGCATAAAACATGGATGAAGCCTGACATAGCTAGAATGTGCAAGAGGAAAGACGAGCTTTATAGGAAGTGGAAAAACAACCCACTAAACCAAGGCTACGAACGTGATTACAAACGGTATCGAAATATAGTAAATAAAAATATTATGATTGCAAAAACCAAATACTACAAAGAAAGTTTCACAAATGCCAAACATGATCCGAGGAAAACATGGAGTGTTTTAAATGAACTTCTAGGGCGAAAGAAAAGATCCATCGATGAGATTGTTATTAACAATTTTCCGGCAAGCACTAACCTACCGAACCTGGTAGACAAATTTGCAGAACAATTTTCTAGTCAAGCATCAAAAATAGAACATAGATGCTGTCATAAAACCTCTGGTCATGAAGGAATAAGTATCGCACAATCAATTTATGTAGAAGAAGCTAGCGAGGAAGAAGTATATAGAATGTTGTGCTGCTTAAAAACGGACAAGGGACCAGGAGCAGATTACATCAGGCCTATTGACCTTAAGCTAAATGCTTTGCACTTAACTTCAATAGTTAAAACAATAATCAATCGAAGTATAAGACAAAGTTGTGTTCCCAGTCTATTAAAAACGTCAATAATCCGACCAGTATTCAAAGGGGGAGTGAAAGATCGCATTGAAAACTACAGGCCTATCGCAATATTGCCTGTAGTAGAGAAGTGCCTGGAGGAAATTATAGTACGAAGAATAACAGATTTCATACAAAAGCACAGAATCCTACAACCAAACCAATATGGATTCCAGAAAAATAAAAGCACTGGGCTACTTTTGGGAGAACTCGCGAATGTGGTAAACGCAGGCCTAAACAAAAACCACCACGTTCTTGTCATGTTTTTAGACTTTAGCAAGGCCTTCGACACCTTGAGTCACAAGAAGATCATCGAAAGTCTCAACCGGATTGGAATAAGAGGGATCCTAGCAAAGTGGATAGAAAATTACCTGTCAGAAAGGACGATAAAGGTAAAAATAAAAAACATACTAAGCGATGAAAAACAGAGTCTGCATGGTGTACCACAAGGTTCAAAGCTGGGACCGATACTCTTCATTCTGTTCACAAACGAACTTCTGCGATTATTAAAAAGAAGTACAGTTTTTGCATACGCAGATGACTTGGCAATTATTGTTAAGCACAAGTCCATTAACATAGCGGCTTCAATAATGCAGGACGAATTCGATAGCGTTTCCAGATGGTGCCACGACCAAGGACTGGTGATTAATGCTGTTAAAACTAAACTGATGCACATACGTATGCCCCGCCCCGCCAACCCGAAGTTCCCATCAGCATATATCATCAAAATGAAGGCTGCCCAACAACATCGAAAAGTGATCCAATTGAAGTAGTCAAGACTATGAAGTATCTAGGAATCATAATTGATGAACACTTCCTATGGCAGGAACATGTTAATAAGATACGGAGGCAGCTTAAATGTGCCGTTTTCGCTATGGTGTACCTCAAAAGATACACTAGCTTTGAGGTGCAGAAGCAAGTGTACCTGTCACTAGCAGAATCCCGTTTAAGATATGGAATATTAGCATGGGGAAATGCGTCGAAAACACACATCGATAAGATATTACATCTTCAGCATCGATTATTCAAAATAATAAATACTAATCATTCTAACTTAAAGGTCCTAGATGTTAACGGTATCTCTAAGATGGCACTACTCTTACATTATTATGATGATCGGCGCTTCCAACAAAGAATACGCCATAACCAGAACACTAGAAGACGAGCTCGAGGACTGCTGGAGATGCCAGAAACTTACAATATCTATGGGAGAAGACATCCAAGCTACGCCTTGCCAGAACTGATGAATGAACTACCAGCAGAACTCAAAAAAATTGTTAACTTCAAAAAACGTAAAAAATATATAAAACTCTATTTTCTCAACTTACACTATGTCACTTAATATCAAAACTAGTAATTGCAATATAAGTTAAAGTTCCTAAATTCCTAAAGTCAATGTCAACTGAATTTAAAATGTAATATAATTTGTTTGCAAATAATTTGAAAAAGTTTTGTAACCGAAAAATCTCTCTAAAACTATTATAAAATACTTAATCACCTGCAGATAAGCATACGCTTCGCAGGTAACTTAACTATTGTAACGTTTCCTAAGAAAAAAATAAATAAATAAATAAATAAATAAATAAATTTTTCATGTCTTGTTTCCAAATCATAGAATATGTACGAATATAATTTCTTTTGCTCGTCTCGGGTATCTAGTTGAATATAAACAGTTGTGCCGTTGTTGCACATGTCTATCACATATCTTGCAAAAATACTTTCCACATATATGATCTTTATTTGTCTTAAATCTTTTTAGATAATTCATACATTTGTTCACTTGTTCAAATTGAAAACACTATTTTTGTTCAAATACCCTGGGGTTTTGTGATTATGAAAACAATTATCGTCAATCGTCAACCGTGCCGGTGGTGTTGTCGCGAGCTCACAGTAATTTAATTCTTTCGCCCTTTTCTACCCCCGACCAATACGTAAACTATTATAGTTAGTGCTCCATAGGTTTCTAGCACTAAGTTTTTCCTATAAGTTTAGTTAAATAAATCAATAAACGGTACAGACAAGAGTTAACCTGTTGAAAAGTGATTCCGCTGATTAATCCATCAATACTTCCCTAATAGAAACATATTGTGACAAAGTGATTTTGTGGCAATAAGAAGTGATATGGATTAGTCAAGATGTATCGTTAATAGCATGAAATAATTAAACACGTGCATTTACGAACGAATTCAAAGGAATTATACAACTGCCAATTTTTATTTAAAACTCAATAAAGTATTATCAACCGCGAAAAAGTTGGTTGGCGCGTTCTTGGTATACCTAGCATGAATCTTTGCTGTCCTTCGAAATGTAACAATTTTTATTAGAAACAATATAGACTGAGCCGCACAGAATTCGTTCGTAAATGCACGTGTTTAATTATTTCATGCTATTAACGATACATCTTGACTAATCCATATCACTTCTTTTTGTTGTAAGTGTGTTTTAAACTGTCCCAATAAATAATTTCCGCGCCCACGAACTTCTAATTCACATTTTTAATGTTTTTTTGGTGGGATAGTGTTCCAACCCCATAATATCATATTATAAAGATAATCATTAACTTTGTAATCGGTTTGGACTTTGGACCTTGCCATCATAAATTACAACATAACAGTGCTTACAACATGAGCAAATGCAGAAAAAGCACATGCACCGCGTCCAAATCCGATTACGTGGATGAATGGATTACGTGCAATGGGGTCTGCGACAACTCATTCCACATTACATGCATTGGGCTTTCTCGGTCTTCGCTGAAGTATGTGAGTGAGTACAAAAAAGCGTTTAAATTTTATTGTCCAGAGTGCAAGTCGGTAAACCTCTCGCACATATTGCTAGCAATTAAATCAAATAGCCACAGTATAACCAACCTGAATGATTCTGTCAATGAGCTTAAAAACGGTTTCGAAGCCTGCAACGCCAAAGCTCATAACGTTGAAAATAAAATCAGCTTACTTAATGAAAATATTAATGAGCTTTCCGCCACCGTCGATCGTGTAGAATGTGATCTTCAAAAATTTTGACTACATCAAATCGAAACTGGAAAGTTATCAATTTCTAATGATAATGCCACTATTAACGATCTAGTGGAGGAGTTATATAAATTTATTAAATTCGAGCTTAACTCGATTAATTCTACAGTTAAGAAAATTAAGCTCATTGCGGAAGGGAACAAATGCAAACAAGACAACGAATCAATGTCTAATCTAGTCGCGGGAGTCTCCGATTGTCTTCAAAAGCTATCCACCTTCTTTGACGGTATTTCGGACTTGAAAAATGACGTGAGATCCCAGTTTAATCATCTGGAAGCTGAGCTGGCATGTTCAAAGTTAAATACCAGCGACGAAGCAATGAGTCATAATGCTAATCTAGCTTTAGAAGAAAAGTCACTAACTCTTTCGGAAGAACTACAAAGCGCCCAACCATTCTACCACAGGAACGCATGCGGAGGAAGTAACATAGGCAGTGGAAGTAATTTTACGCTGGGTCCTCCTAACTTAACCAACCTTCACTTGCAATCCTTTTCAATCTCATCCAGCCCATCTCGCCACTTACCACCGCTGCACTTGCCAGAGAAAACTATAAGCAAATTCGGAACAACGTGGTCGTTAGACGAATGGGACAAGAGATTGAATAAAATCAGCACCATAAGCAAGCTGGCTGCAAAAAATCTAAAGAAGGGTAACAACCACGCACCGCAGCTCCATACAAGGAAAGTACCGGTCAAAAGTAGCAGCACACCGAACACTGCCAAAATGGACAGGGATGTTTCAACCTATTTTCTCAAAGGCGCACCACCAGAGGCTGATTCAACGTGGATAGGGAAACTATTCCAAAAAAACTTTTCAGTGGAAATCCATAGTTGTGAAGCAGTCTCAACTAACAAAAATAAAAAATTAAAAAATTTCAAGGTGGTAATGCCAACTAGATATGAATGGCTGTTCCTCAGTTCAAAATCTGATTTTTTCAAATGGAACAGCATAACCCTCTGCCGTTGGAAATCTAGTGCTACATCTAGGAATAAGAAATCAAAAATAGTAGTAAGTGGTGTAACTCAATCTAGTATAAGCTCTAACACTAGGATAAGGTCCAAATCCAATAACACACTAAAACCACTTGCACCATCCTCCAATTACAGACCAGCCAATAATGATATTAATAGGAATAACATCCCCTCCACATCCTCTGCTATCTTTACTCCAACAAATGATACACTAGCACCACATGTTCCATCCTCCAAATATAGAGCCAACAACAACTTTAACACTAGGACTCATAAGGACGTTGAGGCGTCCTCTGCTGTCACTCCCCCATCAAACAAAAGCAATTCGATGGCTTCATATTCAAATTTTTCCCGAAGTCACATTGTCGTGGGCGGCCGTTCCTATGCAAATGTCAGCGAGATCCCCACCAACAACCAACCTCTCGCGTCTTTGATACAAAAACAACCTACGGCTTCGAATAACTCTTCGATAGCAGCTGACAGCCATGTCAACAACATCCCCACAACAACCAAACCATTTTTCTTGGACCCGTTGCAGCCCCCGGTTGTAAAGAACACCTTAATGTCTGCGGATTCAATGGACGGTCGATACTTGTTATCTCGTCTACGAGATAGTAGGACTTACGATAATGTAAGACTTTTCCTAGCTTACATGCATGACAAACCCGGCTCAACTTGCATAAATGGTAAAACCAAGACCAGCCTTATCATTAACATACAGCAAGAAGGTCTTCCTACAGATCGCAATACTCTGCTCGAACTATACACTAAATTTCATGAGCAGTTTCAAATAACATCCCAGCAAGTACGCAAGGACCTTTCCACTTATGCCCTGCATGTGAGATCACTTCATGTATTTCAGCTGCAGAAAAGCCGGGATGAAATGACCAGATATTATCGGCCCTAACTAGGCACTTCTCCAAAGAAATTCCGTACCCCGAATTATCCCAAACCAAACCTGCCCGAAAACATAAAGCTTTTTTACCACAATTGCAGTGGTATGAGAGGCAAAATTAACAACTTTTTCATTGACTCGAAATCTTGTCATTATAATGTACTTGTGATCACCGAAACTTGGCTCAATGAAACTTTCCATAATGAAGAGATCTTAGATTGCAACTGGACCATATATAGATGTGATCGAAACTACAACTCCACCGGTCTTTCAAGAGGAGGAGGGGTTCTTATAGCAGTAAAAGACTCCTTAAATAGCGAACTGCACATAACTAATCGCTCGCTTTCTTTTGAACATGTTTTTATTAGAGTCAAATCGGGCAAAAAACACCTATCTATCGGTACATTCTACATACCCCCCAATTCTGACGAATCTAAATATGATGAGTTACTTCATATATTAGATGAGGCCAATGAATCGCTTTACGATAACGAGGATATATTTATTCTAGGGGACTTCAATCGCCCCAATATATCCTTTATCCCTGACGAGGAAGATAATAACTTACTTCCGATTAATGTCATAAACTCCATCGACATAAAGTTTATCGATACTTTTTATGGCAATGGTCTACACCAAATTATTAGGACTCCTAACTCTTGCGGTAAATGGTTAGATCTAATTTTCACCAATTCACACGAAGAGCTGAAAATCCTACCCGCTTCCGCAGAGGAGAACCTTTTCACTAATACTACTCACCACTCCGCATGGATTCTTGAACTTAATACCACAGTCTCTAATTATCGTACCTCCTACAATAACACAATTATTTACGACTTCATGAATGCGAATTATATCAGTATTGGCCGTGAACTATCCCTGGTTGACTGGGAGCATAGGCTATCAGGTAATGATCTTGACGAAGTAGTATTAAGCTTTTATACTATTCTTTTTAGTATCATTGACAAACATGTACCCACAATTAAAAAAAGGGATAAATTATCGGAACCATGGTTGGATAAGGATATTCGTTCGCTTCGTAATCATAGAAATAAATTGTATAATATGATTAGAAATAACCCCAACGTAAACGCGGATTTGGAATTAGCATACACTAGGTTAGCCTCTGAATTTAGTGTTAGGTCACGCGAGGCCTATACTACATATCTCAACTCTATCGGAAATAGCATCATAAATGACCCCAAGAAGTTTTTCGCTTTTGTTAATACAAAACGAAAGACCTTAGGCTATCCGACAACAATGACAAACGGTAGTAAACACTCTTCGTGCCCCCAAGAGATCTGTAGCATGTTTGCTGATAAGTTCAGCAAAGTTTATTGCCCCAAGTCCAATTCTAATACGCACACTGACACTTTTCTTATAAATAATCTTATAGATAATCTTTCCCTGTCTGTTGACGATATAATGTCCGGTTTAAATAATCTCGACACTAATAAAGGTCACGGCCCAGACAATGTACCTGCAATTCTCCTGCAGCGCTGCTCAAAAGAGGTACTGCTTCCGCTCCACCTTATCTTTAACAGATCATTATCGCTAGGAAAGTTTCCTAATATATGGAAGAAATCCTACCTCACACCAATTCAAAAAGCTTCTGATAAACAATCGGTCGACAACTACAGAGGCATTGCTATCTTATCATCAATCCCAAAACTTTTCGAGAAACTTATTCATGGCAAGATCGCCCCCTTAATCGATCCTCATCTCAACGAAGAATAACACGGTTTCAGAAAAGGGCGCTCAACCACTTCTAACCTTATGGTTCTAACCTCCGAAGTGCTTTGTGGGATGGAAAACGGTTATCAAATCGATGCTGTTTATACCATAGACAAATAAAAGGAAAGATGTTCCATTTCATACAAGGAAAGTGTGCGCGATTCTAAAAAAAGAGCTTTCCTATTTCCTCCATTTCAAGCTGCCTCCAGACGAAAAATGCCCCCGCTAATTCTTTGTTTTCTATGCCACTGTCAAGAGCTTTGAGTAAGTTTTATCTGAAGAGAGCAAAAGTAAATGGAGGCAAATGATAGCGATGGATGGGAGCATGGTCGAGTTGTTTACGCTTGCGCTTTTTTTAAAGATTTTGTTGTTTATGAAATATCGGCATATGTACGTACATTATTGTACATACGAATGTGTATATTTTTACTATGTAGGTACATTTTCTTAAAGGGATAAAATTGTTGGTGGAAATCAATGAGATTTTGTTTAAATGATAAAAATCTTTAGACTTTTGGAGAAGTGGCAATTTTGTTTTTTTTGTCCAACTTTTCGATTTGTTTCATATTTTGCAAAATTTAGTAAAACCGTTAGTTTTATGCGAATTTTGATTTCGTTTTGATTTGCAGCCAACTAAAATCGGCGAAAACGGTAAATTTTTACCACTCATAATATAAAAATTTATTAAGTAAATATAAAAAACTTATGGAAAAGTTGAAGAGCTGCAGCAAAGAATATAGAGCTAAGAAGGTGAACCTATAAAGAAGATATGTCGAAATGACTATCTCAGTAGAATAGTTAAAAGTCTTTAATTGCCTCCTCGCCATATATGAGTAAGAATTCAAAAACTTTTTGCACTATGATACTTCTTAACAAGACAAATAAAAAAAGAAGGAGTTATGAAAAAAGATCCTTAGCTTTGAATTTCCATTACAAATCTGCTACAACCTACAAGTATTTCAAGATAATTTAAACATAAATTTATTATCTCTTAGCTTTTGCATCGCTGGCAGCTAATTAAAAATATTTAACCTGGTTTTAATAACAGGGTTAAAGAAAACCTTTTATTAAATGAAATTAATATTAGAGGAGAGTTAACAGGTGACTACAGAAAAAAAAGAAAATGAAAAATATGTTTCTTTTTTTATGGTCCGGGGTTTATTTGATAATTGGAAATTTATTATTAGTTTTTTTGCTAGTTTATCAGTCAATTAACAGTAAAGTATTAGCCGAAAAGGTCTTAAAATCCGAAGTCTAACCTCAGATCAGGCTTCAAACAATCGCAGTTTCTTTAGCTCTCTCGGAGTAACGCAAAAGAGTCCTTAATATTACAATGACCAAAAAATGTTTGGAATGTTCGATGTTTCGTATTTGTTTAAATCAATACCCAATACTTTATTGGTAAAAGATATTCGCTGTGAAGATGGATCAGTAAGTTGGAACTGTGCTCTATAATTTAGAAAAAAAAAATGGTTTTACTAAAATGGTGCCAAAGTTAACTTCAAAACATGTGTGGCCAAATACTTGGGGAAATATGAAGGTTTCTTTTGCTCTTCAAGTTTTGAGTAACACAGTTTGTGCTACTCTTAAAACTGTTTTGGAATTAAATTTGCTTTTGCTTTGTTTCATCAGTTACTATTTCTACTTCCGATTTCTTTTCAATACTCAATAACTTGTTCGATTATCTTAACAATAACCTTTTAGTAGAAATTGGTATAGGTGATATAACTCAAACAAATACTCCAAGGAAGTATCTTGCTGAAATGCTGCATTATATCTAATCAATTTCAGTTGAGAACAAAAATAAAACATTTTGGATTGGGGGATTGATTTTGACTCTAAAATCCATTATTGTTTTAACTGATGAAGTATTATAGTAAACGAGTTTCCCAATAAGCATTTTATTCTGGCATCAGAATTTAGCCAAACCCAATTGAAAACCTATTTTCCTTAGTACGATCAAGAGGGGGCTTCAGTAACAACCCATCTTTATATAATTTCAATAGTATCATTTGCAAAATTATGTCCAACAAAATTTTGTCTATAGAAAGAAAGAGATATGACGAAGATAGTCAGCAATTTATAGCTATTGACTCATTTAGTGATGGCAAAACCATAAATAATTACGACAATCTTTGTATTTTTACTGTAGAGGATCGGACGATTGGTTATGTCACTAATAAAGATCACGAAGTTAGGAGCATAATCGAGTCAATTGATATGTTGGAATGTGGGGCAAATGAAGATTCGATTTCTGTCGAATAAACTTCTTTGAGGTATTTTGTAGATTTAATAAGAATAAGATTATGAGAAAACCAAACGAAATTGTATTCAAAACTTTCGGGAAGTTTTATTTACCTTTAAAATTATTCAAAAGATACCGATTTTGGTGTACTTCAAAATCCTACAGATTATTTTTTTAATATTGGTACAATCTTTGTAAAAGTCTTCACTAAACGAATACGCCTGAAATAAATAGCTTAAAAAACAAAATAATTGTACTTTATACGGATAAAATAAGCAAAAACTCTCATTTTTCACACTGGTTAGCTAAAGAAATTGAATGTTACTATCACCACAAACAAATCCTAGATTATTTGATCCTCGTTCTTCTTCGAAAATTTTGTTTGTGGCATTCGCATTAATTTAAAGATAAGAACTCATTTAAAAACTATTCCAAGCAAAAAATTATCCAATCTAAAAAGGAAAAGTACAACAAATTCTTAGGAGTAGTAGTGTGAATAGCAAATTGGATAATTGCCTTTAAAGATTGTTACCTTATGTCGGATTTACTCAACGAAAAATGCCTGTCAGAGATGTAGCGCCGATTTTGGGGAAACCACTTTAAAAAACGCGCCTAATGCTCTATCCGAGAATGTCGATAAATAACCATAAAGCATAATTTTCTACTTTTCATATTTTTAAATTTGTTGATGCTATTTTACATCTTGAAATCCTTGTAAAAGGCAATAATTCTCTTCGATCTTCGACCACAATGAAACATTTCCCAATCTGCCAAATAAACATATTCCGGAAATGTTGGTTGCAAATCGCAAATTCGCATAAAACTAACGGTTTTACTAAATATTGCAAAATATGTAATAAATCGAAAAGTTGGACAAAAAAAAAACAAAATTGGCACTTCTCCAAAAGTCTAAAGATTTTTATCATTTAAACAAAATCTCATTGATTTCCACCAACAATTTTACCCCTTTAAGAAAATGTACCTACATAGTAAAAATATACACATTCGTATGTACATAATGTACGTACATATGTCGATATTTCATAAACAACAAAACCTTTAAAAAAAGCGCAAGCGTAAACAACTCGACCATGCTCCCATCCATCGCTATCATTTGCCTCCATTTACTTTTGCTCTCTTCAGATAAAACTTACTCAAAGCTCTTGACAGTGGCATAGAAAACAAAGAATTAGCGGGGGCATTTTTCGTCTGGAGGCAGCTTGAAATGGAGGAAATAGGAAAGCTCTTTTTTTAGAATCGCGCACACTTTCCTTGTATGAAATGGAACATCTTTCCTTTTATTTGTCTATGTTTATACTGACTTCAGCAAAGCTTTTGACCGAGTTGACCACAATACCTTAATTTCAAAGCTTTTTAAATTTGGAATTTCGGGACTTCCGCTGGAATGGATAAAATCATATCTTGACGGAAGATCACAGGTTATCAAATTCCAAGGATTTCTATCAAAGGAGATTGACGTCACTTCCGACGTTCCTCAAGGCAGCCACCTAGGCCCTCTACTTTTTAATATATTCATCTCTGACTTATCTGAAAAATTAGGCAATATTCCTCATCTCTTCTACGCAGATGACCTCAAAATATATAGCACCATTAAGTCCCAAGCCGACGTATCATTTCTCCAGTCGAAACTCAAAGTATTGCAAGATTGGTGCATAGTTAATAAATTACATCTCAATACTGACAAGTGCCATGCAATTACTTTCTCTCGAAAGAAAACCACTCAGCTGCACAACTATTATCTCAATGACAAGATATTGAATCATGTCGATCATATTGTGGATTTAGGTGTTGTCCTAGACAAGAAACTAAATTTCAATATGCACTATGATAATATTACTGCCAGGGCTAATAAGCTTCTTGGCTTTATAAAGAGAAGGGCTAAAGAGTTCGGTAATGTATGGGTTACAAAAACACTTTTTTGTTCCTTAGTCCGCCCAATCCTGGAATACGCTTGCCCGGTCTGGGATCCCATTTTCGAAGTTAACAAGATCAGGATTGAATCTGTTCAAAAGAAATTTCTCCTTTATGCTTTGAGACATCTGCATGATCCGCACGATTTTCGAAGCCTGCCACCCTACAATGACCGGCTCAAAGTTTTAGAGCTTATGTCACTGTCGGCGAGGAGAAAAATGCTTATTTCATGCCTTACCCTGGACATTATAAATGACAAACTTAAAGTACAGTTTCTATCGCGTATGATCAAATTCAATGATGATGTTAGACATACAAGACATACGAAACTTCTTAAGGAATACCCGCACCGCACTGAATATGGAAGAAACGAGCCCGTCAACAGATGTTGTATGGTCTTCAATAGCCATGGATCATGTTTTTCCCCTACAATTGACAAAATATCCTTCAAGAAAAAACTTAGATCCCTACTTATAGTATGAATCCTTCCCACTAACAATTATCTTTAGCCAGTGTAATTTTTAAGACTATTATAAGAAAAGTAATGTAATGTAATTTAAGTTAGCCTTGTTTGGCTTATAATAAATAAATTTTGTCCTCTAAAGCTCCGGTTCCTATCTTTGCAGAAAAGTCTTTGCTGTTGTCTTTAGCGCATGCGGGTTCTTGCATATCTGTGAGCATTTATTGTATTATATGGTACTTGACACCGTTCGCAATAATAGCTACAGCAAAATGCGGTAGTCAAGGAAGTTATAACATAATAGTGATTCTCATGGTACAATAAGTTAAGCCTTCATGGTACAATACGTTAAGTCCATCATTTTGGCCTTCAAAACAACATCTCTTCCTTTGTTGCCATACAGATAAACCACAATCTTGAAATTCTTTAGATGCTCTTGAAATCGCAGAAGTTCTAAGAACCCTGCGCTGTCGATCGGTATAGATATTTTAGATGTAGTGAACAGTTCTGTAACTCGTTGTGTTTGCACCTTTCCAATGTCTTTTTTTACTTTCATATAATCGGAATCTTTTTCTATATAGACAATTGCAACTACATACAAATCACGGGGTAGACATAAATTATCTTTATTGTTTTAACACATTGTTCATCGAATGTGTTATATTTTCCGAGTGGTCTTTTTCTCACTCACTCATCATCAGACTCACCAAACTTCTGGTGGAACGCCGAGATCGACGAATGCCGAGAAACCTGTTTTTTTTTGTGGCAAGATGAAGCTTAGGAGTCACCCTTTGTACTACTAGTCCGTCATGTCTTACAAGTCATGGTGCAATGTATAGTAGTAAGCTTGATCATGAGATAGGATAGGTTAGAGGTCTGGAGGGTGCGTGAGTAGATGTCGATGAAAATTGCGTTTGAACTCTGAGACGTTCTATGAACTCGGAAACACCGACTGCGGAAGAGAGTTCCACAATCGAGTTGTTCTATTTATAAACGAACTGCTAAAACGTAATGTGCGTGAAGGGGAGGGCTGAAGGTTGAAGGGGTGAGCCGAGTTGGCTAGTCTTGTGCAAAGTCTAGTAATAACAAGTCTTTCATCTTCATACAAAAATTTCCGACCGTTGATTGTGTGCGTGCATATATGAACATCACTGCTGAGCAAAACTCAACGCATACTTCGTGAACTCGGCCAGACAAAGCCAGATTCTCTCTCTTCGATCAAGTATGCAGACCAGAAAAGGAAAGACAATTGAATCAGCTGTCAAAATTGAAGTCATCAAAACAAACGAGCAAATATGCACCAATACATCCCCATATCTATAATATAAAAATAAGTCGGATTTTCCTTCCTGACGCTATAATTCCAGAACGCACGATCCGATTTCCTCGGTTTTGCATTCGTTGGAAAGGTCTCGGACTCCGTGAGGTTTATAGCAAAAAAATTTCAACAGAAAAGTAGGCGTTTGGTCCATAGCAGCCATTTCAAGAGGGCGGATTACCATTTTCTTTACAACCCCTCGACATGGATATCAAATGAAAGGTTATGGTAAGTAGAACACCAAAAGCAATATAGTATACTCAATATATCGTTTGGTCCATGGCAGTCATCTCAAGAGAGCAGATGACCATTTTCTTCACAACCCCTTCGACATGGATATCAAATGAAAGAGTATGATAAGTAGAACACCATAGGCAATAAAGTATACTCAATATATCGTTTGGTCCATGGCGATCATCTCAAGCGGGCGGATTACCATTTTCTTCACAACCCCTTCGAGATGAGTATCAAATGAGAGAGTATATAAGTAGAACACATAAGCAATATAGTATACTCAATATATCGTTTGGTCCATGGCAGTCATCTCAAGAGAGCAGATGACCATTTTCTTCACAACCCCTTCGACATGGATATCAAATGAAAGAGTATGATAAGTAGAACACCATAGGCAATAAAGTATACTCAATATATCGTTTGGTCCATGGCGATCATCTCAAGCGGGCGGATTACCATTTTCTTCACAACCCCTTCGAGATGGGTATCAAATGAGAGAGTATGATAAGTAGAACACATAAGCAATATAGTATACTCAATATATCGTTTGGTCCATAGCGGTCATCTCCAGAGGTTGGATTACCATTATCTTCACACCCCTCGATATGGATTTCAAATGAAAAGGTATGATAATAGAACACCATAAGCAATATAGTATGTATACTCAATATATCGTTTGGTCCATGGCGGTCATCTCAAGAAGGAGGATGATTATTTTCTTCACTACCCCCTCGACATTGGTATCAAATGAAAGGGCATTATAAGAAGAATGCCATAGACTATGTCATTAGATTCATGGCGGCCATCTCAAGAGGGCGGATTACCATTTTTTTCACAACACCCGAGACATGGGTATCAAATAAAAGGCTATGAAAAGTAGAACACCATAAGCAATATATTTATAATTTGGTCCATGGCGGCCATCTCAAAAGGGCGGTTTACCATTTTCTTCACAACCCCTTCTAGATGGGTATCAAATGAAAGAGTATGATAAGTAGAACAATATAAGCAATATAGTATACTCAATATATCGTTTGGTCCATAGCGGCCATCTCGAGAAGGCGGATTACCATTTCCTTCACAACCCCTACGACATGGGTATCAAATGAAAGAGTATGAGAAGTAGAACACCATAACCAATATAGTATACTCAATATATCGTTTGGTACATGGCGGTCATCTCAAGAGGGCGGATTACCATTTTCTTCCCAACCCCTTCGAGATGGGTAGCAAATGAGAGAGTATGATAAGTAGAACACCATAGGCAATATAGTATACTCAATATATCATTTGGTCCATGGCGGTCATATCCCAAAATCAATTTTCCCAGATTTGTTCTTTTTTCACTATAGCTTTTTCCTATCGCAGACTGTGTCCCCATAATCTTATTTTATTGAAAGGCGTTGCAACGCACGCGGGTTTTTGCTAGTAAACTTATAAAATTTTCCGACTTATGGTTGTATTCCAGCGCGTATAAAAATGTTGCATTCTCTCTCTGATAGCCTGACATCGTCATTTGAAAAACTTGTGCATGCAGCTGTTCGCCTTTCACTCCTCAACCATATAAAGATGAAAGACTTGTTAATTTCTAGACTTTGGTCTTGTGTTGCGGGAGAAAAATTGCCGGCAGGAGGTTTTTGATTGTAGGCAGGAGGTTTTTGATTTCAGTGGAGCAGTCGCTACGAAAATAGCGGTAAAACTTGCTGAGCGCTGCTACATTCCTACGGTGGCTTAAAGGATCAATCCAAAGGGTGCTATCTCCAATGAGTTTGATGGCGCGGTTTTGCACCTTGTCTAGCCAAGCCAAGGTGGTTTTAGGGGCGCCTGCCCAGATATACGAGTTGTGTTCAAGGCGTGGCCGAATGTAGGACTTGTAGATTGTAGCCAAGGCAGTTGGATGAAGGAGAAACTTGCATCTCTTAAGGAAGCCGAGGCATTGATACGCTTGTTTGGTGACTTGGAGTATGTGATTATTCCATCGCAGATCGTTGGATAGAGTCACGCCGAGGATGTTAAGATATGGATCAGCTGTTATATTATCCTCGCCCACTGAAATGGAGGGAAGGTTGGTGCAGGTTTTGTTGGAGAATAAACAGTACTTGGTTTTGGTTTCATTGAACTCGACACGATTCTTGCGGCCCCAATCAAGAATGAATTTAATGTCCGCGTTAAGAGACACGGACATGAGTTCACGTTCTAAGAGACAAGGTCTGGCACTTGCTTGTCCTGTGTTGTCGGAGGGGTATGAGTAACGCAAAGTACCGTCATCGGCAAACTATAAAGTGAATTGGAGGGAATTGAGAGCAGATCATTAATGAATATAAGAAAGAGAGTAGGTGAGAGAATCGCCCCTTGGGGAACGCCGGCCGAAATGGAATGATGGTTGGATTCGACGCCATCCGATACTACCTTGATTGAACGGCCAGAAAGAAAGCTCTCAATCCAGTTCCTTAGAACTTAGTCGATACCAATAGCTTGGAGTTTCGACAGCAGAGCGGGATGCCATACTCTGTCGAAGGCCTTGGAGATATCTAGAGCAACCAGACCAGACTCACCGAAGCCATGGATGCTTTGGTTGATGTGTTCAGTCAGGCACACAAGATGGTCGCCAGTAGACCTTTTTGGTCTAAAGTCGTACTGCCTGTCGTGAATAATTTGGTTAGATTCTAGATATTTCATCAACCTTCTATTGATTATTGTCTCCATAACTTTGGAGAGAACAGAAGTTAATGCTATTGGGTGGTAGTTTAAAGGGTCGCTGGCTTCACCTTTTTTGGGAATGGGCTGAACATGAGCTAGTTTCCAAGAGTTGGGATAAACTCCGGAGAAATATGACAAGGCAAAGAGTTGGCGCAGAGGTTTAGCCAAGGGTGAGGCACACTTTTTGAGTACCATAGGGGGAATATTATCGGGGCCAGTGGATTTATTGACGTCAAGTTCTTTGAGATATTTAAACACATCTCGTGTCCTGAAGAAAATTCCGTCCATTGAATGGGCGTTGCGATCGAGGACCGGTGGTGACGTATCAGCTTGAGGTAACGAAGAATTTGAGGCGAACAGAGATGCCAGTAAATCGGCCTTGGATTTGCTTTCTGTAATCACCTCCTTTCCATTAATGAATGGAGGGGTTGAGGAAGAGGTAAAATTCTTCTTAATGGAAGTTACCAAGGATCAGAAGTTGTTGCTGCCTACGTTTGTGTTGAGGATCTTACTTCTCAATTTGTTGTCAAATGATGCTTTGACCTTCCTGATGATGGAATTACAGGAGTTTCTCGACTTGATATACTCACGCCTAAGTGGCTCGTTGGGGGAATGTTTGTGCGCTCTATAAGCGGCTTCCTTGGCTTGAATTGCGTTCCTACATTCTCCATTGAACCATCTATTTGGCCTAGGCTTTATAGATATGGTAGAATGAGGAATGAACAAACACATTCCTGCCCGTATTATTTAAGCAATACAGGAAGCGACATAGTTCGCACTGGCACTGCGGAAACACAAATTCCAGTCTGTGGCTTGAAAAAAGCGTATAAGTCCCAACCAGTTGGCTTTCCCATAGTGCCAGACAGTTTTTTTAGGAACTGCGTTGGTTTGAGTAGAAGATGGATATGGGAAAATAGCGCTGACTAGATTGTGATCCGAGTTACCAAGGGGCGAGCTAACTTCGACGGAGTATCGAGTTGGATGAGAAGTAAGAGACAGGTCAAGCAGATGGCCTCCTTGACCTTCAACGTCCGGAGCTCGCGTTGCACAGTTCACGATTTGGTGCAGATTATTTAGGCCTGCACAGATCTCGGCGTCTTTGCCAGAAACACTGGTGCCATTAGAGAGAGTAATTTAGCCAATTGACATTATGAACGTTGAAAACTGAAGAATATGACGAGGTTACGAAGAAAGTTCAGAGGATGTACTATTGTACACCTTCTGAAACGCCTCGTCATTCATAATATACATGGCGACTCCCCTATGGTCGGAGAAATTGTGCACTAAGGTATACCCAGCCACCTGAAATCGATCTGAATCGGTATCAGTGACTTGAGTTTCACTTAGTGCGAATATGGCCTGGGCATGCATATCGAGATAGCACATTACATGATAGAAATTCGCGAGGAGACCCTTAATATTACAAAAACCAAAGGAGAAATATATGTTTTTGTTTAGGAGCCTTTCCTGCGCAAGGTCCATGACCTCATTTATGGCTGAAAGCGAAAAAGAGAACTCGAAGAAATCGGAACCGTCCGGATTTCGATGAACTTCTTAAGAGATATAAGGAAGCGAGGAGAAAGCCGAACAAAGCCATCAATAGAGCCCCTGATGTGGATAGCATACCAGATAAAGCAGCGAAGCTAGCAGCTTCAATAGCGCCAGACAGGTTCGCTGAAGTCTTTACAGACTGCCTGAGATAGGGGATCTTCCCGGAGCGATGAAAACAGCAGGAACTCGTGCTCCTACTGTTCAACGTTCCAATTAAACGGTGAACAACCCGTGGCTGCAAGAATCAGCAAATAGCCGGTGAACGGAATTAGGTCAACAAATTCTTAGGAAATGCGTTACTCAGCAACTAGGAAGTTGCGACATGTTGTGACCGGCAATAACCCCCGGGTTCATCGCTTTTCATCGACCATCGCTGGGACTAGTGAGTACCACGCCGCCGCGAAAATAACACAGTCAGAATTATTATAAAATTTATATTATCTCAAATTCATTGTGTATTAATTAAAGTGTTTTCATTATTCTTGTATTTATATCATATCAAATTCATTGTGTATTAATTAAAGTGGTTTCATTATTTTGAATCTACATCTTTTAATGTGTGAGTGAGTGTAGCAACCAAGGACAAACCACGGAAGGAAGAAAGAGGCACCAGACATTGGTCCTTCGAGCCGGATTCATCTTGGAATCAGCAGTCATCGTTAAATTAATAAAATAACCTTGTATCACGTAAGTCCCATTTCCCTTCCTTAAGTGCAATGCATTTAATTAAATACTTTAATTAAATAACATCAAAATAAATTATCGTTTAAATAAAATAAAAAATTCTTTTTCTGTAATTCTATATATTTACTTAACTCTAAATCAAAAATAATAAAATAAAGTCACACGTATAAACAAATAAATAAAAGCTTTTAATTAAAAAAAAATTTTTTTTTCGTGCAAGTGATTATCTTATCGTAAACAATGTCTAAAACTCCAACGGAATCAAGTTCCCATGACACATTGCTCGACATCCAAAGTGCATTGATCGAGCAAATGCACAAGTTCATGGTGAATATAAATAAAATAAATGGTTAAAAAAATTTTTAAAAAAAATTCTTTTCATTAACTAAAAAATGTACTGAAAAGTAAAAAATAAAAAATATTTTAAAGAAAGCGTGAAATTTCAATTTTAATGAAAAAGTTAATTAAAAGAATGGCGCATTTTTCATCAAAAATTGAAAATATAACTGTAAATCGCGTGAGATTTACAATAACCCTCAATTTTTTGCTTTGTTAATTTCAAATTCTAACAAAATTTTTTGATGAAAAATGCGCCATTCTTTTAATTAACTTTTTCATTAAAATTGAAATTTCACGCTTTCTTTAAAATATTTTTTATTTTTTACTTTTCAGTACATTTTTTAGTTAATGAAAAGAATTTTTTTTAAAAATTTTTTTAACCATTTATTTTATTTTCTACTTTTTAGTTTATTATATGTATTCCGCCAATTTATGATGGCAATTCTATTAGATTTAAAATTACGTCACACAGTTTACTGTATTCATTTGATACCCATGTCGTGGGCTCGGTGGAACATAATTGCAAAAACGGCCGCCATCTCGGAACCGTCTTCTTGATTTTTTTACAAAAAGGTCAAATTGCATTTAGTACTTATACATGATGAGTTGAACTCAAGCTGAACCCAAGTCTAACTACATGTAAACGGGAGTCGAGTTGGGTTAAGGTTGACTGAACTCGACTCAGCTCTGCTACCTGGGTTTAGTTGAAATTATGCATACGGACATGAGTTCAGTATTTGAGTAGTTGAATTTAGTTGACAGCAGCATCTCTGTGTTTGTTTGTGATTTTTTGTAACGTGTATTGCTTCTTTATTATCAACTCACCCTTAACTCAACTATTCATCTCATCATTCATACACATTAACCACCCGAACTACGAGTGTATGCAAAATTGGAAGTTGATCGGTTATATTTTCTACTTTTTAGTCTATTATAAGCTTTCCGCAATTTAGTGTTGGCCGCCATTTTGAATTTGGAATGACGCCACATAGCTTATTGTGTTCTACCTGTCATATCCTTTCATTTAATACCCATGTCAGAGGGCCGCGGAGCACAATTTCAAAAATCGGGCGCCATTTTGGAACCGCCATCTTGATATTTTTACAAAATGGCCAGATTGCATTGTCATCCAAACTAAACGTGTATGCAAAATTTCAGCTCTATCCGAAACCGGGAAGTGGGTCAAATTTAACTTCCAAGATTTGACGACAAACAGTGTAAGTGATGGCCGCCATTTTGAATTTGGAATGACGCCACATAGCTTATTGTGTTCTACCTGTCATATCCTTTCATTTGATACCCATGTCAGAGGGCCGCGGAGCACAATTTCAAAAATCGGGCGCCATTTTGGAACCGCCATCTTGATATTTTTACAAAATGGCCAGATTGCATTGTCACCCAAACTAAACGTGTATGCAAAATTTCAGCTCTATACGAAACCGGGAAGTGGGTCAAATTTAACTTCCAAGATTTGACGACAAACAGTGCAAGTGTTGGCCGCCATTTTGAATTTAGAATGACGCCACATAGCTTATTGTGTTCTACCTGTCATATCCTTTCATTTGATACCCATTTCAAAGGGCCGCGGAGCACAATTTCAAAAATCGGGCGCCATTTTGGAACCGCCATCATGATATTTTTACAAAATGGCCAGATTGCATTGACATCCAAACTAAACGTGTATGCAAAATTTCAGCTCTATCCGAAACCGGGAAGTGGGTCAAATTTAACTTCCAAGATTTGACGACAAACAGTGTAAGTGTTGTCCGCCATTTTGAATTTGGAATGACGCCACATAGCTTATTGTGTTCTACCTGTCATATCCTTTCATTTGATACCCATTTCAAAGGGCCGCGGAGCACAATTTCAAAAATCGGGCGCCATTTTGGAACCGCCATCTTGATATTTTTACAAAATGGCCAGATTGCATTGTTATCCAAACTAAACGTGTATGCAAAATTTCAGCTCTATCCGAAACCGGGAAGTGGGTCAAATTTAACTTCCAAGATTTGACGACAAACAGTGTAAGTAAAATAAAAGCGGGCGCCATTTTGGAACCGCTATCTTGATATTTTTACAAAATGGCCAGATTGCATTGTCATCCAAACTAAACGTGTATGCAAAATTTCAGCTCTATCCGAAACCGGGAAGTGGGTCAAATTTAACTTCCAAGATTTGACGACAAACAGTGCAAGTTAAATAAAAGAATTTAAAAAGGCGGCAATCCCGAAAAGAACGCACGGGTTTTATGTATCACGCGTAAACGGGTGGCATGATTTGTGGCATCAATTCGCTGCTAATGATCTTCGAATCAGCCAAACTCCCGAAAACTCAAATCATCCGTACTTCACTGAGGATCTTTTTTCTGCACAAGAGCAGATTTATTACGAGTTCAAAGGCGAACTCATTTACCACGTATCGAGGTTAGAACAACCTGCAAATACGTCCAGGCATAACCAGGACGTTAATACCACATTATCGGCATCCACATCTGGCAAAACTCATACCAGCTTGCCTAGAATCTCATTACCCACCTTCGCAGGGAACTACAACGATTGGATCAGTTTCCGAGATTTATATCTTTCCGTAATTCATCAAAATTCGGATCTGGAAAACGTGCAAAAGTTCCATTATCTTAAAACAACACTCACTGGTGACGCTGCTAACGTGATAAAACAGTTCAGTATCACCAATGCAAATTACTCATCCGCCTGGAAGGCATTGACCGAGCGGTATGAAAACACCCGAGTGCTAGATTTTTCATTATTATGCACGTTTACGTCACAACAAAAAATTACCGCTGAATCAGCAAGTGCTATTAAAAGTCTACTTGACACCACGAGCGAAGCTTTAGCGCCACTGGAAAATTTGAAAGTAAATATTTCAAATTGGGATCCCCTCGTTATTCACCTCCTGGTTCAGAAACTGCCTCCAGAAACACACAAAGCTTGGGAGGAATCCATTGGAGACAGCTATGACGTTCCGACATGGCCATCATTCAAGAAATTTCTTGAAACTCGTTTCCGTACTTTGGAAGCGATAGGGTCAAATAAAGCCAAAGAAAAACGCGCAGACGGCCCTAATAACACCTCCAAAAATCTTATACAGAATTTTTTCAATTCTAATTCAGCCTGTGAGCTATGCTCTGAAAATCACGGGCTACGCTCATGTCCCCGATTCCTGAAGTTAGACGTGAGAGCTAAAATAAAAGTGGCCAAGGCTAAAAAATATTGCCTCAACTGTCTAGGTAAATACCATGCTTTAAGCAAGTGCCTAAGCAAAAACAGGTGCAATGTATGTAAACAAAAACATCATACATTACTGCATTTATCAGGAGGTAAATCTCAAAATGTACCGGGAAATCATCAAAGTCACGTAGGTAATGACTCCAGATCTATCCGAGCATCACCTCCCATCCATGACACCAACAACCACACGGATGCAGCAACTCCCAATATACTTACACATTTTATTAATGAAAGAAGGCAAGTATTACTAGCTACAGCCATCGTTTTCATCAAAACAAAACAAGGACTTCAGAGTGTGCGAGCTCTGATAGATCCCGGATCGCAAGCCACCTTTATCACAAAAGCCGTTCTACAACGCTTGAAAATTAAAACGACGTCGACAACCGTCAGAATGTTTGGTCTTATGAACACTGAAACTGCCAATTCCCAAAAAATGGCGAAATTTATTATTCAGGACACAAATGCGAATAATAACATCGAAGTCAACGCAATAGTTTTGGATCAACTCACCGAGCTCTTGCCATCAACAAAGATCAAACCACAAAAATGGGATCATCTCCAAGAATTGAAGTTAGCCGATCCTGCATTCAACACGCCGGGAAAAATCGACTTGCTCATAGGAGCAGATATCTATCCCTCGATCCTACTCGATGGATTAAAACTTGGACCTAATAGTTCACCTGCAGCTCAAAATACCATTTTTGGGTGGATATTAACAGGTCCAACGGGTAATCAGAACGCGCACAACAAGGTTGAGATAGTATCATATGTCAACACTGTAGATGACTGTCTATTTGATATAAAGAAATTCTGGGAAATCGAAGAATGTTCATTGCCTAAAGTCAATACTCCTGAAGACACCTTCTGTGAAAGCTATTTCGCAAAAACTCATTACCGAAAGTCGAATGGTTCCTATGTAGTTCGTTTACCATTTAAGGCTCTTTTAGAGAAAAATCAAGTGATGCTTGGCGCATCCCGTCAAATTGCACTTAGGCGCTTGATACACAGTGATAAATCGGCAGAGAGAAAAGGTATGTTGCAGAATTACAACGAAGTGGTAAAGGAATATTTAACTCTGAATCAAATGGAAGAAATCACTGCAAATCAACCCGGGGGGAACCTTGGAAAGGGAATTATCTACCACATCACTGCAGTACACAGCCAGAAGTGCTTAAGTGCAAAATATGCGTTTCGAGAAAATCGCCCTCAAAGTATTTTTTAGATACAGAATTGTGCACAAAACCAGTTTTGCCGGTCCAATAATTCAGCAACCAAAGCCCAGTGTAAGATAAGAATTATAGCAATGATTAAGAATAAAATACTAGATACAATTAAGCAACTAGTTGGGATGTGGGTTCGACCCTTTCGGTCCACACGATCAACTTCCCAGTATGATGGATGTTGAATATATGATTGGATATTTTAATAATAAATGAACAATAGGCAATATCGTTAGTTTACAAGCAGAATTCACTAAGTACAATTTTTCAAGTTTTTAGTTTTTTATACTAAAGTAAGTCTTATAATGCCAACTTTATACTGGCAATACCTTATAGCCCGCAAACTAATATTGTTAAGGTTTTTAGGGGGGTTAGTTTCGGATTTACCTTGTCCATAATGACACAAAACTACAAAATCATTTCTGCCAAAACTCATTAAGTCGTTGCATTTTTTCATTTTAATCTAAAAATCCAGTATAAGAATTAAATAATTATTTCAATTCTTTTGTAAACTAAACTAAGAAATCTAAAAAACAATGTATACTGAGCCGATTACTATTATATGCCATTACAAAATTTTCAGAGACACAAACATCTTAAATATCGATTTACTAAAAACTATGGTTTTTGACTTAGTGATTTCTGCTTTTAAACCCACGATATAGAGTATTATCTATAATACCGAGAATTTGTCACAATTGTTTATCAATATTTTCGCTAAAATGTCAAACTAAATGTGCGCACTTACAAGATTAGGATGACGAAAATGTATATAAAATTGATGAATTAATGTTTTTCGGCACCTCAATGAAGTCGATATAGTTTTTAGTTCGCGCGGTATCGTGCAGGTACAAAAATCACTTAAGTCATTTAAACCAAAAAACCGCTGGACCGAATATTATAAAAAAAATTTCAGATTATATTGTCGCTAATACGCTTCGAAGGGCAGCTCAAGTAAGTCAAAATCTTTCGTGGTTCGGGCGATATCGTGCAGGTACAAAAATCACTTACGCCGCTTAAACAAAAAAACGGCTCGACCGAATTTTATGAAAATCTTTTCAGATCATATTTTGGTTAATACTCTTCGAACGGCACCTCAACTAAGTCGATATCTTTTATAGTTCGCGCGATATCGTGCAGGTACAAAAATCACTTATGTCATTTAAATCAAAAAACCGCTGGACCGAATATTATAAAAATCTTTTCAGATTATATTGTCGCTAATACGCTTCGAACGGCACCTCAAGTAAGTCAATATCTTTCGTGGTTCGGGCGATATTGTGTAGGTACAAAAATCACTTACGTTGCTTAAACAAAAAAACGGCTGGACCGAATTTCATGAAAATCTTTTCAGATCATATTTCGGTTAATACGCTTCGAAAGACACCTCAACGAAGTCGATATCAGTTTTGGTTCGCGCGATATCGTGCAGGAAAAAATGACCACATCCGTACGCACATACACACACACACACACACATACTTCCTCCCAATTTTTTGCTTAAATTGCTCCTGGGACCTTGAAAGATGAAATTACGTTGAAATTTTCGATTTCGATTTTCGGACCGAATACAATAACTTCCTATACTGGGAAGTTAATAAACTCAAAATTGTCAAATTTGCACTTCACTTCTGGCTTTTTACTGTAGATCATGCGGTTTTCAAGGAGGCCAGCACCACTACAAAGTTGAGGGTGGTCTTGTAACTGTCGGGGTGAGGTTGTGCCGAGGCACGAAAAGTAATATTGCCTAATTAGGCCCAAAAGACTACCATTACAAAAACTTTTCAGGAGGGGGGTAATAACTGAATAAGTGTGGCTGGGACGGTCCGTCCGCTGGAGGATTTTCGCCGAAGAGGTCTTCATCCGCTGCACTGGGCGTCGGCACGACGTGCGGTGCGCAAGCTGGCTCGCCGGATGGGGTGGGGTTCGTAGTGCAGGGATGCGGATGGGGGTGACAGTTATCGGAATAGAAGTTTTACTCGTGCCAAAAAGATAAAAGAAATTATAGGGGGGGGGGCGATTATGGGGACCAAAGAGAAAACAAGCCGTCCAGGGCCATCGAGAGGGGGCAACAAAAGGGGAAGAAAAGAGGGATGGTCAACGTTCGCCGGTCGCCGGTCATTACAGGGAAAGTCACATATCAGTCTAAAGGCCCCCATACACGGTCAAATTGGCTGTACAACCAGATTTTCATCAAACCTATAAGCGCAATGTATTTTGATCGGCCGACCGGCCCACAATCGATAGTTTTGGTTGTACAACCGCACTTCGCTGTACAACCAATTGGACCGTGTATGGGGGCCTTAACAGACAGTAAAAGACACTTACCTTATGAGGGATCATCCGTGTGTCCAGAGGGCCACAATGGGGGTGGTTTAGCCGGTCATAGTACTTCGTTATGTGTATTTAAATTATATTTCGCAAATACATCATGTGGATTTTGTGTGGAATATATTTTTATTTCTGTGTTTGTCGCATTAAATACTGTAGTGTTTTTCTGCTTTCGTTCCTCTTTTTTTGTTTTTTTTTCTTTTTGCACCAGCGAAGAGGGATTTGGGGGACGGATTTTGTTTCTATGCAGGGAAGGGATTTCGTTGAAGCGGAATTTCGAATGTGTGTTATCAATTTTTTTTTGGAACGAAGTTCCTTATCGCGCGTTGCGAAAGGGGGCTAGACGGAAAAAATTAAGACCAAAAGTTGTAACGACACTTTTTGGTATAGTGTGCCGTGCAGCGTGCGCATGTTTCCTTGTCTGTCTCTCTCTATCTCTCTCATAGAAAGCAAGCCAGTTATTTTCGTTTCGTCTTTCTATTTCCATTGTACAGTGTGGTGTCGCGACGATTATTTTTTGAGTGTATACAGGTTGTTTTTGTTGTTTTTTTATTTTTGGAACGAAGTTCCTTATCGCCCGTTGCGAAAGGGGGCTAGACGGAAAAAATTAAGACCAAAAGTTGTAACGACACTTTTTGGTATAGTGTGCCGTGCAGCGTGCGCATGTTTCCTTGTCTGTCTCTCTCTATCTCTCTCATAGAAAGCAAGCCAGTTATTTTCGTTTCGTCTTTCTATTTCCATTGTACAGTGTGGTGTCGCGACGATTATTTTTTGAGTGTATACAGGTTGTTTTTGTTGTTTTTGTTGTTTTTTTATTTTTGTTGTTTTTCTTGTTTTTGATGTTTTTGTTGTTTTTGTTGTTTCTGCTGTTTTTGTTGTTTTTGTTGCTTTTGTTGTTTTTGTTATTTTTGTTGTTTTTGTTGCTTGTGTTGTTTTTGTTGCTTTTGATGTTTTTGTTGTTTTTGTTGCTTTTGTTGTTTTTGTTGCTTTTGTTGTTTTTGATGTTTTTGTTGTTTTTGTTGTTTTTGTTGTTTTTGTTGTTTTCGTTGTTTTTGTTGTTTTTGACGTTTTTGTTGTTTTTGTTGCTTTTGTTGTTTTTGTTATTTTGTTGTTTTCGTTGTTTTTGTTACTTTAGTTGTTTTTGCTGTTTTTGTTGCTTTTGTTGTTTTTGTTGTTTTTATTGTTTTTGTTGCTTTTGTTGTTTTTGTTATTTTTGTTGTTTTTGCTGTTTTTGTTGTTTTTGTTGTTTTTGTTGCTTTTGTTGTTTTTGTTGCTTTTGTTGTTTTTGTTGCTTTTGTTGCTTTTGATGTTTTTGTTGTTTTTGTTGTTTTTGACGTTTTTGTTGTTTTTGTTGCTTTTGTTGTTTTTGATGTTTTTGTTGCTTTTGTCGTTTTTGTTATTTTTGTTGTTTTTGTTGCTTTTGTTGTTTGTGTTGTTTTTGTTGTTTTTGTTGCTTTTGTTGCTTTTGTTGTTTTTGATGTTTTTGTTGTTTTTGTTGTTTTTGTTGCTTTTGTTGTTTTTGTTGCTTTTGTTGTTTTTGTTGTTTTTGTTGTTTTTGTTGTTTTTGACGTTTTTGTTGTTTTTGTTGCTTTTGTTGTTTTTGCTGTTTTTGTTGCTTTTGTTGTTTTTGTTGTTTTTATTGTTTTTGTTGTTTTTGTTATTTTTGTTGTTTTTGCTGTTTTTGTTGTTTTTGTTGCTTTTGTTGTTTTTGTTGCTTTTGTTGTTTTTGTTGCTTTTGTTGTTTTTGATGTTTTTGTTGTTTTTGTTGTTTTTGTTGTTTTTGTTGTTTTTGTTGTTTTTGTTGTTTTTGACGTTTTTGTTGTTTTTGTTGCTTTTGTTGTTTTTGATGTTTTTGTTGTTTTTGTTATTTTTGTTGTTTTTGTTATTTTTGTTGTTTTTGTTGCTTTTGTTGTTTGTGTTGTTTTTGTTGCTTTTGTTGTTTTTGTTGTTTTTGATGTTTTTGTTGTTTCTATTGTTTTTGTTTTTTTTAATGTTTTTGTTGTTTCTATTGTTTTTGTTGTTTTTGACGTTTTTGTCGTTTTTGTTGCTTTTGTTGTTTTTGTTGCTTTTGTTGTTTTTGTTGTTTTTGTTGTTTTTGTTGCTTTTGTTGCAATAACAAGTGTTGCAGATTTATGTGCAGCAGAGTGTGTAATGGAAAACGGCGTTACCTTTATCATGGCAGTCATAAACGTCTCACCAAATAACAAATTAATAGATATTCAGGAGTTCATTCATCGAGCACTGCTAGAGTATTCTAAAGATGTATCTCGAACGCTTAGCAGATACAACAAAAATTTAGATAAAGTTCCACTCATTTTGGCCGGTGATTTTAACATCAACTTCAGTAATGAAAAATCAAAATCATTACTACAGTTTCTAGAGGAAGAATTTGATTTAAGAATAAACAATAATCCAGCAGAATCAACAACAAAATATAATACTACCTTGATGCAGTTTTTTCAAGACATTTAAATAAAATAGAATCCCAAACATATGTTTCCTACTTCAGTTACCACAAGCCAATTATTACTAAAATTGAGCTTACTGATTAAGTTTATATTACATTATATTTATTAATAATAAAAAAAAAATAGTATTATAACTTAAAAACAAAATTTTTATTACAATTCCTTCACTAATTAATCGAAAGGGACTTCGTTCCATCCGGGTGTCCCTTGACGCCTCTTTGTTTTTTTTGTTGTTTTTCTTGTTTTTGATGTTTTTGTTGTTTTTGTTGTTTCTGCTGTTTTTGTTGTTTTTGTTGCTTTTGTTGTTTTTGTTATTTTGTTGTTTTTGTTACTTTAGTTGTTTTTGCTGTTTTTGTTGCTTTTGTTGTTTTTGTTGTTTTTATTGTTTTTGTTGCTTTTGTTGTTTTTGTTATTTTTGTTGTTTTTGTTATTTTTGTTGTTTTTGTTGCTTGTGTTGTTTTTGTTGCTTTTGTTGTTTTTGATGTTTTTGTTGTTTTTGTTGCTTTTGTTGTTTTTGTTGCTTTTGTTGTTTTTGATGTTTTTGTTGTTTTTGTTGTTTTTGTTGTTTTTGTTGTTTTCGTTGTTTTTGTTGTTTTTGACGTTTTTGTTGTTTTTGTTGCTTTTGTTGTTTTTGTTATTTTGTTGTTTTCGTTGTTTTTGTTACTTTAGTTGTTTTTGCTGTTTTTGTTGCTTTTGTTGTTTTTGTTGTTTTTATTGTTTTTGTTGCTTTTGTTGTTTTTGTTATTTTTGTTGTTTTTGCTGTTTTTGTTGTTTTTGTTGCTTTTGTTGTTTTTGTTGCTTTTGTTGTTTTTGTTGCTTTTGTTGTTTTTGTTGCTTTTGTTGCTTTTGATGTTTTTGTTGTTTTTGTTGTTTTTGACGTTTTTGTTGTTTTTGTTGCTTTTGTTGTTTTTGATGTTTTTGTTGCTTTTGTCGTTTTTGTTATTTTTGTTGTTTTTGTTGCTTTTGTTGTTTGTGTTGTTTTTGTTTCTTTTGTTGCTTTTGTTGTTTTTGATGTTTTTGTTGTTTTTGTTGTTTTTGTTGCTTTTGTTGTTTTTGTTGCTTTTGTTGTTTTTGATGTTTTTGTTGTTTTTGTTGTTTTTGTTGTTTTTGACGTTTTTGTTGTTTTTGTTGCTTTTGTTGTTTTTGCTGTTTTTGTTGCTTTTGTTGTTTTTGTTGTTTTTATTGTTTTTGTTGTTTTTGTTATTTTTGTTGTTTTTGCTGTTTTTGTTGTTTTTGTTGCTTTTGTTGTTTTTGTTGCTTTTGTTGTTTTTGTTGCTTTTGTTGTTTTTGATGTTTTTGTTGTTTTTGTTGTTTTTGTTGTTTTTGTTGTTTTTGTTGTTTTTGTTGTTTTTGACGTTTTTGTTGTTTTTGTTGCTTTTGTTGTTTTTGATGTTTTTGTTGTTTTTGTTATTTTTGTTGTTTTTGTTATTTTTGTTGTTTTTGTTGCTTTTGTTGTTTGTGTTGTTTTTGTTGCTTTTGTTGCTTTTGTTGTTTTTGTTGTTTTTGATGTTTTTGTTGTTTCTATTGTTTTTGTTTTTTTTGATGTTTTTGTTGTTTCTATTGTTTTTGTTGTTTTTGACGTTTTTGTCGTTTTTGTTGCTTTTGTTGTTTTTGTTGCTTTTGTTGTTTTTGTTGTTTTTGTTGTTTTTGTTGCTTTTGTTGCAATAACAAGTGTTGCAGATTTATGTGCAGCAGAGTGTGTAATGGAAAACGGCGTTACCTTTATCATGGCAGTCATAAACGTCTCACCAAATAACAAATTAATAGATATTCAGGAGTTCATTCATCGAGCACTGCTAGAGTATTCTAAAGATGTATCTCGAACGCTTAGCAGATACAACAAAAATTTAGATAAAGTTCCACTCATTTTGGCCGGTGATTTTAACATCAACTTCAGTAATGAAAAATCAAAACCATTACTACAGTTTCTAGAGGAAGAATTTGATTTAAGAATAAACAATAATCCAGCAGAATCAACAACAAAATATAATACTACCTTGATGCAGTTTTTTCAAGACATTTAAATAAAATAGAATCCCAAACATATGTTTCCTACTTCAGTTACCACAAGCCAATTATTACTAAAATTGAGCTTACTGATTAAGTTTATATTACATTATATTTATTAATAATAAAAAAAATAGTATTATAACTTAAAAACAAAATTTTTATTACAATTCCTTCACTAATTAATCGAAAGGGACTTCGTTCCATCCGGGTGTCCCTTGACACCTCTTTGTTTTTTTTTTTTTTTTTTTTGTAAATAATACTTTACTTTCGTTATTCACCGATTTATGAACACAAATAAAAACGAATCTAAATATAAGTATTTCTGGTTCTACTTTGTGGTTTTGTTTTTAATTCGATTTTGTAATTTCATTAATTTCATGATAAGACGAAAAAAAAAATAAAAAAAACCCGAGAATTATATTTCTTTTAATTATATACCTTTATATAGAAAAATTTACTTTAATTTTCCTTTTTTTTTTCTTTTAATTATTATCACTAATCATAATGTATAAAAAAAACATACCCAAAAATTTAATTCCACTATGTAGTCAATGTCATTGAGGAAATTATTGTTACGCAAGGACACCCAACTGATGCAACACCATCTTATTATTAATATTGTTAATATTCTTATTATTATTGCTATTATTATTAAAAATATTATATTTTAGTTTTTTTTCCAATTGCAATCGTTTTTTGTTTAACATTACACGCTTTTCTTTAAGGAATGTTTGAGATTTTTTCCATTTTGATTTAAAAGTTTATATTGTTTAAAATCTTCTTATTTTTTACCTTTTAGTCGATTTTTTTAGTATTTATATTAATTTTGTGTTCACAACTGATCAATATATTAAGGTAAAGAAAAGAGTTTCTTAAAAATTTATTTTTCTTTTTTTTATTATTGTTATTATTGTAAAATGTGAGAGTACTTAGTTTGTAATATTTATAACTGATAAAGAAGAATTGTTGTGGGCATCTTTGTTATGATGTACGACAGGCTATGTAATGTAAATTTCACCTGGTGTGGTTTTTTAGGGGGGTTAAAAGGGATAAAATTTAGTTTTTCATGATTAACTCGAAAACTATTGATTTTTGAGATACATAATTTTTATAAAAATTAAACTTCATTAAATGTTCACAAGAAATGGAAGGAAACTATTGTAGCATACATTTTTAACCGTCAAAGACCTACAATTATATGGTGCGGATTTTTAAAACCAGGGCTAAAGATGACTAACTAACTTACTATCAAACCTAATTGCAAAAATTGCGATATCAGTTTTATTATTTGATGAATCCCATCAGCTGACCAACCAGCAACGATGATTCATACAAAGTAAATTGTCTTCTTGTTTGGAGACAGCGCTCGCCATCCCGGCACTGAAGTGGTCGTTAGGTCAGGTTAAAATGGCTGCCCACTTAAGCCCGACATTGGGCACATTGTGATGCCATCTTATGTAGTGTTGGAACAAAGTTCAGGCCATTTTAAGCCATTTTGAGCTTTTGATAAAGCGACAGAGGTTAGGAGCACCAATATTTTGCAGCTCGCTTAATCCATTAAGGAAGGGTGAGCCAAGGAAGGTCCTCTTTTTCTTCCGAGACATGTACAGAGAATATGGGAGACAGTTTCTTCTTCTTATTCATTACCACAACTTCTTCATAAGTCGTTGTGGGGAAGTTCTAATCTTTCGGCGTGCGGGGCAAAGGTACAGTGACCGGTCAGCACCTTTACTATATGGCTTACCTCATTTTTGGTTCAACTGAACAATAGATGTTGAACGCTTTGCGTCCAAAGTTGGCCACATTGCATGAAGAGTGCGGCACACCGTTGCTGTGATCCAACTCAACCCAGCTCGAGCCAAGCTGATTTTCCTCACAGCTTGTTCGTAGGAGGCAAGGGCATTCCCATCCGGGTTAAGTGGGGTGTGCTTTCCACTTCGTTTCCCTGTCTGCAAGCTCATCAGCAGCAGGTCGTTACCACAACATTTTTGATTTGATATGGTCCTGTAAATTGAATTGGTTGAAGCTTATGACTTTCTCTGGTAGATGGTCGTTCATATGTGGTTAATACGAGGTCGTTAAGTGAATACGGTTTATGCGATGTATGCATCCATCCATTAATGACTTCTTCTTATTTAACGGCTCTACAATCGCTTTACCGTCCCGCCCTCTCGCAACTATTCTCGCCACCAATCCCGATTCTATCCAGCCATCCTTCCAGCGAACGTTGGGTTTCCCTCGCTATCGCCCTCATAGATGTTACCGTAGAGAACTTTCCGATCCTGTCCATCTTCACTCATAAGAGCTAGATACAACCCTGTCCACCGGGACCAACCGCGCTTTGATTTCTCCACAACATCTATGTCGCTATAACGCTCGTAGATCTCGTCGTTGTAAAATTTTCGGAATTGTCCTTTATCTCCATCATCATTGGCACTACAGCCGTCTGTGAGCCTAGGCCTTCTCAAGAACTTTCGTTCAATGATCTTGGTCCTGTATCTCTGTGTTCTGGTTGGTAACCCAATTGTAAGTTCATTTTTTTGTCACCTTTATATCTCTTCCTAGGTCTTGTAACCCTAATCGCTCTGGCCTTTGGAGGAACAGGAGGTTTGGGGCACTTCTGCAGGCATTCCCATTACATGTCCTGTCTAATGTAGGCGTGATATATCTATGGTTGTGGCAGGTTCTTTATATATTTAGTACAATTTGGGGTTGTATCTTCTTTACAACAATTTTCCGAAGGAAGTTACTGTCGAACAAGGTTAAGAGGTTAGAGAGCTTGGATTTGAAGTGTCTTGACACACTGCAGTAGGTTTTGTTGGCTTTTAGAAGCCGTGCGCGTATTTCTAGTACCATGCTATAGTGGGCTGCTACTATTGACTCAAGCTAGGTAAATACTTTTACCACTTCAAAATCGTATTCCTCTACCTTGATTGTGGGACCAATGTTAGGTGTTCTTGCAGACGAGGCCACCATATATGTACTTTGTTTAGCTTTCGTTGATTTGCAGTCCCAGCTTTCGTGCCGCCGGTTCAATCTGGGTGAAAGCTACTTGTACTGTTCTTGATGGTCTTCCGATGATGTCAGTGTCATAAGCCATCAGTATTTGTGGGGGATTCTGCCCTTTAATGTCACCCCTGGATTATTTTCTCCAACACTAAGTTGAAAAGGACAAGCCGGTCGGAGTCCATTATAGACCAGACCTATAAGGACAGTGGTCCGGACGTTTAAATCCTTATCGCAGATAATGTCATTTAAAATTTTCCAGCCGAATGACATGCAATGAAGATGAAGATTTTACTTTGTTAGATGCTGTGAATTATAATCAATGTTAAACAAACGTAGGGGGTGTTCTTGTCAAGGACTTACTTTCTTTGTAAGTCGATAATGAAAATTTTAATGAAAGTACTGGTATTTAGAAGAGGCACTTGATACCGTTGTTTAAGCACTATTTCTACCAAGAGGTGTCGAAAAACACTTTTCAAAGTATGCGTGTGGAAAATGCTTAGAAGAGAAACCATTGATTTGTAAAAACTGTGATATTAAATAAGGAAAAAGTTTCATTACAGTGCTGTTTTTATGATTACTGTTTTTTCTTCTTACGAAGATTGAAAAGACACCGTTTGGTCAAAATAGGTACACACAAAATCGTGGTAGAAATAGTGTTAAAAAATAATTTCTTAAATGAGGCTTCTATAAACTAATATATATTCAAAACAAAGGTTGAACATTGTAATAATTGCAAGAATATTTATTAAAACAAGGAGAATGCTTGGACTTAAAAATGAGTCCCTTTTAAATAGTAAAAATTACATAAACAGTACTAATCCGGGGTCTTACATTCGCCTTGACAACTTCTTTTTGATTTGGGTAAAGCTCATATCAAAATTTTTGGGAAGGGGTTTAGTGAACGGTCGCAAGAAATTCCATTAAATCAAAACCTATGCAAAAGTGCTATACCAGAAAAGACAGGAACATTGCTAATAACGATTAATAAATAGCTTGGTGTACTGTATGCCCTCCATATTTCCCTCTTATCCTCTTTGTTCTTGTCGTATATGCAAATATAGTTGTGCTTGTTTGATCACAACAAATCGTGGGTGGTGCCTACGTTTTAAAATGCGCCTACGGTTGTGTTATATACTATGCAAAATATAAACTCGCAAAATATAAATTCGAAGGAGTATATACTATCGTTTGTGAAAAAATTGCATGATCTACAGTTGTTATTGTAATTATTTTTGCGATAAAACCTACCATTTAAGAGATATTTGTTTTTGAATGTTGGATCTTGGAAAATTTTGTAAAGTAAGTTCGATAGATTGGACTAGATGCATTTTTGTTCCAGTAAGCACTTTGGGAACGAGTCCCCCAAATTTTGACAGCAAGTGGTGTCACGGCTCCCAAGTTGTCTTCAAAACATCAGGCCAGTTCAAAGAAAAGTGTGTTTAAAATGCATGAATACGATGCAACTAACAAAAATGTCAAATATTCCAAGTAACTCCCCAAAAAATTGAAAAATTAGGAGTTTCAAACAAAGTGGAAACATATTTGTTTTTGATATAACGTGTAAATTTAATAAATAAACCACCTGGTTCCACTATTAGAGCAGGCAGCAAAGGAACTTTCGATCGCGTCATCGCGTCACAGGATAAATTTTCTATATTAGGATAGTATTTTTATAATTGTGTTAGGAAACGTTGAGTTGCCAAGGTATATCCTGGTACCATAAGGGATATATTATCATAAACAGTTATTTTATAACAAAACGAAAATTAAAATTTTAACAATTTTGTAATATTTTTGGACGGATTTAGAACTAGAAATGTAATATAACTTTTTTTTCGTAAAGTTGATAATTTAAATACACATTAATCTTTAAAAATTAAAAATTTTCCAATCATTTTACAATTCTTAATTTTTTATATCATCTAAACTCCCAAAAAATCTTATTAGCAATTTTAATATTTTAATTGTTTTTTATATTTTTAGTGCGCCAGCCTAATCGTTCGTTTAAAAAAGTTAGTTAAAAACAATATAAGACCCATTTCATTTTATTATCACAATCGCAGGTAGAAAAATATTCTTTTCCTTTCCAAAGATTCTATTTCAGTTCATTACTATACTACCACACCAAAAAGTTATTGCGCACACACATCCTGCTTAGCAGTGAAAAACTTGAAGAGAGAGTCATGATGAGTTTCGCTCTCAAAGAAAACAAAAAGCTCGAATGGGTTACGACTTGTGACCCATTTTGGACGTCGTAACCCATTGTTCCTGTTGTTCCCTCTGTATGTTAAGTACTCTGTGCTCAAAGACAGCGAAAGCGTATATAGCAGTTTTTGTGTGTTTTGCTACAAAAGCTCTACACATAGAAGCGGTATCGGATCTGACATCCGAAGCATTCGCCCAGCAAACCACATGTAATGCACAGAACAAGCGACTGCTTACAAGTGCCTTACAAATACATTACAAGCAATGTATTAAATTGTTAGGATTTTGGGGATTCAAAAGCGTATTATAAAGGGCCAAATACACGAGCACTCCATTCCGCCACGCTAACAAATTTTTGTTGGAGTCTTCAGTAATTAAGCTAATAAAATCGTATCTCATTTCAGATAGCATTATTCATTTTTTATTTTCGAGAGAGATATGAGGGCGACTATACGGACGTCACATGGTAGAACACATATCCAGAAATTCAGGGCATCTAAAATACAAAGTTCAACATAAAATTATAATAAATTTTGTTTTAAAAAAATATTTTATTATTAAATTCATTTTTAGTCGATTAGAATCAATGCATTTTTTCCTAGGGCAATCCTAATGCTATTCAATACATTTTATTAGTTTTATGAAATGCCTTTTGTAATTCATTTCCCACATTCTATAAAATGTATTTGTAATTTATTATTTATGCATTACATACTTCTATATGAAATATATTGTTAATGCATTACAAGCAATGCATTTCATCCTAGGACATGCCTAATGTGTTTTAATGCATTCCGTATTACTTACAAAATGCTTTCTGTAATGAATTTCATTCATTTCTGAAATGTATTGTGAATTCATTTTGTATGCATTCGTGGTTTACTGGGCGTCGCCGCACTGAGAAGGTTTTTCTCTAGACGAGGTGTTTCAAGAGACATTTACACTGATAATGGAACCAACTTTGTAGGCGCTTCCAGATCATTGGATAAAGAAATAGAAGGTGCCTTGAAAAACAACATCCCAATAACTGCAGAAAAGTATGCAAATCATAAGGTTAACTGGCATTTTATCCCACCAGCAGCCCCGCATTTTGGTGGATTATGGGAGGCTGGCGTAAAATCTATCAAATACCACCTACGCAGAGTGAGTGGACAAAGTTTATTAACGTTTGAGGAACTAATGACGACTCTCACCCAGATCGAGGCAGTTCATAACTCCCATCCATTGTGTCCACTTTCTGAGAATCCGGAAGACCTTACGTGTTTAACACCAGCTCATTTTCTTATCGGCAACGCACAGTCATCAATACCTGAAACGGATTGGAGTTCTTATCAGCAGTCTCACCTATCCAGATGGCAGTATCTACAAAAACTAAAATATGATTTTTGGAATCGTTGGCAGGTGGAATATCTCCATTGTTTACAACAACGACCCAAATGGAAGATTGAAGAGCCGTCGGTAGGAGTTGGCACGCTAGTGCTACTTAAGAAAGAAAACTTGCCTCCTTCAGCTTGGAAACTAGCGCGAGTAATAGAATTGCATAGCGGAAAAGATGGTAAGGTACGAGTAGTTACGGTAAAACCCTCAACTAATCAACTGAAAAGAGCCATATCGAAGATATGCTGTCTGCCTTTTAAAAATTAAGTAGCAATAATAAATCAATTTATTAGGTTAAGATGTAAATATACATATATTATCTATATACAACTAAACAATAATTTAGGAAAACATCTCTTTCTCGCAGATCAAAGGAAACCCAGAGATTGCAAAATGTGGAAAATCGGCATTATAATTACTTTGATTGGCAATGTTAGCTCTTTAATTGCTAACGACTGTGGTCATGAGCAAATAAATAAAACAGTGATTTCTTTATTAAATGTCGAACCATGCAATATTGAAAACCCGACTACTAAATACGAGGAGGAGGATATACAGCTCTTAGAACTATATGAAGTGACCTCTGTCCATATATACCAATGTAAAATTAATGTTTTGCAATCGGTGTATTATTGCGGTATGTTCAGTCACCTTTCTGTGGTCCCGGGAGGGCTAAGTACCTTCATAATGGAAATATCTAAAGAAACCTGTATTAAAATACATCAATTTGGTACGTTAGAACTGCAAAACAACCGGGTTATAGCAGGTATCAAGACCAACTCATCCACCCGATTCACCGAAGCTATTGCTGGAACAGTTGACCTCAAAGGCAATTGCCAAGGCACCACATACACCTATGGACAAACGTCGTGGAACGACGTTATAGTCATTCACGCCATGGAAGTGACCATAATGGACTACAACGGTAGTGCGCACTTGAATAATGACGAAATTAAACTTCGTAACAATTTAGTATGTCCTTATATTAAGGGCAGGTGTATTGACCCTGAGTACGGTACCAGTTTTTTGAATTTTCTTACAGATGTAGGATGTGAAGCTGTGGGTTATAATGTACTCTATCAAGGAAATGCTACCAAAGCACAAAGCTTGGATGTATATAGAAAAGAAACTCACACCATATACACCGTAAGCGTTGGAGAAGTCATTTTTGCACTAGAGACAGTAAAACCAATCTCGGTATGCCACTATGACGGATATCAAACGGAGCATCCTCGTCTAGTCATTGTGAAGAAGTCACGACATGGTTACCCGTTTATTAAGAAGCCAATGAACACAAAAGGGTTGGACTTGTTCACTTGTATCAATGCCAAATTTGTTTATGTAGAACGTCACATAAAGGTCGCATGCCAACAGTTACACAGGGGGACTAACACGCTGCTTTGTTCTCCGTGCCGAAACTGTGCTAAATACTGCTGGAAGCTCGACTACACCCTCCACGTGGGGCGACTGGAAACAGACTCCTGGCATGGTCATGTCTCTACCAGGAGTGCTGGCTAATGGTAGTCGGGCGGAGAGAAGAACACTCTTTAAAAAATCACCCCAGTCTAAGGTGAAACAGGATGTGCCGAGAGACTCGTGGCCAAGGGGGTGCTTGGTCTCTAATATCCGAACTCTGGATACCTGGCGTCCTCCAGTTTTAATTAGCCTTCCGACAGTACACGGGCTCGCTGTGGGTGACTTACTTTCCCGAATTACTCGTGGGACCATTTATGGAAACAAAAAATAAAAATAATGAGCTCGATGCAGCTCCGACAGCATCATCCTCGTCAATTGTGACGATGGCCACATCTCAAGTGTCCTTAGGGACGCAAGAGATAGCAATTGTCTCAACTAGCGGAGCCATTGGGCACGCAAGTTGTGAACCAATTGCTCTAACTAGCGGAGCCATTGGGCACGCAAGTTTGCAATCAACTGCTGCAACCGGTGGAGCCATTGGGCACACCGGTTCTCCAGACGGGTCGTCAGTCGCTGAAGATGAGTCTTTAGACGCAGTATCCGTCTGCAGTGTAGACTCGGTCAGTGTGTGTTCGGTTATTTCCGGAGCTACCACCATTGCCCGAGACTTGAATAAGATGGAGCTTGGCAAAACCAGGTTTGTCAAACTCTCCAACCGCCAAAGGAAACGCTTTAATGAAGCAATGGCAAACGGCCTCTCCAGAGAAATGGCCCTGGAAGAAGCTTTAATAAAGCCCTCCAATAAGTCTGAGCTGAAGAGAGTTCGCTCAGAGGAGGAAACTCCGGAACGTCCGGAACAGAAGGGGACCAAGACGGCCAAAGGGCCCACTCGCACCACTTTTAGCCAGGTGGTAAGCAGTGTCAAGCTTGGCCTCATCTCGACTGACATGGTCAACTGCCCCCTGACACCTGAGCAAATGGCACAGTTGCAGGAAGCGATCATCGACGTCGCAATTGAAAAAGCGGGCGGCGAAATTAAGCCGTCTTTCGAGGGGAGCTTCCCGAGAAGAGGCTGGCTTATGTTAGTCTGCTCAAACCCTCAAACAGCGGAATGGGTGAGGAGTAACATCTCCTTCATCAAGAGCAAGAGTGCTCTTGATATCACTCTGGTGGAAGAGGGTAACTTCCCTCAGACTCACGTCATTCGTGGCTATTTCCCCCAGAGTGCTAACCGAAGCAACGAGAAAGTGCTGGCTACTATTGCCGCACAAAACTCGGTTCCCGCTGACAAGTGGAAAGTGGTCCAGAGGCGGGTAAATGACAACACCCTTCACTTGGTCATGGTAGTGGACGCCGCCTCCATGGCTAAGTTAATTAGTCTGAAGGGGAAAATCGCCTATCGTCTCCCAGATCAGGCTAATTCTCAAGGATACAGATCCTGCAAAGAAGCAGTCGCAAGGGCAGGGCTCGTCGTGTGACACTCAGACAACAGGGTCTGAAATGGCGCCTCCCGATGCTTCTGTTGTCACCGAGGATAGCAATGCCGCTACTTTGGCCAAAGGGTCATCTGACGGCGGAGCTGCGCTCGCTGTGACTCCGGGACCGTCAGGCGTTGTTCCAATCCCGGCCCCCGCATTTGTAGCATGCGACAGGGAGCCTGCACCGGAGCTAACTGCGGAGCAAAAAAAGAACACGCCTGCCAAACCTGGAGTCGGAGCACGGGGCAAATCTGTACCCCCCAAGGGCAAAGATGGTAGAGCAAAGGGTCCTAGACAAGCCAAGAAGACCGGGCTTGTCAAACGCTCCTTGGAAAAAAAATGAGCGCCATAAGGGCACTCCAAGTAAACTTGCACCATGCAAAAGGGGCATCCTCCACCCTGTGCAAGACTTTTGCGGAGAGGCAACTTACCCTTGCTCTTATTCAAGAGCCTTGGGTAACCGATGGCAAAGTCAGAGGACTTACCACCGGCTCAAGTAAACTAGTGTATGATCGGAGATGTGGGGCGCCTCGCGCTGCCCTCCTAATTGACAATCGTGTCACTTATCTCTCCATTACTAACTTTATTTCTAGAGATCTAGTGGCGATCTCGGTTGCGGTTCCCACCGCCAACGGATTCCAAGAAATCGTTCTTGCGTCCGCTTACTTTCCAGGGGATGTAGCAGTAGTGCCACCCCAGGAGGTTCAAGATCTCATTGAGTTCTGTCGCAAGACGAACCGGCAATTCGTCATCGGCTGTGATGCAAATGCTCACCATCCCATCTGGGGAAGTACCGATGTAAAGGGGGGAGTGTCTTCTAGAATTTCTCGTTACGAATAACATAGATATTGCAAATAGAGGATTCAAACCCACTTTTATCACTGCTAGTAGAAAGGAGGTGCTGGACCTCACCTTCACGAGCAGGCTTTTATCCGACAGGATTGAAAACTGGCGTGTTCTGGACGAGGCCTCACTGTCGGATCATCTGCACATTAGATTTGACATTGTGGGCCTTCCACATATCCGCGCCTCTTCTTTGGTTCCTAAGAAAACCAACTGGTCTAAGTTTCAGGGGCTGGTGGCCTCGAAATCAGACCAGCTTGCAGCTTCTATCAGCTCAGTGCATGAACTGGAGAATGCGGCCACGCAGCTTACTGACGTGCTGATCTCTTCCTACCATGACAGCAACACTGTCTCTTCCTTTCAGTCATCGCGAAAGGTGCCCTGGTGGAATGACAGGTTAGCTGCAATGCGTAGAGACGTTAGGAGATTGTTCAATAGAGCAAAACACTCCGGGTATTGGGATGAATATAGGTTCACCCTAACAGCCTATAACAAGGAGTTGAGACGTTCCAAAAGGATTGCCTGGCGGAAACACTGTGAGAGCATTCAGACTCTACCAGAGGCGACTAGACTCCAAAAGCTACTTTCCAATGACTCCTTCAACGGAGTGGGCCTTCTCAAAAAGGAGGATGGCTCCTACACCTCTAACCATGAGGAAACCTTAAGGTGCCTGCTCAGAGAGCACTTTCCAGGGTCAATCCTCCAGACCGCTTATGCATTGGATCCTGGGTGTAGTCATAGGACCATCCCAGACCGCTATTCCCGCAGTCTTTCAGGGAATATCTTCGACTGTGACAAGGTTAAATGGGCAGTGGCCTCTTTTCAACCCTATAAGTCACCCGGAGGAGACGGAATTTTTCCGGCACTTCTTCAGAAGGGCCTCGATCTGATCCTCGACAACCTGGTCTGCCTCTTTAGATTCAGCTTCAATTGGGGATACATTCCAACCATCTGGAGGAAAGTCGTGGTGGTTTTTATCCCGAAACAGGGCAACAGACCCCTCGAGCTTCCTAAATCGTACAGACCTCTCAGTTTAACCTCTTTTCTTTTGAAAACAATGGAAAGGCTGCTAGACCTTCATATTAGGTGCAAACTGGAGCTCTCCCTCCCTCTACATAGCTCCCAGTTCGCTTACTCTAAAGATAAATCAACAGAGGTTGCTTTACACCACCTGGTCAGTAAAATCGAAAGGGCCTTCCTCGCTAAGGAAACTGCCTTATGCGCGTTCCTTGACATCGAAGGTGCTTTCGACAACACAGGCTATGATTCCATCTCTAGAGCACTGGCTCTCAGAAATCTGGATCCTCACACGATTGATTGGATAAATGCCATGCTTGGAGATCGTGACATTTCTTCTACCCTAGGTGTCTCCACCATTAGTGTTAAGGCTATTAAGGGGTGCCCTCAAGGGGGAGTTTTATCCCCATTACTTTGGTCACTAGTTGAGCCGTTTATTTTGAAAGTGGCATAAGTCACTTTTTCAAAAAAATCGAGTTAATGGCAAAACTAAATACAATTGAACGGTATCTTTTCATTTTGATACAAACAAATTTAAAAAAAAAAAACAAAGAGGTGTCAAGGGACACCCGGATGGAACGAAGTCCCTTTCGATTAATTAGTGAAGGAATTGTAATAAAAATTTTGTTTTTAAGTTATAATACTATTTTTTTTTATTATTAATAAATATAATGTAATATAAACTTAATCAGTAAGCTCAATTTTAGTAATAATTGGCTTGTGGTAACTTAAGTAGGAAACATATGTTTGGGATTCTATTTTATTTATGTAAATGTCTTGAAAAAACTGCATCAATGGTAGTATTATATTTTGTTGTTGATTCTGCTGGATTATTGTTTATTCTTAAATCAAATTCTTCCTCTAGAAACTGTAGTAATGGTTTTGATTTTTCATTACTGAAGTTGATGTTAAAATCACCAACCAAAATGAGTGGAACTTTATCTAAATTTTTGTTGTATCTGCTAAGCGTTCGAGATACATCTTTAGAATACTCTAGCAGTGCTCGATGAATGAACTCCTGAATATCTATTAATTTGTTATTTGGTGAGACATTTATGACTGCCATGATTACGGTAACGCCGTTTTCCATTACACACTCTGCTGCACATAAATCTGCAACACTTGTACTTGCAATAAAAGCAACAAAAACAACAAAAACAAAAAAACAACAAAAACAACAAAAAAACAACAAAAGCAACAAAAACGACAAAAACAACAAAACCAACAAAAACAACAAAAACAGCAATAACAACAAAAACAGCAAAAGCAACAAAACAACAAAAACAGCAAAATCAACAAAAGCGACAAAACCAATAAAAACAACAAAAACAGCAAAAACAACAAAAACAACAAAAACAACAAAAACAGCAAAAACAACAAAAACAACGAAAACAGCAAAAACAACAAATAAAACAAAACCAACAAAAACAGCAAAAACAACAAATAAAACAAAACCAACAAAAGCAACAAAAGCAACAAAAACAACAAAAACAACAAAAGCAACAAAAACAACAAAAACAGCAAAAACAACAAAAATAACAAAAACAACAAAAGCAACAAAAACAATAAAAACAACAAAAACAACAAAAGCAACAAAAACAGCAAAAACAACTAAAGTAACAAAAACAACAAAAACAACAAAATAACAAAAACAACAAAAACAACAAAAACAACAAAAACAGCAGAAACAACAAAAACAACAAAAACATCAAAAACAAGAAAAACAACAAAAATAACAAAAACAACAAAAACAACCTGTATACACTCAAAAAAATAATCGTCGCGACACCATACTGTACAATGGAAATAGAAAGACGAAACGAAAATAACTGGCTTGCTTTCTATGAGAGAGATAGAGACAGACAGGGAAACATGCGCACGCTGCACGGCACACTATACCAAAAAGTGTCGTTACAACTTTTGGTCTTAATTTTTTCCGTCTAGCCCCCTTTCGCAACGCGCGATAAGGAACTTCGTTCCAAAAAAAAGTGACTTATGCCACTTTCAAAATAAACGGCTCAGTTGTGGATGAACTTTTGACTAAACTATCTGAATCTGGTTTCGATGTCATCGGCTATGCAGATGATCTTGCCATCATTGTCTCTGGGAAATTCGATTTGACCATTACAGAGGTCATGAGAACAGCACTACGAGAAGTTCAAAGATGGTGTACCAAGGAGGGCCTAGCAATTAACCCAAATAAAGCTGTCCTGGTACCTTTCTCCAAACGTTACAAATTGGACCTAGGTCCTATCTGTATTCGGGATACCACAGTTGAGTACTCAGACTCAGTCAAATATTTGGGAATAAAGCTAGACAAGAGACTGAACTGGAACGCTCAACTTGACTACGTCATCAGCAAAGCCACAAGGGCCATATGGGCCTGCTTCTGGGTAGGACATGAGGTCTTACACCACAAATGATGTACTGGATGTACAATACGATCGTTAAACCTGTTGTCACTAATGCTGCTATAGTTTGGTGGCCCAAGACTAAACAGGTTACGTCGATCCTCAAGTGCAGCAAGCTGCAACGGCTTGCTTGCCTCTCCATTACCGGAGCTATGCGGACCTGCCCCACAGCTGCAATGGAAGCAATCATTGGATTGACCCCTTTGCATCTCTTCATATGGAAATCCGCCGCCATAAGTGCCTTGAGACTTCAGATCTCATCCATCTGGCCCCATACGGTCAAAGGACACATGGATATCCTTAAAAATATCCCAAGCATTTCCATCTGCCGCGTATCCGACCATATGGTTGGTCAACTACGATTCCAAAGGAAATTCAAAGCAATTATCCCGGATCGCTCTGAGTGGGAGGAAATTATTCTTCCTAGGGATCCAAACCATCTCCACTGGTTTACTGACGGGTCAAAGATGGAACATGGTACAGGGGCTGGTGTCGCAGGACTCAACTCCAAGGTCTCGATTGCAATGGGTAAGTGGCCCTCTGTTTTCCAGACTGAAATACATGCCATTGCGACCTGCGCTAGGCTCAACCTTGAGAAAGGTCTGAAAGGCGCCAACATTAAAATCTTTTCTGACAGCCAAGCTGCCATCAAGGCACTCTCAACGTGGAAGTTTTCTTCCAAAATAGTAGCAGGGTGTTTTGATGTACTCCAGAGCCTGACCAGAAGAAACGAGGTCTCGCTATGCTGGGTCCCCGGACACTGTGGTATCGAGGGAAATGAGGCTGCAGACAGCCTCGCTAGGGAGGGGTCTGAGACGTTGTTCCAGGGCCCAGAACCCTTCTGTGGCATCTCTTGGTCCACCTCCAAGTCCTTGATAGAAGAGTGGATTAAGAAAATAAACCTAGCCTATTGGGAGTCAGTCCCAGGTCTTAGACAGGCTAAAGATCTTATAAGACCCTTTGCCTTAAGGGGCACTATTACTCTAAATAGAGCGGACCTAAGGCTGCTGGTGGGCTATCTCACTGGCCATGTAGGACTGCGGTACCACCTCCACAACCTAGGACTGTCTCAAGAGACAGAATGCCGACTCTGCTTGGAAAGCGATGAAACTTCCACACACATTCTTTGTGAATGTCCTGCTCTGATCTGGCTTAGAAGAAGAACGTTTATCAGAGAGTTCTTGAGCCCTGCCCAAGTCCGGTCTTCATCAACTAAAGACCTTCTTGCCTTCATTCGGAAGGCCGATAGTCTGTTCCGCTATTGGGGTACGTACACAATAGGCCTAACTTGGCCGCAGTGTTCACCATATGGGTTGCCCCCACATTCCTTAATAATAAATAAAATAACGTCACATAAAGGCGCAAATCCAGACGCTCTACCTTAATCTCCTGAAAAGGAAATGTGAACTTGAAAGGGAGGTCTTAAAAACCCAGCTAGTCGCAGCCCATCAACATCCCACAGAATTTGCTTTCATGAGAATGAAAGAGCCAGGGTATACCGCCATATCAAGAGGAGAAGTCCTCTACCTCATCAAATGTCAAGCAGTCGAAGTTATAATCCGAAAAACCGAACGGTGTTTTAGCGAGCTCCCCGTCACATATCAAAATCGAAGCTTCTTCATCACACCGATAACACATCTGCTCCAAGAATTTGGTACGGAGATACCTTGCTCGTCGACCCTTACCTCAACTTATTTTCTACACGGAACCTGGTATGGATTTTCGCCACAAATCCATCGCTTAGAGTCACCCGAGTCACTAAAACCATCAGAAGATATACCGTGGAAATATAATGATCCTCATGAATTGATTAAATCTGGAATATACTCTTATGAAAGTGTCAATGACCTACGAAAGCAGATAATGTACCCTTCAGAACGTCAAGCAATTGAGAACATCGTTATCAAGGCTTTAGTCGGACACGACATAGATCAACAGGATATCAACATTCTACACCTCTTTTCGAATCATCATTTTACTCAAATATCGGAATATCTGTTTCAAACCTGGTCTATATTCTCAACGTTAGGTCAAGTATCTGCTGGATTCATTGGGTTGTGGCTCATAATACGCTTAGTTAAATACCTCATAGGAGTAGTTATCAACGCCAAGCTCATCTCTACACTCCGAGGAAAAAGCTGGTGGCTACTCGCAGCAACGTGTAACACACTTACCACATATCTGGTGCATAAAGACTTGCGACAATCTCATCAAGAACCAAACATCCAATTAACGTCGGTATGCACTGAGTCACCTCAAGAAGCAGCAGAGGAGCCCAACGAACGTCCTACAAATGGAGTTCGAGAGTTGAGTAGCAGCACCATAACATTAGACTCACTTCAACGCCAAACAAAAATATATCCATCACTAACTAGTAAATCATAAACCAACTTGCATTGCACTTTTCTACCTCTTATCCAGAAACAAATTCATCTCCTTTCCATATCCTTTATCTATATTCCTAATCTGGGGCATTTTCCATAGCGTCGACCTGTCAGACAAGCAAATCGGCTTTAGAAAGGCAAGGTCGACGACTGATGCAGTCATCATGGTGGTGGGCATAGAGAAAAATCACTGCCCCGCGACGTAAAAAATGCTTTCAAGTCAGCAAAGTAGAGCAAAATAGGTCGTGTGAGTAGTGGCCGACTACCTTCAGGGTGGGTCGCTTCATTGTGATTCGGAAGATGGTCCAAGAGTGTTCGGGACAACATGCGGGGTTTCGTTCTGGGGTCTCTCCTGTGGATCGCAATGTGCAATGATGTGGTGGGACTTTCTCTTCCAAAAGAAGCAGTAGCAACCGGGTTTGCAGATGATATCGCGGTAGTTGTCGTAGCCATATTCATCGAACTGTATGCGATCTGGAAAATTAAAGCGTCGCTGGAACGCGCTGGGTTGAAGCTTGCTGAGCACAAAACTGAAACAGTGCTGATCGAACGGCGGAAGCTGGTATCCATAAGAATCAAGGTAGGGGAACAGACCTGGGAGCGATGATCGACCGGAGGCTAAACTTCAAAGTGCACTTGGAGGGCACGGTAGACAAAGCTTCTGCGATTTGTGCAGTACTCGCAAGAATGCTGCCCAATTTTGCTGGCCCTAGACCGACCATCTCCTCTTAGGGAGGGTGGTCAGCTCAGTCCTGTTATAAGCAGCGTCAGTGTGGACAGCAGCGTTAAATAGGACTGCAAACAGTAGAAAGGGAGGGCCGCATATAGTCTAAGTGCACTTCGTGCTTGTTGCGCGTACAGGACCACGTCTCTCAATGCGGCGTGCGTGAAAGCGGGGATGATCTCCATAGACATTCCGGCGAGAAAGGGCATGAGTTTTTATGACCCAGAATATGGTAGACGAGAGCCAAGAAAGATATTGCCCGCTGCTAGTCCGTAAGGGAATGGTAACGGAAGTGGGACGAGTCTCTTAAGGTTCGTTGGACCCACAGAGTTATCCCTAACGTGGAAATATGGTTCACAAGGGAGCATGGCGAAGTGAGTTACTACCTCGCGCAGTTACAGAGTAGACATCGGGGTATTGGAAAGAGCTCCACCGTTTTGGGCATGATGATACGCCGTTGTGTCCAGTATGACCAGCGACGGAAGAGGTCGCAGAGCACGTCTTCTTTACCTTCTTGAGATTCGCCGATGAAAGAGCGAAATTAGAAGAAATAGCCCAGGCGCCACAAACGCCGGAAAGCATCCTTGACCATATGATGAGGTCCGAGGACAGTGCAAGCAACCCTGAAGGCCATTCACAGAAGGTTAAGGCAAGAAGAAGCCGTAAGAAATAGAGAGAGGCGAAGAAATGCCAAGAGCAGTAGCAGCTTAATTAAGCTGACTGACCGCCGTGATGTATGCTTATTAGCCAGTCCCGCGGGGGAGCATCATGTAGAAGATGCTGTTTTGTTTCACGTGTACATAGATCCATATATGCATATGTGCATGTATTTGTATAGCCTTCGGTAAAGACGTTGTTCAACTTATTCAACCCAAGTGTGTTTCCAGCAAAATATAGTCTCGTTACTGCTGAATGAACGATGTTGCCAATTATATTATGCTGGGCTGGTTTGCACGGTACAAAAAATTCAGGGCAGAATATAGACTATACCGTTATCTATTTAGGCGCAAAGCTCTTCGCTGCTGACCAAGCCCACGTGGCCTTAAGTAAAGTCAAATCGCTAAAAGGTGACGCACCAATGACGCATTCACAGCCGTCTTGTCTATATTATGTCATTCCAAATACCTCTACTAAAAATATTGTTACGTTTATACAGCTTAACGGATTCGTAGGATTAATTAAGGAATACACTTTTTAATTATCCACAGAAATATTTATTTATTACAAACCAAAACACAATTTAATAACAAACACAATTCTTATAGTTCACTATAATCACTTTCAATTTAATATTTCGCACTATTCTATCTATCGCTTTATAATTCACTTTTAAATCACCACTTCTCACTTTTATCGCTTTAGAACACTTTCGTCGCGTTTCAAATCAAAAACTGTCTTTCTCAGACCCTGCAAACCGCTTTTATATCCAAGCTCCACCTTTATCAATGATAAAAGCCCTATATAACAATTCCAAATGCAGAGTTCTCCATAATGGAAAATTATCCGACAGCTTCGAGGTGAGCTCAGGAGTACGACAAGGATGCCTACTCTCGCCTTTACTATTTCTTATAGTAATAAATGACATCCTTGTCGGCGCTCTAGATAGTAGAACAGGCGGCATACAATGGGGTTTGTTAGACCGCCTTAAGGATCTCGACTACGCAGATGATATCTGTTTGCTGGCCCACAGACACTAGGACCTCAAAAACATGATTAACAATTTGGCAACAGAAAGTAGTCCAGCAGGCTTAAGGCTAAATCCGACTAGAGCTAAAGAAATGCGGATAAATGCAAACACCATTGAACGAACAGCGCTGAATAACCGTGACGTGGAACTGGTAAATAAATTCTGCTACCTCGGTAGTATTATTACCGAAAATGGCGGTGCAGAAGAAGATGTCAGTTCCAGAATAAATAAAGCACGAGGCGCATATGCATGCCTGTTCCGCATATGGAGATCAACGGAGATCTCAACTAAAACCAAATTGCGGCTGTTCAACTCCAACGTGAAGGCAGTATTTTTGTACAGTTGCGAAACATGGAAAGTCACCCAATTCATCACAGGGCGCCTACAAGTCTTCATCAACAGATGCCTTCGTCGTATCCTAAAAATCCGCTGGCAAGATAGAATTTCAAACGAAGAACTATGGCGCCGTGCCGGCCAAGAAAGGATAGACGACCAAATCAGGCGAAGGAAATGGAATTGGGAAGGCCACACCTTGCGACGCGAAAACGAAAATCTAGCCAAACAGGCCCTTGACTGGAATCCGCAAGGATCCCGTCGAGTAGGACGACCTAGAACAACGTGGAGGAGAACCCTACTAGCAGAAGCCGCAACAACTGGGAGATCCTGGTCGGAGCTGAGAGCTGTCGCGCAAAACAGAGTCCGCTGGAGGGCAACTGTTTCCGCCCTATGTCCCATGAGGGATTAAAGGAGCGCAATGATGACCTTTATCAAACTTCTGGAACCTTCGTCCCTTTTCTAGTGCCCAGTGGTATGTTCGTTTCTTTTCGTCCAGAAGCTTGAAGTTGTCTTCACTTATCGCTCGTTCCAATTTTAGTTTAGTACATAAATCATTAGTTCATTCAGACATCAACCAGAGTTGTTACCGACAATCGTTGATTATGCTTTTTAACAAACAGATGGCGCATAAATCATAACAATATATATATATATATATATATATATATATATATATATATATATATATATATATATATATATATATATATATATGTATATATATACATATATATATATATATATATATATATATATATATATATATAAATATATATATATATATATATATATATATATATATATATATATATATATATATGTTGAATTACTTGAGATGCCGTTCGAAGCGTATTAGCGACAATATAATCTGAAAAGATTTTTATAATATTTGGTCGAGCGGTTTTTGGTTTAATTGACATAAGTGATTTTTGTACCTGCACGATATCACACGAACTATAAAATATATCGACTTAGTTGAGGAGTGGGCGAACAAAACGGCACATGTCCATGGTTGGCCGTTTTCAGTGTTTTGACGGAATCGTGTTCATTACACTAAACTGCAACTAATTTCAATCTCAGACACTTCAAAAATCACTTTCATGCAATATTTTTTTGTTGGCAAAGTAACGGTTTCCCTGCAGAAAGGCATATGTCCTACGAATATTCATATTTTTTAACCATTCGTTAATGTGGATTTTCAAAAGGGCACGTATTTCATACAAAAAAGTTTTTAATCAACAATGGAAGTTCATTGCATCTCACTTGGGGCTCTAATTACATCGATTTGTATGTGCATCATAAAATGCACTAAAAATGCACTAAAATTTACCTCACTTTTGCCTCCCACGGCCCCAAAACAAGCCGTAGGGGGCACTATGACCCCTTAAAATTTGCGTAACAGTCCCTACTATTAGGAAAAAATACCTGAAAAATCCCCCCTTGGCTCTAAGGGGGCCAGGGAGCTCCCCCAAAAGGCTAAAAACATAAAAAACATGTCCAGTTGGGTTCCTGCAAAAGGACACATGTCCATTCAAGGGTTCAAAAAAACGGGACATGTCCCAGTTGTGTCCCTGCAAAAGGGCACATGTCCATTTTTGTTTTAATTTTTTCTCTTAAAGTATTAAACATATTTAAAAAAAAATTTTCCGTCTGAATGAGTTCAAATAGTAGCACAACCTACCATACTCATAAATAGTTAATGCGATCAGTTCAGAGGCAGAAACAGTTTTTTGCGATTTCTGAAAAATTTGCAAAACTGGACATGTGCCGTTTTGTTCGCCCACTCCTCAGTTGACGTGCCATTCGAAGAGTATTAACCAAAATATGATATGAAAAGATTTTCATAAAATTTAGTCGAGCCGTTTTTTTGTTTAAGCGGCGTAAGTGATTTTTGTAGCTGCACGATATCGCGCGAACCACGAAAGATATTGACTTACTTGAGATGCCGTTCGAAGCGTATTAGCGACAATATAATCTGAAAAGAATTTTATAATATTCGGTCGAGCGGTTTTTGGTTTAAATGACATAAGTGATTTTTGTACCTACACGATATCGCGCGAACTAAAAACTATATCGACTTCATTGAGGTGCCGAAAAAAGAATATTAACGAAGAAATGCTCAGAAAAAATTTCATAATATTCGGTCGGACCTTTTTTGTTTAAACAGAAAAACTTCGGCTAATTGTCAGAAAGACCTTAAATTGACAAGTTTTGCTAATATCTAATAAACTCGATGGAATGAGACCTGTTTTAAAAGAAGTGATCTTTTTTGGGTTCTGCACAGCAAAAAAACATCACTTGTCAAAATCCGACAACCTTTCAAAATCATGCAAAAATTTCGTTACCCTATACAAACACCGCGAATTTTTCAAACCTTGGATTAGCACTTTTTTACGGGGAATTGTTTTCTACGCGTGATACAGTTTCAGGAAATTGCGGCTCATCCCGGGATTTCCGGTAGTTACCGCCAAATTTGTTCTTTTTGGTCAAGTCTGACAAGTACTTAACGGTTACAGTTTTGCTGATATCTCCGGAAAGCTTTGGAATTTCCAAATGAAGTCATTCGCTTCTCAGTTTGTCAACGGCGCTTCAGCATGCTTAATACGAATTTGAACACCCGTTTTAGTGCAGCGATCGAAATACGGGGGAAATGTTTGTTGGCTAAGGTTCAGGAAAAACAAATTCTCTAGAAATATCTTGTGGATTTACCTCTATTATAGTTATTTGAACTATGTAGCTTCTCTCGGGATTGCTTTGTCATCAGTTCTGATACTAGCCAATTTTCCACCAGAGCTAAACGTGTAACTATTTTGTAAAAAGTCAGTTTATTCCTTCTTCGTTCATCGTACTGGGAAGTTAATCGTGTTGACCGAAGGGGTTAAACCCACATCCCAACTAGTTTTTTCTGTCTTCACTTCTGCAATTTCGTATCCCTCTATTATTTTTTATAGTTCAATATTTTCATTTTGATAAAATTTCGTTTGACATTTTTTGTCGCGTCGCATACATATTCCTAAGATTATACGAGCTCTTATCATTTCCTCTTTATCTTCAATATAACTGTTTTGATTATATAATTTAATTCTGTCAATGAACAGGCCTCAAAGCTTTTATTCTAACAACTTTAGTTTTTTTTTCAAAATATGCCTTATATTTGTCAGTGTTATCGTTGACACCGTTTACATGTTCAACAAAATCAAGGTAACAAGTGATATATATTTATTCATCCTTGAACGTAATAGTAGAGTAAAGGAACTCTATTCAGAGCCTCTTCCTCCAGGCTTAGATAGAGAAACTCGTATCGGCTCGGTTCGACATAAATGTGGTGCTATAAAGGCCTAGTAGTTACATTTTGCGTTCTTCCGGTTGAACCAGAAAACTCCGGAAATTTCTAATTATTAACATACATAACAGATTTCTTATTAGATGCTACTTAAGTTAAACGAAACTTTAGTTGAATTGAGGCAGTCCTTCATGAGGAGTGAAGCAGTCATCTACTGATCGTGCAACTCTAACCAACAGCAACACCAAAATAATCAATATCAATAAATATTAAGAGCCCTGGTACCACTTAGCAGTATCTAACTTTATTCTTCTCCAACATTAATTTATGTACAGTTAACTTATCAAAATACTGTTATCATAACTTTGATAATTTTGCATCCAGTTTTTGTAATCAGTCTTAAAGCTTCTAAAATCCAAACAAACAGTTAAAAATAAAGAGTCCACCTAAAATGGCCACTATTTTTTTCATTTTCTTTAATAATTAACCATCCTGAGCACAAAACAAACAGATTTCATTTCCTATTTTGAAATTTATTGCACTAATAAGTTTAATGTATATGTATATTACAGTGTTTTAACAACGACACAAAGTCATTTTCAGTCAGTCATGAAATTCGTAGATATTATTACCTTGTTAAAATTCATAAATCAATAAATTTGATCTTACAATACATCAACATTTATGGGCGAATTACTTTTTAAATAATGCTGAAGGCCGGCTATAATGTATTAAAATAAGCATTGTGTTACCTGCACTGGTACTTGTAGCGAGGAATTAATAAAAAAGAAAAGTAATGCAAACGCTAGCGATTTCATCTTGTTGGATTAATTGTAACACTAACTATTATAGTTTTTATATACCGCACAATATATAATTAAAAAAACTTGTTACATGTCTGACAAAACATAGTCTTGTCAAGAACTCGGTGGTATATAATATATATATATATATATACCTATATATAATATTTTATTCTTGGGCAGTTGTCTGTTAAATAAAATTTGTACGCTAGTAAAGCCTCTCCAAAAACTCTCAACACCTTATGCTCTAAATATATTAAACTTAATGAACTCCAGGAGGCAATATTATGGTCGCCGCCATTCACAAATCAATCACTTACTTAGATTTTGTTCATTTACAGAGCGTGATATGTTCTTTTATCAATCTAAATGTGGTTTTGGATATTCTGTCGTTGTACAAAATTGACGCACACCAACTGGTTCAATATTAAATAATTTATTGTCGGCATTTCAACTTTGAATCCGGCTTTTAGTTAGCATATAATAGAAAAATATACCTGAATTGCAAAATTCGGCCGACTTCTTGGAAACACCATCTTGATATTTTTACAATATGGTCAAATTGCATTGTCACGAGAACTATACATATGTACAACATTTTAAGTTGCAAGATTTGTTTACGTACATACCAATAAAAGGAAAGATGTTTCATTTCATACAAGAAAAGTGCGCACTTCGTTGGTCAAAGAGCTTTTCTATTTCCTCCATTTAAGGGGGGACAACACCTTGAATAGGCACGATTTTACGTTAAATTGAAAGTTCAATATTGTAAACAATACTTTTTAAAAACAAATGAAACTTTTTTTATTTATTAAAACAACTATTAAACTTTACTTTTACACGTCAACAAAGTCGAAAAAGTTTTAACAAACTATATTTGTTTAACAAATCCTCGCGCATGCACCTTTTCGCTGGCTGCACATACCACGGGGACCTGATACAATAAAAATGGATTCCAATTAAAGCAAGTTAATCTTAAATACATTGTCTACGACCTAGTGTAGCCGATTTTTATTTCATCTAATCATTTTGAAAAAACAGCCACTTAAAGTACAAAAGTCGATTTTTTGGAGAATTTTTAACAATAAATAGCCGCCATTTTGGAACAAATAAACCAATCAAAAAACGGCTACGCTAGGTCGTAGAGAGTGCTTTTATAAACATTCTGTCAAAATTTCAAGTCATTTGGCCGAGTAGATTCCGAGGAAAGTGTGCAGCCAGTTTGAAATCCATGGATACGAGAAAACGGCTGTCAAAGTGTGGCGTACAAAACGCTGCACGTTTAACGTACGTTAGTTACTGCTCGCGTTTGAATCGAATTTTTAAAAATCCTTTTACACATATATTCTAGATAGAATAAAGTATCAATTAGAGCAATAAAAAAAGGCGATTTTTTTGAACATTCAAGGTGTTGTCCCCCCTTAAGCTTTCCCCAGAGGAAAGTTGCCCCCGCTAAATCTTTGTTTTCTGTCAAGAGTTTTGAGTAAGTTTCATCTGAGATGGGTAACTCAGATCTGAGTCAGCTCAAAAATCCGCATCTGTAAAAAAATAAATGGTTAAACTAATTTTAAAAAAACTAGTTGGGATGTGGGTTCGACCCTTTCGGTCCACACGATCAACTTCCCAGTATGATGGATGTTGAATATTATGTTTGGTTGTTTTAATAATAAATGAACAATAGACAATATAGAATATATGTATAATACCGAGAATTTGTCACAATTGTTTATCAATATTTTCGCTAAAATGTCAAACTAAATGTGCGCACTTACAAGATTAGGATGACGAAAATGTATATCTATAAAATTGATGTATTAATGTTTTTCGGCACCTCAATGGAGTCGATATAGTTTTTAGTTCGCGCGGTATCGTGCAGGTACAAAAATCACTTAAGTCATTTAAATCAAAAAACCGCTGGACCGAATATTATAAAACTCTTTTCAGATTATATTGTCGCTAATACGCTTCGAACGGCACCTCAAGTAAGTCAATATCTTTTGTGTTTCGGGCCATATCGTGCAGGTACAAAAATCACTTACGCCGCTTAAACAAAAAAACGGCTCGACCGAATTTTATGAAAACCTTTTCAGATCATATTTTGGTTAATACGCTTCGAACGACACCTCAACGAAGTCTATATCAGTTTTGGTTCGCGCGATATCGTGCAGGAAAAAATGACCACATCCGTACGCACACACACACACATACTTCCTCCCAATTTTTTGCTTAAAATGCTCCTGGAACCTTGAAAGATGAAAATACGTTGAAATTTTCGATTTCGATTTTCGTACCGATTACAATAACTTCCTATACTGGGAAGTTAAAAAAATCTTTTAGTTAACTAAAAAATGTACTGCAAAGTAAAACTTAAAAATTATGTAAAAGAAAGCGTGAAATTTAAATTTAAATGAAAAAGTTAATTAAAAGAATGGCGCATTTTTCTTCAAAAATTGAAAATAAAACTGCAAATAGTGTGAGATTTACAATAGCCCTCAATTTTTTGTTTTATTAATTTCATTATTTTTATATTAAGAAATTTACATTTTTTTATAACATCATTATTTTTAAAAATTTAGATTTAAAATTACGTCACACAGCTACTGTATTCTACCTGCCGTACTCTTTCATTTGATAAACATGTCGTGGGCTCGGTGCAACACAATTGCAAAAACGGCCGCCTTCCTGGAACCGTCTTCTTGATTTTTTTACAAAAGGGTCAGATTGTATTTAGTACTTATACATGATGAGTTGAACTCAAGTTGAACCCAAGTCTAACTACATGTAAACTGGAGTCGAGTTGAGTTAAGGTCGACCGAACTCGACTCAGTTCTGCTACCTGGGTTGAGTTGAAATTATGCATAAGAACATGGGTTCAGTAGTTGAGTAGTTGAATTTAGTTGACAGCAGCATCTCTGTGTTTGTTTGTGATCTTTTGTAACGTGTACTGCTACTTTATTTTCAATTCACCCTTAACTCAACTATTCATCTCATCATGCCTACATATTAATTTGGCAATTGTAATGTCGACTGAGTAGACGTGCCTACGTAGAGCTCCCGGTTTTTTTTTTAAATTATCCGTTTACATCCTTAATTCGGAACCATTTTTCCGGTCGCCAAGTATTTATTACCAAGTTTATTACCACTTTTGTGTTAAACCCGGAGTGCGATTGTGCTTTTTCCTTCTTTTTTTCCGTCCTTTATTTTTTTTTCTGCTTCTAAATGTCGAAATCGAGCCAGGCAAGACCGAAAACCAGAAAATGTGCCGAAAGTGCAAACGTTAATTCCGCTAGGGACAGCACACCCGCCAGCAGTAGCAGACATACCAGCAGCACCAGCAGAACGCCCAGATCGACATCAGTGTCAGGCCCTGAAGACAGCTTTGAGCTTCTCGAAAAAAAGCTCTTACTAAGCCTCAGTCGCATGCTTAATGATCAATTTGCGAGCTTCGAAGAACGTCTGATCTCGCTCGAGACTCGCCTTTTTGCTCGCATTGATGAGGTATGTGAAACCTTAAATAATAAATACGCAGGGCTGAGAGACGATGTGGAAACTGCTCAACATGACATCGCTGTAGTTTCCAACGAACTTGAGGAACTGCGCCGGCAGTTACGACTTCAAGATCTAGTCATTCGCGGCGTTCCGATGTGTGATAACGAAAACCCGAGGCACATCCTTGATTCACTTGCCTCCACCATCGGGCACGCATTGTCACCGTTCGTCAACGTGTTCCGGCCGCATCCACGAAAACGCATGAACTCCCCGACTGGCAGCGTGGTGACTCCTAGCTCGTTACTGATTGTTAAATTTCCTTCGGGCAATGAGCAGCAGGAGTTCCTAAGAAAAGCCCGGCAGCACGGCACTCTCACCCTAAACAAATTAAATCTGGGATTCTCATCGGACAGCGTTGTTCGCTTGAGCGAAAGCCTGACGCCAAAAAATGAGGACATTTATCGCACAGCAAGAAAACTGCAGATGAAGAATCTTGTCACCGTAGTGTTTTCTCGTCAAGGCCGGGTTTTTGTTCAGTTGGACAAAGATCAACGACCCCAAATATTCAGATCAGCCATTGACCTGAACGATGCCGTTTCTGCCAGGCCTTAGCTCAGGAGAAGCATCTGGATTTTGGAGCATCCCTTTCAACACCGGGAATATTACAATAGAGCACGCGGCAAATTTGTTGTTAGCCTTTTTCTTCTTGTAATGATGGAATATTCCTCACTGATGTTATCGTGTTTTAAATTTCTAGATTTTTTTTATTTTTGTTTTTATTTTTATTTTAATTTTAATTTCAATTTTAATTTTTGTTTTTATTTTTATTTTAATTTTTTATTTTTATTTTTATTTTTATTTTTATTTTTATTTTTATTTTTGTTTTTATTTTTGTTTTGTTTTTATTTTTATTCTTATTTTTATTCTATTTATTTATTTTTTTATTCGTGTATAGGGTATGACATGTGTAACATATTGTATTATTTTGTATTGCATGACATGCGTAGCGTATTGATTATGAAGTGCGCTCGTGTTGATAGAGCACTTTGCTGGGCCCCGGTATTGATTGCTTTTGCGGATGGCTGCGGATAGTTTATCGCCCCTGGACAGGGTAAGAGTGCTGTGTAATATTTTCACACCGTTTAGGTCGGGACTGAATGTAATATATTTGAATGCTAGAAGTGTAAGAAATAAGATTGATCAAATTCATGATATGTTCTCTGGGACGAATATCCACATTATATGTATGTGTGAAACGTGGTTAGATGAAAATGTTAACTCGACTCTTGTTGCAATTCCAGATTTCAACTTGTTTAGAAATGATCGTCGTGGGCGTGTTGGAGGAGGTGTATCGATCTACGTACATAATACCTTAAAAACAACTCCTCTTAAAATTTCGTCACCTGGTGAAATTGTTGAATTCATTGGTGTTGAAGTGGCATCTGATTGTGAAAGTTTAGCCGTATTTAGTGTTTACTCTCCTCCAGGCACCTTCAATCCGTGTAACTTTGTTGAACTTACCGAATCACTCAATCCTGTCGTTCAGAAGTATCGCGACGTTATTGTTTGTGGTGATTTTAATGTAAACGCTCTGAAAGCAGGCTCTGCAGCGGATGAATTGTCCTATCTCCTACTAACATTAGATCTAAAGGCTCTCAATAATCAACCGACCTATTACAATGCGTCCTCCCCCTCCCAGTTAGATTATATGTTGACTACAAACATTCTTAAGGTACTATTTCATAACCAGATTTCGCCTCCAAGCAACTTTGATCATGATTTTCTCTTTATGACGTATAAGATGAGATTGGCGGCTATTCCTAAAGTTATTTCCTTCGTTTATCGTGACTTTAAGAATATTGAGAAAGATCTCTTGAAGACTGAGTGTAGTTGTATGACTTGGGATAATGTATATCGAGAGGAGACTCTAGATGGAAAGGTGCAAAATTTAACATATAGTTTATTAAATCTATTTGATCGTTATGTCCCTCTAAAGATGTGTCGTGTACGTCGGCGGAGGTGTCCTTGGATTACTGATAACATCCATCGGGCAATGGCTGAGAGAGATTACCTCATTAAACAGTACCGGAGAAACAATGAAGCATTGATATACAGCAGGTATAAAGCTGTGCGTAATAGGGTAACAGCTATGATTCGCTCTGCAAAAAGAACATATTTTGCCTCTAAATTGGACACCAATCAGCCTTTGAAAAAGTTATGGAGGAATATTCGCAGTTTGGGAATACATGGCAGTGATGATTACAAAACTGCTATGGACCCAAATGTACTAAACAATTTCTTTGTGAATAGAAGTGTTCAATATTCTGACATTTTGTGTCGCAATTCAAATGGTCAGGCTGATGTGGGGTTTAGTTTTAGATGCACTGAGGCCTCTGAAGTACTTACAGCTATACACTCTATTAAGTCGAATGCCACAGGATTCGACTCTTTAACACCCGTATTCTTGAAATTGTTAGTACCTTTTATTGTGAGTCCTCTAGTCCATATTTTCAACTTTTGTTTGACTACCTCCCAATTCCCGACTGAGTGGAAAAAGGCATTGGTGGTTCCTGTACCCAAGAAATCGTCCCCATCGGAGCCTGGTGATTTTCGTCCTATCAGTCTACTGTGTTTCTTTGCGAAAGTTTTTGAAAAAGTCGTGCACAGCCAAATAATGCAATATGTCAAACAACACAATCTCTTATCCAAATGGCAGTCTGGTTTTCGACCGAATTATAGCTGCGAGACAGCCTTATTAAAAGTTACTTCGGACATCCACGAGGCGCTCGATAAGGATCACTTAGCTGTTTTAGTTTTGCTTGACTTTAGCAAAGCCTTTGACTCGGTAAATCACCAAAAGCTTCTTAGTAAGCTTAAAAGGGATTTTAACTTTTCATCTTCGGCTGTGAAGTTGATATGTAATTTTCTGGCTGGCAGGTCCCAAGTTGTTAAAGTGGGAAATGACTACTCGTCCGCTGCGTCTCTTTATTTGGGTGTGCCTCAAGGCTCAATTCTTGGCCCACTTTTATTCAGCCTGTACATAAATGACCTACCAAGAGTAGTACGAAATTGTGCTATCCACTTATATGCTGATGATGTCCAATTGTATCTCACTCGTCCGGTTGGGCTAATTGAGGACTTTATTGTGCGAATAAACGAAGACCTGCAATGTGTTCATGAATGGTCTCAGACCAATAGCCTGTTGCTTAATCCATCTAAATCAATCTGCTTAGCTGTTTATAGAGACATCATAGACACAAGAGTATTACCACCGGTCGTATTAAATAATGCCGTTATTGACTATGTGCATTCTGCGAAAAGTCTGGGTATTCAACTGAACTCCAGTTTTAGTTGCTGCAGTCATGTTCGTTCGACTCTGGGTAAAATTTATAGTAGCCTAAGGCAGTTGTGGATTAGCTCGGTTAGCGTACCTCCTGGGTTACGAATGAAGTTAGCTAAAGCTGTCGTGTTACCTCACTTTATGTATGGTAGCCTTATCTTTCCCAAGTTGGATTCTGTATGTGCGAGGAAAATAACGGTGGCATTTAATGATGTCATTAGGTATATCTACAACCTCACCAGAGGAAGTCACATTTCCAGATACGTCAATTCGTTTGTTGGTACATCCATTGAGACTTATTGTGCAAGGCGTGCTCTTGCCTTTCTTCATAAATTAATACTTACTAAGAGCCCAGATTACCTACATGAAAAGTTAGTGTTTTTGAGATCTAACAGAGGTCTCCAGCTCCTTATACCAAGGTGTAATTCTCGCTTTGGTGAGCATTCTTTCTTTGTCCAGGCTGTTCGTAGGTGGAATTCTCTTCCGAGTCATGTGCAAACTGAGGGATCCAGCGGGGTGTTCTGCAAGTTGATTAAGAACGCAGAATTGTAGTCATGTTTATGGATGCTACACATGTCATTCTCTAAATTGTCTTTCCCTAAATTGTTCTTGGAATTATTTGTAATTTTAGTTCTTAGCTTAAGATTGTTCATTATTGTAATTTTATTTCAGTTGTTACTATTACTATTATTATTATTATCATCATTCTGTCACGCCTGAATTGTATTTTCTATTGTGTAGTGCTATATAATAGCCTTATGACACTGGCTTCATCGTAGGCTTAAAATACTGCCTTGGCTAGGCTGAAAACTGAAAGAAAAAATTCAAAGGCGATTTTCCCGTATGTAAGAGTGAGAGGAATATACTCAAACTTTTCTTGGCTGAATTTTAAGTGTTATAAAAAGTCTAGAAAACTGTTATAAAAAGCATAGGAAAAGAATGAAATTCATGTTCTTTTTTCTATGCTTTTTATAACAATTTGCTACATCTCTAGACTTTTTATAACAGTGAGTGAGAATCAAAATAAATTGAAGTAATAAATTGAAATAATTATAATTGAAGTGGCAGAAAATATAGTAATTATAATTAAAGTGAGAATAAATAATAGATATGTACATATGTTATTGAAGGGTAAATTTTCAGAATTGGGGCTCCGGAATAAAATCGCTCCAAACAATTTTTGATGTGTTTAGTGTGATTTTTGATTGCCCCAAAGTAATTTCAAAGCGTGGGAGACATATTTTTGTTATTACACCGGGCGGGTCGTGTTGCGAATTGGGGGAGTCTAAAAGAAAAAATATTTATTTTTTATTTTTTTATACATACATATCGTGGGTTTAAAAGCAGAAATCACTAAGTCAAAAACCATAGTTTTTAGTAAATCGATATTTAAGATGTTTGTGTCTCTGAAAATTTTGTAATGGCATATAATAGTAATCGGCTCAGTATACATTGTTTTTTAGATTTCTTAGTTTAGTTTACAAAAGAATTGAAATAATTATTTAATTCTAAAACTGGATTTTTAGATTAAAATAAAAAAAACCCAACGACTTAATGAGTTTTGGCAGAAATGATTTGGTAGTTTTGTGTCATTATGGACAAGGTAAATCCGAAACTAACCCCCTAAAAACCTTAACAATATTAGTTTGCGGACTATAAGGTATTGGCAGTATAAAGTTGGCATTATAAGACTTACTTTAGTATAAAAAATTGAAAACTTGAAAATTGTACTTAGTGAATTCTGCTTGTAAACCAACGTATATAGTTGTCGAAGTATTTTTGAAAATATTTGAAGCTATTGTTTCTGGAGGACTCAGGTCAAACAAGATTTTTTAATGAGGAACTAGCAAATTGAAAGGAAGAGAACAAAGAATTTTAATTTACCTGATGTTGACCATGTTTAATATTAAATACAATAAATTTAAATTAAATTAATTTTAATCATAATAAATTTGAATATTTCAAATATTTCCAACGGATTTCTTCTCCCCATAACAACTATCTGTTATAATAATCAGATAATCGTTCTTACTCTCACATGCTATCTCTGTCCCACAGTATAACAGATTTCGTCATTTTCAGCCTAGCCAAGGCAGCATTTTCAGCCTACGATAAAGCCAGTGTCATAAGGCTATAAGATGTTGTAATCTTCAGCGCTTTTTATAATAAATTATTTGATTTGATTTGATTTAATTATCACCCGAACTACGAGTGTGTGCAAAATTGGAAGTTGATCGGTTATATTTTCTACTTATAGTCTATTATAAACTTTCTACAATTTTGTGTTGGCCGCCATTTTGAATTCGGAATGACGCCATATAGCTAATATTGTCATATCCTTTCATTTGATACCCATGTATGTCAGAGGGCCGCGGAGCACAATTTAAAAAATCGGCCATTTTGGAACCGCCATCTGGATATTTTTACAAAATGGTCAGATTGCATTGTCATCCAAACTAAACGTTTCAGCTCTCTCCGGAACCGGGTCAAATTTAACTTACAAGATTTGGTCACATATCATGCAAGTTAAATAAAAGAATTTGAAATAAGGGATGCGGGGTGGATTCGCTCGGGAAACACCACTAACTTGTATTGTCTCCGAAATTATACATTTTTTTTTTTTTTTTTTTTTTTTATGTGAAAGACTAGAGTCGCAGGAAAGGCCCTTTATACTGTCGACAATCTATTTTATTCGTATAGAGTGCAATGTCGAACAGCAGCTCTAGTCGGGGAAGGAAGGAACTGCCACAACCCACCCGCGATATTTTTAGTCCACCTACTTCCAACCATTACTAGTGCGACTTTGACATCGGGGCATCGAGAAACAACTCGCTGGAGTGTTATGCCTCCTGAAACGAGTTGAATCTCATCAACCAACCGATGACATGTGCTTTGGTGGAGCGGGGAAGGGCTAAGGAAGGCTATGACAGGAGGAATCAGGAATGTAAAGAGGGAAGAAGAAAGAAGGAAAGTTATGTAAGTGGGAAAGTGGAAAAGGCGAAGGACCGTGGGGCTGGCCGGGATTCGAACCCGGGACCTTTCGGATAGTAGCCAGACGCCTTACCCCCTAGGCTACCGAGGCCCCCATGTTCGCCATATTTCATTTAGTTTGGTAAAGCCTAAGTATAAAAATTTTGCATTACCAGAATTTAATGAGTTAATGAATCGGTTCGTGGTTCTGGGCCAAGTCGGCCCAAAGAGTCACGGGGCTTTCATGAGCGACCGGATATTATACTTCCCGGATCCGATGAATCTTTGCATTCTTTAAGCTCTCTCAAACTGTAAACACTTGGTGTAACTTTTCCACTGTAGTTAACTGTCATTTAAAAATATTGTATATTATAAGTTTCCTTGTTTATTCGTTACCCTGGTAACCAAATTGTATAAATACCGTGTGCTAGAATGATATTAGTCGGTCACATACCTAGCCTAGCACCTAGCGTAGGAAATTTCGCTAACTGCGCGGCGCGTTTTAATGGTGAACATTCTAAGATTCATTTCAGCCGCCAGTATTTATAAAGAAGTTACGATAGACGCCATGACTCTTCTTAGAGACTCCTTCACCATTTTTGAAACTCGTCAAGATAAAAGTGTGTCAACGGAAACTTTTATTTCTGGTAAAAGAGCACTTTTAGCAGAGCTCCCACCAGGATATCATGAAGAGCAGCAAATCGATGTAGTTTATGGACTGCTCAATATTCAAATTCGTTCGCGAGACCAAATTAAGATATTTCAGGAACTCCTCGTGAAAGCTCGTGCAATAGAGGCTACGTTACTAAAAAAATCGGCAGGCAAAACTCTCAAACTGTAGACTTTCCACGCAAACGGGTAAAATTCGAATTTTGCCGGAATTTGGTACATGGGATCCAGAACTGCAAGAAAAGGCAAAGTGTTTTGAAGGAACAAGAAAACAATGCAGATACTAGGGCGCTTCTTATAGCATGTACACACCGACTTGGTTACTACTATTGAGATGGTTTCAAGCGTTAACCACAATAATTTTGATGGTTTGTGCGTGGTTTGCCGTACATATTCAAACCAAGCAAAAATCACAAACCAAGCAAAAATTTCAATGGTTAACTCGTTTAACCACGATAATAAACTGGCAGGAGAGCCATCTATCAATGAAACTTTTCAACAATCTACCAAAAATTGTTGTCAACAGTCATGATATTTATTTTGAATATTATTTGTTGACATAATTTTAAGTTTTTCGCTGAAATTAAAATGAGTCATGCAGGACCGCCAACGAAAAAAAGATCTGTTTGGTCCACAAGGTTAAGGGTTAAAAGGAAATAGAAAAAATTCACACATTTTCAAAGGAATAGCGAGTGCATTAGCATCACATGGCTCTATTTTCTGTGGCCAAGAAATTCAAACATATTTGCACAACATTGCTAAGAAATACATAACAAATTACACTCCAAATTGCTCTCCAAATATGTAGCTTCCTTTTTTCTTTTAATTATTATTTTTATGACCATTACGTTCATAATTAAAAACAAACATAACATATAATTGACACATTAAAACATGCATTGACATCGATATCGAATAATACAAATGACAGAAATAACCAATCGAGTTAGTGTGTACAGTTGTTAGTTTTGAAATAGTTTGAAACCACATAACTCTTTATTGGTTATCTCTATAACCAAGTCGGTGTGCACATGCTATTAAACCTAAACTAATTTGATACGGCTGTGGTAAAGCAGGTTATGTAAGAAGCCAATGTCCAAGTTGTAAGGGGACTGTGAATAAAGAAAAGGTTAATTTTTGCACAGTCAACTTAAATCAGTGCCGTTCTTGGCTTCCTCTTAGGCAGAGACCATTAGTGGTTATTAAAATAAATCAAAAGGTTGTAGTTGCTTTCATTGATACTGGAGCAAAAGTAAGCGTTGTTAGCTATCAATTGTATAGGCAGCTTCTGTAAGATGGTTACGTATTCACCAAGCAGAATGTTTTTATAATCTTAGCTGACGGTGTTCAACGACCGCAAGAAGTACTGGTCTGTAAGGTAAACGTAACAATAGAAAATAAAATTGTACCGACACAATTCATAGTTCTGTCAGATGCACAAGATAACAGAACTCTTCTAGGAGTGAACTTTATCGAGGATGCCCAAATGGTGTTGGATCTACCACAACGAACCTGGAGTTTTATTGAACAACCGAAGCTTCGATATGCTTTGCTTCAATATGAAAGCAAACCTAATATTGAGCATTTTTCTTAAATAACAATAGCCCCGAAGTTAACAACACCTCCAGTTATTTACAATAATCCTGACGATCCTCAGAGCAGAAGACGAAAGAGAAATAAACCAATAACCAAATCTTCAATCTCAAAGGCAGACGAAATCAGGTCCTCAAGTAGTCAACTAAGGGACTACTCTCCCACATCAATCGACGAAATCTTTGAAGATTCCCTTCCAAAACGGTTAACTATTTCTAGCCTAATGCAAAACAATGAACAAGACTTCGTCTATCTTGAGCCAATAGGCATTGAAGAAGTTTTGTAACGACCTGATGAAGCGACAAACCTTTATAAAAATGAAAAGGAACAATTTAATGTCGTTTAAACATATTTTTGAACCAACAGGTGAGGCAGCTATACAAATAGAACACTGCATCCCCACAGGAAACCATCCGCCCATAGCATCGCCTCCTTATAGATTGCTAGAAAATAAAAGGAAAATACTGGAAAACGAAATCAAGAAGATGCTACAACAAAATATAATAGAAGAATGTGAGTCCTCATGGGCCTCTCCCGTTGTCATGATTCCAAAGAAGAATGGGACCATCAGAGTTTGCATAGACTACCGTAAGCTAAATGCAATTACGGCAGCTGATAAGTATCCATTGCCAAGAATAGATGATCTACTTCATTCAGCCAAACAAGCCAATTATATGTCCACTGCTGATCTCGTAGCTGGTTATTGGCAAGTAAAAATGAAAGAAGCAGACAAAGATAAAACAGGTTTCATAACACCATTTGGTATATATCGATTCAACCGAATGCCGTTCGGGCTCAAAAACGCGCCTGCAACGTTTCAAAGGTTAATCGATAGAATTAAGACAAAAATGGTTGGAACCCGTATGTTAGCATATTTGGATGATATCCTAATTCTATCATCCTCATTTGAAGAACATTTGGAAGATTTAACAAAACTTTTCAGGGTGCTTGCATCGGTTCGTTTACGAATAAATCGAGGCAAAAGCAATTTTTTCAGAACCGAAATTAAATATCTTGGTCATGTGCTTTCCAAAGAAGGAATTCGAGCAGATCCCGAATAGGTAAAAGCCATCCAAGAAAGACCAGCTCCTAAAACATTTAACCAACTAATCTCTTTTCTGCAAGCTTGTTCCTGGTTTAGACGTTTTATACCTGATTTTTCGGAGACGGCACGGCCTTTGACAGACCTCACCAAGAAATCTTCAAAATGGATCTGGGAATGTAAACAACAAAAGTCCTTCGATAAATTAAAGGAATAAACTGGAGTCGAGTTGAGTTAAGGTCGACCGAACTCGACTCAGTTCTGCTACCTGGGTTGAGTTGAAATTATGCATAAGGACATGGGTTCAGTAGTTGAGTAGTTGAATTTAGTTGACAGCAGCATCTCTGTGTTTGTTTGTGATCTTTTGTAACGTGTACTGCTTCTTTATTTTCAATTCACCTTTAACTCAACTATTCATCTCATCATGCCTACATATTAATTATCACCCGAACTACGAGTGTGTGCAAAATTGGAAGTTGATCGGTTATATTTTCTACTTATAGTCTATTATAAACTTTCTACAATTTTGTGTTGGCGCCATTTTGAATTCGGAATGACGCCATATAGCTAATATTGTCATATCCTTTCATTTGATACCCATGTATGTCAGAGGGCCGCGGAGCACAATTTAAAAAATTTCAGGGTGCTTGCATCGGTTCGTTTACGAACAAATCGAGGCAAAAGCAATTTTTTCAGAACCGAAATTAAATATCTTGGTCATGTGCTTTCCAAAGAAGGAATTCGAGCAGATCCCGAATAGGTAAAAGCCATCCAAGAAAGACCAGCTCCTAAAACATTTAACCAACTAATCTCTTTTCTGCAAGCTTGTTCCTGGTTTAGACGTTTTATACCTGATTTTCCGGAGACGGCACGGCCTTTGACAGACCTCACCAAGAAATCTTCAAAATGGATCTGGGAATGTAAACAACAAAAGTCCTTCGATAAATTAAAGGAATTTCTTACAACGGCACCTGTACCTACTTGTCCAAGCTAATGAGACGAAACCATATGTGATTCGCACAGACGCCAGTAGCTATGCCATCGGTGCCGTTTTACTCCAAGGGGAGGGACCAGATGAACGGCAAGTAGAATATATAAGTCGACTTCTAACATCTGCCGAAAGGAACTACAGTACGACAGAACGAGAGGCTTTAGCACTGGTTTGGGCCATCGGAAAATTTAGAGGATATATTGAAGGCAGCGAAATAAGAATAGCGACGGATCATCAAGCTCTTCGCTGGCTTAGGTCACTGAAGTCCCGGAATGGACACTTAGCGCGTTGGAGCCTTCAACTCCAACCATATAACCTTAACATAGAATACACACCAGGGAAAGTTAACGAAGTTGCAGATGCGTTGTCAAGACCTCCATGCGAAGATGTACCCGAAATAGGTAATTGCATTGTATCTATAGATTTCCCACATCTTAGCAATAAAGAAGTAAAGCAACAGCAATTAGAAGATCTAAAGACGATCATTGAGGATTTAGAGACAAATGTATCGGAGAGATATACCCGGTGGACGAATCGAGGATATATTCTAAATTTTTGGAGTCTTGTATCGTTATGAAGACGGTGATGAAGCGCAATTAGTAATTCCCCCACGAGAAAGAAATAAAATTCTGGCTGCATACCGGGACATACTATGGCCGGACATTACGAATCATACCACGCTACTTCTGGCCAGGACTACGGCATGATGTAACCAAGTTTGTACGTGAATGCGATAAATGTCAACGTTACAAGGTCACCAATCTGAAACCAATGGGTTTAGCCCAGACTCCAGCATACAATCAACGCTTTGAGACACTTGCTATTGACCTCTTGGGACCCTTGCCGACGTCCGATGACGACTACAAGTGGATTCTCATCGTATAAGACACTGTTACCAGATGGGTTGAACTATTCCCCTAAAAAGAAGCATAAATTGTGCAAAAGTTTTAATTGAAGAAGTTTTCTTGCGGTATGGGATACCTAGGCGTATAATTAGTGATAATGGAACACAGTTAGTCAGCTCTGTCATGCAGCACATTACTTATTGCTTGCATATAAAACAAACATTTACTCCCGTATATCACCCCCAGGCTAATCCAGTGGAATGCAAGAACCGAGACCTGAAGACGCAGCTGTCCATATTAGTAGGAAACAAGCATGAAAGCTGGCCTGAGAAGCTACTTTTCATACGCTTTGCCATGAATACTGCCAAGTGCCAAAGTATAGGGTACACCGCTGCTTATCTGAGTTTTGGACGAGGGCTTCGATTGGCCGAGGATGTTAATCGTGATCTCCGCCAGGTAATTGAAAGTGATTTCATTTCAGTTGTCACCCCATACCTGTTGCGCATGGCTCTCGCAAAGGCCCGCGAAACCCACGAGAAACAACAAGATCGGAAGAAACAGTATGCTGATCAACGACGGCAGTCTGATCCTGTTTACGTTTCTGGAGATTATGTCTGGGTGGAAACACAAGCACGCAGCAGAGTAAACACCCCTTTCTCCTCCAAGCTAGCGCCTCGACGAGACGGATCGTACATCGTACTAAACGCTAAAGGACCAACCAGCTATGAAGTTGCTGATCCCGCAAGGCCAACAGAGGTTTTAGGTACCTACCAAACATCTGCACTAAGGAAATGTTCCGGTCCCAATGATGTAGTACCACTTATACCCATTCGGAAAAGAGGATGGCCCAAGAAGACATCACCTTAAATATATTGTATCTTCAACGACGATGCTTTCTCAGATACAAAAGGGGAAAATGTAACATAATGATTTAACTGTAAACACTTGCTAACTGTAAATACTTGGTGTAACTTTTCCACTGTAGTTAACTGTCATTTAAAAATATTGTGTATTATAAGGTTCCTTGTTTATTCGTTACCCTGGTAACCAAATTGTATAAATACCGGGTGCTAGAATGATATAAGTCAGTCACATACAGAACCCCAAGTGAGCACTAGGCGGCACCACCCTAGGCCCCGACGGTCTCACTGCGAGTTATCTCATGTTATACAAGTAATATATTAAAATAAAGTAATATCATTGAAAGCGATTTATTATTCTTTTTAAAATATCAATTCATACAATCTCAGTTATCTCACTCATTAGGTTTTTTAACAGTAATGTAAATGCATACATATATTTTAATTCATGTTTATTTTGCTTCTATTTTATTAAATTCGCTTAATTTTACCACCACCAACCCCACTCCTCCCCCGACTAAATTACATTACAAAAATTTGTATATGAGCTCAACACTGACATATAGTAATGGACTGCTGATTGACGATGCTGAATGGCACCATTTTTCTACAGAAATGGAAAACCTTTTTCATGCAAACAAAAAAAATTTCTTCGAATTTAGGAGAAAACAAGGAATAAGATGTTTGTTATAATTAACGGAAACAAATTTCCATCACTCATTTTTATTTATTAGCAGTTTTTTCATTAAATAAATGTATTTGTTCCAAAACCGTGACGGTTATTTCCCCTGTTTAGCGAAGTTTTCAAAATAGCTCAAGAGTGAGACAGAAGAACGAAAACTATACCTGTCTATTTTCTTCTAATTATGTTTATATCGCTGACATGCGCTGACAATTACAGTTCATTGGGATTTAACGTGGGAGCGAGGCAGGAATAGTTTTGGGTGCCATTTCTTTGTATGGGATTTTGCTCATTTAGCAGTCCATTACTATATGTCAGTGGAGCTCAATAATAAATATGGTAGTTAGCTTCCAAAACACATTCCATGGAAGGAAAAATGGAAGTATAGATCTTTTCAAACATCGTGACATTCCGCGCATGTACCCCAGCAAATGTCTTAAAAATGTTTAAAAGCTCAGACAAAGCTTCATTTAATGGGCCATCCACACTACCCGACTTGGATCCCAAGAGCTTTACGCTGTACGACCTCAGACAAAAGCGCGCATGAACTTTAAATTTTCTCAATCGTGAGCAATTTGAGAAAAAAAATGAGGAGTGTAGAATCAAAGTCCGCTATTTGCAAACCACTTAACAAGCAAAGAGCAGATTTTGATTCTACACTCCTCAAATAAATTTTTATTTGAAAGGCCATACGCGCTTCTGAAAAGCCCGTATTGTGTGTACGTATGTACCCTTTTTAAGCACAGCCTCTTGTATTAATGTATTAATTATTTATGTGGATCAAGGTCATCCCTGTTGTTGTTAAGGGTGAGGCCACGCCCACCTGTGGTGCCGCGGAGGGGTGGAGTGCGGAGGTGTAAAGTGGAGTGCGGAGGAAGTATTGCCGATGGCGGCGGCGGGGGCGGTGGCGGTGGCTTGGGGGAATGTTGAGAGCCGGTTAGCTCGAGCTTCAGACGGGTACATCATGACAATGGGAGGTGTGGGTTATGAACAGTGTTGCCAGACGTCCCGATTTATGCGGGACGTCCCGATTTTAGAGTTAAAAATCAATTGGCCCCCATCCACGGTCACACAGGTGTGCGACATACGGCCAACATCGAAATTATTTCATAGTATGCGTGTGTAAACTACAAATTTTCGAAGTTGGCCGCCGTATGAAGCTAATATTCGTCGGGTTTGATTTTTCCTTCACACCTGCTTCATTATATGGGTGAATATTTGCGAATGACAGTGTAAAATACGTAAAACACGATTTGTTTTAACACTCAAGAAATTTTTTTTTAATTTAAAAATATCGACGTCGCGGATACGATTAGGCAATTGCATATAATAATTTTTAAAAATTGGATTTAAAAAAGCACAAGATTTTTATTATTATTGTCGCTCACACAAGTGTGAAGCAATTTTTGTTCGTTGATGGCCTAGAAATGTCAAAACTTCTATGTGTGTGTAAATGGCAGTTCTTCTTCGAAAGATGTTCGTCACACTTGTGTGACCGTGGATGGGGGCCTAATGTCCCTCGCGGGACGTTAAAAATCCCGATTTTTTAGTAAATTCATCTAAATTCTTGTGACTCTACCAACACGGACACTCCCACCTCACCTATCCTGTGGCTGTCACTATTTGGTTTCAGTGTGCTGCTTGGGGTAGAGTGGGCCAGTCTGCGTTCTGCCGTCAATGTCGTCTGTTGTCTGTTGTGTGGCGTTTATATTGTTTATTTACGGAGTCAGTAGTAAAGTAAGTTAAGATGAGCGACAGTTCTGGTTCTGATAATAATCTTTCGAATTCGGAAGCAACACAAACACCTGAGAAGAAAGTGAAATTAGATAAACGGCTAACAAAATACAACCCCAATTGGGAGCAAAATTACGATTGGTTAAGTATCTCAAAAAATGAATTTAAGGCATTTTACCGCTTATGTAAAAGGGAATTCAGTATATCCCATGGTGGAGCAAATGACGTTCTCAAGCATTCGAGAGGAGCTACTCATATGAAGATAGTCAGCTCACGTGCTTCAAATTCTTTGATGAACTATTTTTCCAAGCCGAGTACTTCCGATATGGAAAATACTCACAAAATATCAGCTTTAGAAATTTGTACTATTTATCACACCGTCAAACATTCTTTGAGTTATAACAGTATGGATTGTTATCACAAATTACTGCCGATCATGTGTTCTGATTCAAATATTGCAAAGAAACTTGCATGTGGTAGAACGAAATGTGAAGCCATAGTTTGTGAAATATTGGCTAAAGAATCTCAAAAGGAATTATTCAAAAATTTGAGAGACGATGGTGTCTATTTTTCCATATCGACGGATGCCAGTAACAAAGGTAATAGGAAAATGTTCCCTATATGTGTGAGATATTTTAATACTGAGAAGGGTATACAAAATAAATTGTTAGATTTTGTTGAAAGCAATAATGAAACTGCAGATCAAATTACCAATGTGCTCTGTACAGCTTTGGAGAAATGTAATTTACCTCTCGCACATATACCTATCTGCATATGGTGCAGGCAATGCATATGTCAACTTGGGGCCAAATCATTCGGTGTATACGAATCTTACACCGAAGAACAAAAACATAATAAAGGCAAATTGTTTTATACATATTTTACATAACATGTGTAAATTTGCGTGCGATAAATTAGACGTTGATGTGGAAACTTTGATTTTGAAGAGTCGCAGCCATTTCTCGCACTCGGCGAAAAGACGTGCAGAGTTGATAGATATATTTAAAATAACAGAAATTGAATGGGCTGAGCTATTGCGTCATGCGCACACGCAATTTCTTTCATTGTCTCCTGCTCTCGGTAGAATAATAAAATTATGGCCGGCAATAAGGTCATATTTTTTAGAACTTGACATGTCCGAAAGTGATAGAAAAGATTTTTGAAAGTGAAGAAGAGGAAACGAGAAATCTTGCCTATTTAAATTTTGTCCATAATGTGATAAGCTCATTTGAAATATTAATGAAGGAAGGACAGTCCAACAAGCTAGCTGTTACAGAAATGCACACAAAATTATGTCTGTTTCGGAAACGACTGCAATCAAGACTTCAAGATAACTTCTACGGATTTCAAGCAAAACTACTTATAAATAAACTGGAAAGTTCGCAAAGAAATAAAGCCATTATTGATTTCAAATCTTTCTATGAAAACTGTTTACAATACCTAGAAAAACGTTCAACTTTTTGCCTGAAAACTTGTTTAATAAGCTAGATTTTGTGAACATGAAAGAAACAATATCATACGAAAACTTCGAAAATGCTGTGATTCTTCTAAATATGACAGAAGAAATATCAACGGATCAATTATATGAAGAATTTAACTTGATGAAACCATCTGTGTAAGTCCTTATGAAAAATACAAATGAATTCGCAGCTAATAAATGGAAACAATTATTTCAGTTATTTCCAGAGAAGGACGAAAAAAATGCTTTCAAATTAATTTCATATATTTTGAGTATACCAACATCCAACTGCTTTGTAGAGAGGTTATTTTCTCAAATGAATCTTAAGTGGTCTGACGTAAGAAACAGGTGTTCTGTTCAACTTATAAAATCGGAATTGCTCGTGCAATTTAATTTTGAAATGTCTTGTAAGGAATTTTACAATCATATAAAAGAAGAGAAGGATATTCTTACTCAGTTAAAATTATCTGATAAATATAAGTAAAAATTGTAATAATCATTAATAATAATTAACCATGTATTTTCAACATGTTTATTAATATAAAATCTGAAAATAAGAAGAACATTTTGCATTTTCTTGTATTTGTTCGCATGTCTCGATTTTTACAACAAAATCCCGCTTTTTTCTGTTTCACTAGTCTTAATCCCGATTTACGAAAAAAATAATCTGGCAACGCTGGTTATGAAACTCGGCAAGTTGCATGCAAGCCGATATACTGCACAATTGCACTTGATCTGATCCCAGCTGCAAGCGCCCGTTTGTTTTTGTTTTGCGTTTCTTGTTCATTTCGTGGCTGTCGCAGAAATGAAATTATTATCTAGCTAAGAAATGCAGATGCCAATCGAACCAATTAAAATAAATTAGCAGGAGCCCGTTAGTTTTTGTTTTGTTGTTTCTTTCTCGTTTTGGGCATAATTGGCGATCGAGTTAAGATGAAAAATTTATTACTTTTGCCTGAACTTGATGTACAGGGGTACATCATGACCATGATCCAATGTATATTGTGAAAACGCATAAATAAAAGTTTGTTCGAGAGCAAAATCTAAAGAAAACCTTAAAATGATTAAGGATTGATAATAGTAAAAACAATATGTTACTTGAACATTTTTATTATATTTTCCAAAACCGGATTTATTATTACACTCAATGGTGAAATTCGGGTTTTAAACCTAAATGCATCCAGCGCATGTTGTTGCCACGGTCCTTTCCTACTGTGTCTGTATGCAAAACTCCATACTAACATATATTTTACTTGTGGGTCGCCATTAAATTTTACTTTTTCTCTCATAGATGCTCGCAGAAATTATAATGAATTGCTAGAACGAGTAAAAACCAGCTAAAAATTTCAAAGTGCTATTGGTACAAAGTATGATTTTTGAATTAGATTGTTCTGTAGGTGGTAATAACTAATCTGGATCGTATTCTTATTTCAGGTCCTTGGGGGCCTCGGTAGTCTAGAGGTAAGGCACCTGACTACTATCCCAGAGGTCCCGGATTCGATTACCGGCGAGTAGGTATGGGGACGGTTGAGCCTGGGAACCAGGTAAAGGTCACCGCCCATCGAATCTGGGTCAAGGCCATCAATCAATCACCTGTTGGTGGCCATGGATCCAGGTCTGGTACTGGTTTGCTTGGGCGGGACCTGGTCAGGGTCGGTCGGTGGCTTGGGACTCGGTGGGGACGGGCTCGGCTAGGGACTCGGTGGGGACGGGCTCAGCGTGGGACTGGGTGGGGACGGGCTGGGCTGGGGACTCGGCTGGGGACCCGGTGGGGGCTGGTAGGTAATAGATTAAATACTTGTTTATGCTGTGGCGGAAGCTATCGCCCGAGCCGCGACGGAACCTGTTATTGATCGATTTTGTAAGTGCCCTGACCTCTGCAGAGCACCGGTCTTACACTCTGTACGTACAATAAGTATATACCCTCCCTGTCAATTTTTGTATATTTTTTTTTTGTTACTCTCTCTTACCCTGTATTAAATTAATAAATAAAGTCATTCAATCACCCATCGCTTGGGAATCGAACTAGCGCCACGCAAATCGCGAACAGAAAAACCAACGCCTTAGCCAACTCGACCAAGACGACAGTTGGATGGAGTTGGATTATTTCTGTACATATGCAGTTGTGAAATTCTATTTTTAGATCTTGCGGCCCAGTGAGCCGATGAAAATAACGTGCACATGTGCAGCTGCAAGAGCCTAAGAAAATGAAAAAGAAAAACCATTTCCATTAGCAATATGTATTTAAAAACACATTTTTCAGCCCACGATAATTAATTGGCATAAGTACCATATACCAAAATTTGTTGTCAACAGTCAAGTTAACATGCTATTTTTAAATTTTCGCTGAAATAATAATAGTTTGAAAAATAAAAAAATATCAAAAATAAAAACACTTTTTTTTACAATTTTTTATTTTATTTTTTCTTTCATTTACAATAATAAGCTGAAAAATAAAAAAATAAAACATCAAAATAAAATAAATAAAACAAATTTTATACTTTTACATACATATTTATAAAAATATATTTTCTTCTACTATTTTTTTGAAAATGAGATCAAAGGTATTACCAGAGATAACATAATACTCCGTATAAAGATGCGACAGCTAGAACAAAAAACCCGAACGCTTTTTGCCTCGGCAGGCCTCTGAGATTGCCTCCCCCTTAGCAACATGCAACATATTCGAGTTTCTAGCTACACAAGGAGGCGAACGTGGTCATGGTCCGCAGCACAAGACATGCGGTGAGTTTGTCGATAAGGAAGCTAGAATTTTAGGGGGGCAAGGAAAGGAACTGACAACAGAATGTTTCTCGCAACATCTTTCTTTCTTTCTCATCTTTCAAACGTTTGCCTCTAGCGCTACATTGAAGGATTTCCCTGATGCTTTGTATTTTAACTATTTCCTAGAACATTCAGTGTATTTTTTTAATGACTTCTAATTTCTCTTGATTTTAAATTTGTTTGCGATATTTTTAAAATAGGTACTTGGTGGAGGTTTTTTTTGGTTACGGATTTTCGAATTTTTTTTATTTTCTGGTATTTCTAGAATGATTTTACAAACGAATTTAGGAAATTATTCTATATTTTATTTTATCTATAGAATTTTCGCTTTTGCCTTTAAATGTTGGATTTTGGCTTTAAGTAGGTCTTTTGTTGTAGGTATGTTGTGGGCGTAGATTTTTGGCCACAGTTTTTTGTAAAAAATGCAAAAAAGTCGAATACCCTGGGGAGTTGTTTGCATCATCCAAAGTTGCAAAGCGCATAGACATGCTGAGCCATATCTGAAATTCTTTCGATTTCCAAAATCTGGGACAAGTCCTTTTCATAAATGCTTGTAAATTAACATCCCCGTCTACAATAAAAAATGCGTACGTCTGCTCAAAACATTGCGGTAGTAGTTGTTTTGGTAAAAAGAAATTAAAAATAGGCTCAATACCTTCCTTGATATTTGTAAACTCTTCAATTAATGAATATGAGGAAAGGCTACAGTCAATTTTTCAGGGCAAAAGTATGAAAGCAGGAATTTAATCTAGGACTTGCAATTACAGGATTTATCTGTTTTGGAGTCATAGAAGTAAGATAGTATTATAAGATAGAGTAAATATTTAGCCCGCAAATATTTTCTGCAAACAATGTTTGGAAGATGAAAAAAAAGTATGTTACAACCGCAAACGATAATTCTGGTTTGTTGAGGAAACATAAAGAGTTTGTAATAAAAAAAACGAAAAACTTCAGGAATAAAAAAGAAAACACTCAATTATCATATCGATAAAACACCCTTTGTTTCCGCTGAAAGCAAAGCTTTTCGAAAATGATTTTAAAATGAAAAAGATAAATTGCTAGCACAATGCATACATTATACCTATATCCTCTTCTTTTTAGAAATATATGAGAGAAATTTAATTTGCCCTCTATTCGGCCAATACAAAGATGGTTGCCTACTAAATGCATTCCGCCTAGTATAAATGAATATATGAAACCTTCCAGGAACATAAGTATATTGGAATGGTCTGCTGACAGCAGAGAATCCGTCTTGATTTAACAAAATTAAATATGTCGAATGGCAGACTTAAATTTTTAGAATTTTAAACAATCTTTAGATATAATTTTAATTTACTTACAAAATATATATCCGTCATATTGAAACATATTTAATTTTTAAATTTAAAAATTTGGTCTGGACAGAATTTAAGGCAATTTTATAACTAAACGAATAGTTTAAAGAAAATATTCAAGTTTCATTAACTCCACGCTTGGGAATTGAGGAGTGGGCGAACAAAACGGCACATGTCCAAACTGTTTCTGCCTCTGAACTGATCACATTAACTATTTACGAGTATGGTAGGTTGTGCTACTATTTGAACTCATTCAGACGGAAAAAAAAATTTTTAAATATGTTTAATACTTTAAGAGAAAAAATTAAAACAAAAATGGACATGTGCCCTTTTGCGGGGACACAACTGGGACATGTCCCGTTTTGTTAAACCCTTGAATGGACTTGTGTCCTTTTGCAGGACATGTTTTTTTTTTTGTTTTTAGCCTTTTGGGGAGCTCCCTGGCCTCCCTGAGGCAAGGGGGGATTTTTGTGGTACTTTTTCCTAATAGTAGGGACTGTTACGCAAATTTTAAGGGGTCATAGTGCCCCCTACGGCATGTTTTGGGGCCATGGGAGGCAAAAGTGAGGTAAATTTTAGTGCATTTTTAGTGCATTTTATGATGCACATACAAATCGATGTAATTAGAGCCCCAGGTGAGGTGCAATTAACTTCCATTGTTGATTAAAAACTTTTTTGTATGAAATACGTGCCCTTTTGAAAATCCACATTAACGAATGGTTAAAAAATATGAATATTCGTAGGACATATGCCTTTCTGCAGGGAAACCGTTACTTTGCTAACAAAAAAATATTACATGAAAGTGATTTTTGAAGTGTCTGAGATTGAAATTAGTTGCAGTTTAGTGTAATGAACACGATTCCGTCAAAACACTGAAAACGGCCAACCATGGACATGTGCCGTTTTGTTCGCCCACTCCTCAATTATGGTTTGTTCAAAAAATTAGCTATTGGGGCACGGTGTGTTTGGCGTGGGGTAATAACTTGAGAACATATTTATCTAGCAAACTAAAATTTTATGCACATGAAATTTACAGAGTTATTCATTCTGGTATTCTCGATTAGCAAATGGTGGCTGAACAAAATGGACTGAACACCTACGCTGGACCGGTTTTAGGTATTGTAGCGCCCCGAGCGAGATATTTTTATGCGTTCTTAACCTTTTTTAGGTACCTACTTATGTTATTATGCCCAAATTATACAATCACCCGAGTACAAATAAAAGATGGCCTTACAATGGGTGAGCACCGGCTGCTGGGGAGCACATACAGGCTCACGACGACGGCTAAACTTGATCAAAAAAAGATTTAAATGGCCGAGTGCTGAGCAGTACATATTGGCATACGACGGTAAATTTGAACCAAACAAAGAATCTTCATAAAATGTATTGTTGAATGTGCATAATGGGAACATGATCATTTTCGTTGTGTACAAACGTCTTTTGGAGTGTTCAAGAGAAACAGCTCGCCAGACGTGGGTTTGTTTTTCAGGAAGTGTGTTGTACTAGCTGCTGTTGGTTTCTGTGTTAGTGGGGAATGTTCTTATTTCATGCCCAACGACTATGTTTTAATCAGAGTTGGTGTTCGCCCGTTGTTAGGCCATATAAGATACCATCGTCGTCGGCCAAACTTCGCGCAAATTGCGTTAACACAGAAAATATGATAATGGTAAGATAAGGCGGCATTATGCGTTAGTTCGTAAAAGCAAGTGGAAAGAAACAATTTATAGTTTTGATGCTACTTTTCCCATCTATAGAGTAGTTTATCTATGGTATTATGAACAAATGGTATTCCACATCCCACAGTAATTTGTTATGTAATCTATTCCTGGGAAAACGAAAAACTTTTATTCAAAAATATAAATAAGCAAATTGCAATCAATAAACATTCCGGTCATAAACATTTAAAGTTCCGATTAAGTTGCGTTTATTACAAAACCGCGCAATAATTGGCTTTTTCGGAGGACAAGCCGGTTTTGTTTTTGTACATTAAGCCCATCTACTCTATTGAGTGAGCGAAGTATAGAAACTTCTATAAATCTCTTTTATGTTTAAACCAAAAAGAAGAAAATAAATAGATTCTCTTATACCTCTCTCAGTTGAATTCACAAGCAGGATTGGAGAGCTATGACACTTCCGGCGTTGTATGTTATTTGGTATTTTGGAGGTGTTATCATGTAATAACTAAATAAATTAACACATTACTGGATCTCGGCGGCACCCCTTGGAATATTACCCCCTCGGCCCGTCGCCCGGGTTCGCCCCCTAAAGCCGGTACTGCACCTACGCATAGTAATAAAAGTAATTTTGACTTTTGAGAGACCGTCTGTCCGTCCGCCTGTCCGTTCGTCTGTCCATCCGTCTGTGCCCGTCTTTCCCCGACTGTACTGAACGCATTTACATATTTAGGGAGCTGACATTTTTTACACGGCTTTTTCAAAAAATAGCAAATACTTTCATTTTCGTCTAGCCGTCTTAACATTGTTGTGAGACCAATTATAACTATTCTTCTTGTTATATTAAGATTGTAGATTTGAGTCTGAAAAGGGCTTAATCACATCACAATTTTTTTAGCTTTTTCGATAACCTAATACAAAGCCTAATACTTTAAAAATAATCTATATAAGTACATATGTATATAAAAATGAATACATATTTATGTTGTGTGTAATCGAGGTTTGAAATATGAAATGACTGTTTGAGAGCTGCTTGTGTGCAATGGCGCTTGAAAAAAAAATTGTCGATATTCCTATTGGGGAATATTTTTGGTATTCGCATAAAATATATATGATTTGTATACGAAATCGGTTTGTTTTTTAAATGAAATAAAAAAAGTGAAATCGTTCTGAAAAAAGGAACCCAGCAGCTAGCAGGATAGTGGTGTCAAATTGTAAACGGATTAAACTAAACGTAGCTGGGCTTCCTTTTGAACGGGCTAAAATGGTTTGGACTAAACCATTAAAATAATATTTTCTTTGCTTCCCTTCTAGTTTTATTGACGTGATATATTCAATCATTTCTTCCAGGAATTGCTTTACAAACCCTTCTCTTCTTAATCTGGCCTTAAAACTATTTTTACAAAATGGATTTTTGATGTTTAAGCAATCTATTAATTTGTTTATTTCTGCAATGAATTCAGCTGTGGATTTCGCCTTGTTACTAGCTTTTCCAGAAAACACTCCCATTTATTCAGCAGATTTGATTACTGCCGCACAAGTTTAACTGGACGCTTGCACAACTAACGAATCAATCATCTTTTCCCATTTATTTGGACTCTAATGTTTTCCGTAAGCTTATGGCTCATTTTTGTCACATTACTTTTCTCCATAGTAACCAACTCTTCTATGCATTTATAGTATGTAACTGGACCATCAATGGTACATAAATCAGCCTTCATCAAAGTATTCCTAATTGAGGTACATCATATAATGCACAATAGAGATTTTCAAAATGTAGCTTAAATGTTGTTACCCCTAATCGGAAGAAACAATTTCTATTATTTGGAACTTGATCGCATACCATACCACCTCTAATATTTTACCCGTCTTAGAACAGTATTCTATCAATTCTTGTAATTTTTGTGATAAACTTTCCCCAGTGATAGTGGCTTTTGTAACGTAGTATGCAATGATGAATTTGCAGTTGGATAATATTCCTCTTGCCATAAAGGACGATATACACGGTCAAATTGGATGTACATCCAGAATTTCATCAAACCCATAAGCGCAATGAGTTTTAATCGGCCGACCGGCCCATAATCGATAGTTTTGGTTGTACATCAGCCCTTCGATGTACCCGTGTACATGCAGAAAATATTTGCAGGCTCAATATTTGATTGTTGATAAGGGGACTCTAAAACGGATAAATCCTGTATTTGCAAGTCCGATATTACATTCCTGCTTTCATACTTTTGCCCTGAAAAATTGACTGTAGCCTTTCCTCATATTCATTAATTGAAGAGTTTACAAATATCAAGGAAGGTATTGAGCCTATTTTTAATTTCTTTTTACCAAAACAACTACTACCGCAATGTTTGAGCAGACGTACGCATTTTTTATTGTAGACGGGGATGTTAATTTACAAGCATTTATGAAAAGGACTTGTCCAGATTTTGGAAATCGAAAGAATTTCAGATATGGCTCAGCATGTCTATGCGCTTTGCAACTTTGGATGATGCAAACAACTCCCCAGGGTATGCGACTTTTTGCATTTTTTACAAAAAACTGTGGCCAAAAATCTACGCCCACAACATACCTACAACAAAAGACCTACTTAAAGCCAAAATCCAACATTTAAAGGCAAAAGCGAAAATTCTATAGATAAAATAAAATATAGAATAATTTCCTAAATTCGTTTGTAAAATCATTCTAGAAATACCAGAAAATAAAAAAAAATCGAAAATCCGTAACCAAAAAAAACCTCCACCAAGTTCCTATTTTAAAAATATCGCAAACAAATTTAAAATCAAGAGAAATTAGAAGTCATTAAAAAATACACTGAATGTTCTAGGAAATAGTTAAAATACAAAGCATCAGGGAAATCCTTCAATGTAGCGCTAGAGGCAAACGTTTGAAAGATGAGAAAGAAAGAAAGATGTTGCGAGAAACATTCTGTTGTCAGTTCCTTTCCTTGCCCCCATAAAATTCTAGCTTCCTTATCGACAAACTCACCGCATGTCTTGTGCTGCGGACCATGACCACGTTCGCCTCCTTGTGTAGCTAGAAACTCGAACATGTTGCATGTGGCTAAGGGGGAGGCAATCTCAGAGGCCTGCCGAGGCAAAAAGCGTTCGGGTTTTTTGTTCTAGCTGTCGCATCTTTATACGGAGTATTATGTTATCTCTGGTATTACCCTTTTCTCCCAAATTCACTACACCATATTTTTTATTTTTTAAAAAATTTATTCCTCTATCAGAGAGGTTGCTATACCTAACCGGAAGGTATATGTTTCCTTCATCCAGCTCCGCCACCACCTTCTTCCCGAACGGCGTTTCTATTCGCCGAACATCATGTACTCGGTAAAGACATACTTTTTTTGTATCTGAATCTGTTGATCTCCTCAAAAATCTTCTCCTCTTCATCACCATCATCGTCATCCACCGCGATGGGGAGTATGCTGCTGTTGTTTATTCTTTTGTAGCTGCTGCTGGTTTCACCCATCCTTCCTTCTCCATCTAAAATACGTCTTTTCACACCTTTGCTGTTTGACTGCTTCCTTTCGATTTCAAAGTTATCCATGATCTAAGGAGAGAAAAAAAAATTATTAAATAAATAATTTAAATCAGGCAGTCACTATCAAATTCTTAGCTCTTTATTACAAGCTCGAACTGTCTCTATCTAGAGTTTGAATTTGTTTGATTTCCAATCTCGAGTGCATGAGTTTATATATGCACAGAAATCCCTACCATTTCTACTAGACAGTTTACTAGTTGGTATACAGAGTACCTGATTGCATATGCATTCTCCTTTTAACGTAATTTTACCATGAAGTAACTGCACTTGCTTTAAATTATTATTAAAGGTACGGGTTTAAATGATGATGAAATAATCTTGCAATGCAATGCAATTTCTTATGTAATTTTACTACAAAGTAACTGCACTTGCCTTGAATTATTATTAAAAGGTAGGGACTTGCTTTTCTTATGCAAAAATGAAGGGGATTTGTGTATATATAAACTCAAGCACTCGAGATTTAGTCCATTCAAAACGCGGGGGGGGGGGTGTTCCAAAATAACACCGTTAAGAAAATCGAACCCTAAACGTTTTTGGGGTCGCTGATCACGAAAATCGAGGTCCCGCGGTCCCAAAATTAGGGCGTCACCCCTTTTTAGGGGGTTTTCGCGATTATTTCAATAATAATGAAAACTAATGCGATGAAATGCCCTTTTTTGTAATATTTATTTGCGAAGCGGGTTGATTTATACTAAATTTAGGCGAGCTTAACGGTAAGGGGTATCCCTAAAGGGTTGAAAGTACCCCTAAATTGGCGAAAAATGGCAAAAATTGTAAAAAAAATTTTTTTTCAAGTTTTTGCTTCAAATTCGATTGTGGGCGTACTGTAAGGCAAAAATAATTTATTTTCAACCCTTAAGGGGTAAAACTACCCCTACAATATAGTTAATTGAAAACTAGGGGGGGGGTGTTCCAAAATAACACCGTTAAGAAAATCGAACCCTAAAGGTTTTTGGGGTCGCTGATCACGAAAATCGAGGTCCCGCGGACCTAAAATTAGGGCGTCACCCCTAAAAATGCCAAAAAAACCTTTTTAGGGGTTTTTCGCGATTATTTCAGTAATAATGAAAACTAATGCGATGAAATGCACTTTTTTAACATTTATTTGCGAAGGGGGTTGAGGGTACCGCTAAAGAGTGCAATATCTTAATTTTATTACTCCTGCCTAAATGTCATTGTAAAAAACGGACCACCCCATTATTAAGTACCTGAAATAAATTAGAGTACATATTTCGCAATTATTGTGTGATTGTCGTTTTTACAGAAATGAAGAGTTTATTTAAAGATTCCACGAAATGAAATATTTCTCAATTAATTTTTCCTTTTTTTTCTTTAGGGGTGGTTTAACCTCTGTACAAACAGGGTTTATAGTGAAATGTTTCAAATGTTGTAATGATTACAAATGGAAAATGAAATTTAAATGTAAAACAATAAATTTTCATTTGTTTCAATTACAATTTTAATGTGGGGGTAGCTGTACCCCCTTAAGAGTTGAAAACATGAATTTTTTTGCTGATAATACCTTTTGAACCAAATTTCTAACAAAAAGCATAAATTTTTTTTTTCAATTTTTTTTATATAAAGTTGTTTTTATTATAGTAAGTTCGCCTTAATTTAGTATAAATCAACCCCCTTCGCAAATAAATATTAAAAAAAGTGCATTTCATCGCATTAGTTTTCATTATTAATGAAATAATCGCGAAAACCCCCTAAAAAGGGGTGTTTTTTGCATTTTTAGGGGTGACGCCCTAATTTTGGGACCGCGGGACCTCGATTTTCGTGATCAGCGACCCCAAAAACGTTTAGGGTTCGATTTTCTTAACGGTGTTATTTTGGAACACCATATCGCGCGTTTTGAATGGACTAATTGGGAATCAGCCGAACTGAAATCAGAGGCAAATTAGTTCTGACCGACTTTTGTTTTTCTAGGTAGCACTCGAATTTCACATCTTCCTTTTTTAAGATTTATGATCCCTCGGGTGGCAGGGGTCCTGAGCCGACTACCTGACCCCGAGCTAGAGCATGCGTTGTCGTAAAACTCGTCGCATCTACCCAGGACAACGCAAAGAGTGCCCGAGTGAATTGGAATTTTTAACGCATGCACAGGAGCAGGTAAAATTTGCTCGGTAGAGTGGAATTTACAACGCGTGGGCAGGAGAACTTTGAATGTGAGCGTTTAACAAAAATATGTTTTCATGTAAGAAAACTTGCGGGGTATTTTAGCACAAGTTTTAAGATATCTATGAAAATTTGTAATTATTAAATTATTTCGATCTTGACTTTTTCCCAAAGGCAGCCAGAAGAATTTTATTTTCGGATAATTTTCGAACACATATCTCGTAAAAAGAAATACTTCTGGCAGCCCGGAGGGCTTTTGTCAAGAAATGGATTAAAATAATATTACTTTAAAAGGTTTTAAGATTAATTGCAGCTTTTGAGGGCTTTTGTCAATAAATACATTGAAATAATATTATGTACTATAAAAATTTTTAGGATTAGTTGCAGCCCGGAGGGCTTTTGTCAATAAATAGATTGAAATAATATTATGTACTATAAAAAGTTTTAGGATTAAGAATGGATTAACTAATACCACTATAACAATATTACTATTAATATTAAAGCATGCTTACATTAACAAAAAATTAAATTTTCTTAGCTTTATAAAAATTTGAAATTAATTTAACAAATTCCATGCGATGCATTTCATTTCTTTCCGTGTCTTCTGCTTTTTTTGTTTATAAAATTGTATAATTGACTCTACTTCTTCAACTTTACGTCTGAATATAGGATTTCTAACCTTACATCTTTCACCTTGCCGAATACTTTCAATTTTTGCATATGTATCATTTTGAATTTGCAATAATACATCTGTAAAAACGAAAATATTCGGATGCGGCTCATTAAATTTTTTATTGAATTTCGAGTGAAATGCTTCGCATGCATTTGTTGTTCGATTTGTGCATGCTATCATTTCAGCCCACATTTCAGGATTGAAAGGGGCATCGTCATCAATATAGTTATCAACTAAATAATTACAGTAACTTGTAATCCTATCATCTACTGGAGCTATTGCCATTAAATTAAAAACAAAACAATCAGAGACTTTGTCTGCTGCCAACAACGGTAAACCAAATGTTAACTTCAACCAGTTTCCTATTTCTGAATTTCGTTGTGCATATTCAAAAGAAAGCCCTAGCTGCTGTATTTTTCTATACCATGCCTGTGATAAATGAAATCTGCATCCTATAATTTTCGCATTAGACCACTTCTTTCTTATTACTTTATGTACCGTTTTTTCAAAATCGACGGTTACCCGAGATGGTTTGAAAATTAGTCCTACATTTTTGCATTGACTTTCTATTATACTAAACAATCTACTATAAGTTACTTCTGTTTTATCTGGCAGAAGGCAATATTCTAATGGCACATAAAATCCGTTGTTTTGTACATGAATTGTATAAAATTGATAAAAGAATTTTGCGCAAAAAGTAAATGTACCGTCTACAAAAATATTATCGCTGTTACATAAAAGTTGCAGATTAGTAAGAGTAGAAAATATTATAATTTTAAAAGTAGGTATATTACAAGATAATAGAAAATTTTCGCCGAATATTGTTTTGTATTTACTTTTGCTAATGTAGTCAATGGATTCGGAAATATTTTCGGGTAACCGGGGATGCTCTTTACGACGCTGATAATATAAATTATTTCTAATTAGATTTAGATCGCTTTTGGTTATTGTTTCAAAAAAATTCGCGTTTTCTTTTACAGCTAAATTAATGATCTTAAACGGCTGCTCCGATATTTCGTTTTCTGCAGCTTTCTTTTTGGCAGCGTTACTAAGCATTTGTCGGCTGTTTTTTTATATAAATTTCGTGTGTATGATCAGGTGTATGACTGCTGTAGAGGTGTTGGTCAGTCCGAGTGTAAAGACGAGCGGTGCACTTGCGTACTGTGCAACGCCACATATGCTCTCCGTTTTTCTTCGTTAGAGCAAAATAATATCGCGAATTAAGGAACATCAATTCCTTCCGACCACGTTCACTAACACATTCTGTAATTAAATGGGACTCCATAGTTCACAGAGAAAAGCAACAGAAAGAAATAAAGAAAAAAATATAGAAAAATATACTTAGCCAAAAAAACGCACTTTATGAATAAATTAAAACAATATATAAAATGAAAAATACTTAAAAAATTAAGTCACTAGCAGCTGTTATCACACTGCAAAATGGAAAAAATATATTAGCCAAAAAAGACACTTAGCGAAAAACGCACTTTATGAAAAACAAATAGGAAAATATGTATAATGAATCAAAAACCCACTTAAGAAAGTAAACAACTATGAGATGTTCACAAAAAAAAACACTGCAAACTGTTCAAGAGCACTTGACGGTCGGATGTGATATGAGCTATCAGTTTTTTAGCTTATGTGTGCTATCAATTTTGTACCTTTTCCGAAAGAACTTCTCCTTTTCACCCCTTCCGGTATCATCATCAGATTTTCTGAATAATTGTTGTATGAATTTACCTTGTCCTCTCCCTAGAAATTGTCAACAACAGGTAGTAAGTAATAATAATGCTTGAATGACTTTAAGTAACAAGAATTGTAGTACCTAATACATGTTATTATTCAAAGAATTTCATTTTAAACCATATCTTACCTTGTAAAACATAACATAACAGCAATAAAAACCCGCAATAAATTGCTAAATAACTTTATTACATTACTCAAACAACGGCACTTCTTACAACTTAAAGTCATTCATTCAATATTATTACTTACTACCTGTTGTTGACAATTTGTAGGGGGAGGACGAGGTAAAATCCTATAAAAATTATTTCTGAAAATCTTTCACATTGATACCTCCGGGGGGCTGTAAAACCTTCCGTAGTGCATGAAAAAATTAGAATGAAAATTTTTCTTTATGAAACCCTCTAAAAAACTTGTTATTATTTTGAATTTTGAAAATATTATGACTAATGTTTGTGTTCTAAGGCTTTATAACTTCTTAAATATTGAATTTACGACAGAAAAAATTTATAATAAATTGTAGATAATTTAATTCTAAACAAAACATCTCCTTGCAAATTTTCTGTAAGATGTACTGTTACGGAAATATAGTGGAACAATCATTTGAACACCTTTTCAAAATGGGGGGATCCCGAAAACTCAAATTGAAATTCACCTCGACCCCCTCTACAGAACCCAAATATAAAAGCTTGTCCTGCATTTTTTCAATGTTAAAGTACAATTTCCATGGACTAAAAACTTTCTTTTGAATATGCGCAACGAACTTCAGAAATAAAATCCATTACTTGACAAAAAATCCAGTTCTTTACAAAAGCCCTCCAGGCTGCAATTAATCTTAAAACCTTTTAAAGTAATATTATATATAGGCTGCTAGAAGTATTTCTTTTTACGAGATATGTGTTCGAAAATTATCCGAAAATAAAATTCTTCTGGCTGCCTTTGGGAAAAAGTCAAGATCGAAATAATTTAATAATTACAAATTTTCATAGATATCTTAAAACTTGTGCTAAAATACCCCGCAAGTTTTCTTACATGAAAACATATTTTTGTTAAACGCTCACATTCAAAGTTCTCCTGCCCACGCGTTGTAAATTCCACTCTACCGAGCAAATTTTACCTGCTCCTGTGCATGCGTTAAAAATTCCAATTAGGCCCCCATCCACGGTCACACATGTGTGACGAACATCTTTCGAAGAAGAACTGCGATTTACACACACATAGAAGTTTTGACATTTCTAGACCATCAACGAGCAAAAATTGCTTCACACTTGTGTGAGCGACCAATAATAATAAAAATCTTGTGCTTTTTTAAAACCAATTTTTAAAAATTATTATATGCAATTGCCTAATCGTATCCGCCATGTTGACATTTTTAAATGAAAAAAAAAATTTCTTGAGTGTTAAAAAAACCAAAACAAATCGTGTTTTACGTATTTTACACTCTCATTCGCAAAAATTCACCCATACAATGAAGCAGGTGTGAAGGAAAAATCAAACCCGACCAATATTAGCTTCATACGGCGGCCAACTTCGAAAATTTGTAGTTTACACACGCATACTATGAAATTTTTTCGATGTTGGCCGTATGTCGCACACTTGTGTGACCGTGGATGGGGGCCTATTCACTCGGGCACTCTTTGCGTTGTCCTGGGTAGATGCGACGAGTTTTACGACAACGCATGCTCTAGCTCGGGGTCAGGTAGTCGGCTCAGGACCCCTGTCACCCGAGGAATCATAAATCTTAAAAAAGGAAGATGTGCAATTCGAGGCTACCCTTTTTCTAGTGTCGACAATAAGGCATAAGTGTAAGGAGGGAGTTGCATCAGCAGCAGAGAGCAACAGACAACAGCAGCCGTGGTGGTGTTCAGCAGCAGAGGAGAATAAAAGGAGAAATCGGCTGCAGCAGCAACAGGAACAGCGAAGACAGCAGCAGCAGTGGCTGAAGTCGAAACAAGGACCAGCACCTCCAGATTACAACCTAAAGCAGGAACAGCAACAGCAGCCGTGGTTTGCAGCAGAAGAGGATAGTAGGAGGAGATATTTGATGCAGCAAGAAGTGCAGCAGCAGCAACCTGGTAGAAGAAAAATTTCCTTAAAGGAATACCAGGAAAGACAGCAACAGCAGCCGTGGTTTGCAGCAGAGGATAGTAGTAGGAGATATTGGTTGCAGCAGCAGCAATAGGTTCAGCAACAGCAAGAGGTGCAGCAGCAGCAACAACAACAGGTAGATACAACAACGACAACCTGGTAGAAGAAAAATTTCCTTAAAGGAATACCAGGAAAGACAGCAGCAGCAGCGTCAGAAGTCAGCAGAAGGACCAGCACCTCTGCTCATTGCAGACTTGATTAAAAAACAACAAAAAGATCATCAACAACAAAAAGGAGGTGGATTTAAACGTGGAGGTGTGAAAGTTCACCTCAGACGAGAAATTTCACAGTTAAGGCTGGTCGTCCACTGGAAGCGTATTCGAGCGGCTTCGCGCTTCGGCCATACAAATGAGCCGCTTGTAGCCGCTCATATGTATGGCCGTAGCTCGAAGCCGCTCGAATACGCTTCCAGTGGACGACCAGCCTAAAGCGTATCGAAAGGATAGCTTTAACTGTAGAAGAAAAGCTCTTCTTTAAAAAATAAATAAAAAAAAAATAAATAAAATTTTAAAAAAATAAATAAAATTTAAAAAATAAATAAAATTTAAAAAATAAATAAAATTTAAAAAATAAATAAAATTTTAAAAAATAAATTATTATTTTACAATTAATTTTTTATTTCAATTGAAAAAAAAATGAGCAAATATACGATCACGAGAGATGTGATAACGTATATCAGGGCTTTTAAAGTGAGAGGGCGAAAAATTAATTTTAAAATTAATAACCCTCCTGACAATGTAGGACAATTGAATGGTTCAAAAGAGCAGTTGACGATATTGTCGAGCATGCACTACGAGGAGTTCAGCCCGAAGATTTCGTTGGATTTACTTTTTGTGGAGCCACCTGCATGGAGAGAGGTCCAGGGTGGTTAAGCTATAGATTGGCATCCACAGTTAATTCAAGTGATGTTTGGGATATGATAGGAAAATTTTTTCAAAGCAATTCCAATGGATTAAGTACAGACACGTTTTGCTTAAATGTTACCACCGTTAGACTGCCACAAGGGAGAGGAAATGATAGAACAAGGAAATACAACACATTCGATGAGGAATGTGCAAAAAGGAGGGGAATTGTAGTTATAAAAAATGAGGATAATATGTGCTTACCACGTGCTCTGGTTGTTGCCATGTCCAATGTGAATAGGGAGCCCGAGTATGCCAAAGTAAGGAAGGATATTGAACAATTACAAACTCAGCGAGCTGTGCAGTTGATGAAAGATTGTGAAATAGATATTCCAAATGGAGGTGCAGGAATTCCAGAGCTTCAAAAATTCCAGGAACAAGATTACAGTGTATAGATAGGAAGGGATGTGATTTTTAAAGGACAGAGTGCAGGAAAACATCTAAATTTGTTGTACCACAACAATCATTATAACGTTATAGTTTCGCTAACCGCTACATTTTGTTGTGGCTATTATTGTGAGGAATGTCATACACCGTACAATAAAAAAAAAAACAAACACAGATGCGGTGGAACATGTCCGTGTTGTCAACAAGCTCCTGCATGTACAAAAGACTTGTAGTCTATTGATTAGGTCTTAAAAAGCAGGGCAATAAGGAACTAAGACGCTCACGGGGTTTTATTGCAGGAATCGGTCAACGGGTCATTTAAGAAGAAAAAACCGCGGAGTGCTATTAAATTAGAGGGTGGAAATTGGAGATAGGGGTCAAAATGGACCCTTTTTGGGTTTTGCCATATATCTCGTAAACGAAGCAAAATTTCGATTTATTTTATACAAAATTTTTTGTAGAGAATTAAATTTCCTATGGAAATGGTTTATTTAAAAAATTTTGAAAAAAATTTTTTATGCCGAAAATGTTGAAACAAAAAGAAAAAAAAGCCAAAATTTCGATGTTTTTTCCCTTTTTTACTTTTTTGCCAATATCTTTTTTTTGGTTAGAGATAGGCAGGTATTGCTGTATATAAAATAAAGCAGATAAAATTTCCTTTAAAATGATGGGTCGAAAAAAATTTTTTGGTTGAAAATTCACCGAAATATGGCCACTCGAACATAGCTATTTTTATTTTTACCCCTTTTATACCGACATTGTTTTCAATCTCAGGTATGGGGACGGTTGAGCCTGGGAACCATGTCAAGGTCACCGCCCATCGAATCTGGGTCAAGGCCATCAATCAATCACCTGTTGGTGGCCATGGATCTAGGTCACGGGGTCTACGACCGTGGGACTGGTTTGCTTGGGCGGGACCTGGGTCAGGGTCGGTCGGTGGCTAGGGACTCGGTGGGGACGGGCTCGGCTAGGGACTCGGTGGGGACGGGCTCGGCTAGGGACTCGGTGGGGACGGGCTCGGCTAGGGACTCGGTGGGGACGGGCTCGGCTAGGGACTCGGTGGGGACGGGCTCGGCTAGGGACTCGGTGGGGACGGGCTCGGCTAGGGACTCGGTGGGGACGGGCTGGGCTGGGGACTCGGCTGGGGACCCGGTGGGGGCTGGTAGGTACTTGTTTATGCTGTGGCGGAAGCTATCGCCAGAGCCGCGACGGAACCTGTTATTGATCGATTTTGTAAGTGCCCTGGCCTCTGCAGAGCACCGGTCATACACTCTGTACGTACAATAAGTATATACCCTCCCTGTCAATTTTTGTATATTTTTTTGTTACTCTCTCTTACCCTGTATTAAATTAATAAATAAAGTCATTCAATCACCCATCGCTTGGGAATCGAACTAGCGCCACGCAAATCGCGAACAGAAAAACCAACGCCTTAGCCAACTTGACCAAGACGACAGTTGAATGGAGTTGGATTATTTCTGTACATATGCAGTTGTGAAATTCTATTTTTAGATCTTGCGGCTCAGTGAGCCGATGAAAATAACGTGCACATGTGCAGCTGCAAGAGCCTAAGAAAATGAAAAAGAAAGACCATTTCCATTAGCAATATGTATTTAAAAACACATTTTTCAGCCCACGATAATTTGTTGTCAACAGTCAAGTTGACATGCTATTTTTAAATTTTCGTTGAAATAATAATAGTTTGAAAAATAAAAAAATATCAAAAATAAAAACGCTTTTTTTACAATGTTTTATTTTATTTTTTTCTTTCATTTACAATAACAATCTGAAAAATAAAAAAATAAAACATCAAAATAAATAAAACAAATTTTATACTTTTACATATTTATAAAAATATATTTTCTTCTACTATTTTTGAAAATGAGATCAAAGGTATTACCCTTTTCTCCCAAATTCACTACATCATATTTTTTATTTTTAATAAATTTATTCCTCTATCAGAGAGGTTGCTATGAGCCGATGAAAATAACGTGCACATGTGCAGCTGCAAGAGCCTAAGAAAATTAAAAAGAAAGACCATTTCCATTAGCAATATGTATTTAAAAACACATTTTTCAGCCCACGATAATTTAATTGGCATAAGTACCGTATACCAAAATTTGTTGTCAACAGTCAAGTTTACATGCTATTTTTAAATTTTCGCTGAAATAATAATAGTTTGAAAAATAAAAAATATCAAAAATAAAAACACATTTTTTTTACAATTTTTTATTTTATTTTTTCTTTTATTTACAATAATAAGCTGAAAAATAAAAAATAAAACATCAAAATAAATAAAACAAATTTTATACTTTTACATATGTATTTATAAAAATATATTTTCTTCTACTACTATTTTTTTGAAAATGAGATCAAAGGTATTACCCTTTTCTCCCAAATTCACTACACCATATTTTTTATTTTTTAATAAATTTATTCCTCTATCAGAGAGGTTGTTATACCTAACCGGAAGGTATATGTTTCCTTCATCCAGCTCCGCCACCACCTTCTTCCCGAACGGCGTTTCTATTCGCCGAACATCATGTACCCGGTAAAGATGATCCACTTTCATGTCTTTTAAAGACATACTTTTTTTGTATCTGCATCTGTTGATCTCCTCCAAAATCTTCTCCTCTTCATCACCATCATCGTCATCCACCGCGATGGGGAGTATGCTGCTGTGGTTTATTCTTTTGTAGCTGCTGCTGGTTTCACCCATCCTTCCTTCTCCATCTAAAATTCGTCTTTTTACACCTTTGCTGCTTGACTGCTTCCTTTCGATTTCGAAGTTATCCATGATCTAAGGAGAAAAAAATTGTATTAAATAAATAATTTAAATCAGGCAGTCACTACCAAATTCTTACCTCTTTATTACAAGCTCGAACTGTCTCTACTGTTGCTCTCTGCTGCTGCTGATGCAACTCCCTCCTTACACTTATGCCTTATTGTCTCTGCTGCTGCTGATGCAACTCCCTCCTTACACTTATGCCTTATTGTCGGTCAGAACTAATCTGGCAAAATTCGCCTCTGATTTCAGTTCGGCTAAGAAGCCTCTTACTGTGTTCTGCTTAATTTGATTTCTGATTCCCAATCTCGAGTGCATGGGTTTATATATACACAGAAACCCCTACCATTTCTACTAGAAAGTTTACTAGTTGGTATACAGAGTACCTGATTGCATATGCATTCTCTTTTTAACGTAATTTTACCATGAAGTAACTGCACTTGCTTTAAATTATTATTAAAGGTACGGGTTTAAATGATGATGAAATAATCTTGCAATGCAATGCAATTTCCTATGTAATTTTACTACAAAGTAACTGCACTTGCCTTGAATTATTATTAAAAGGTAGGGACTTGCTTTTCTTACGCAAAAATGAAGGGGATTTGTGTATATAAACTCATGCACTCGAGATTGGGAATCAGAAAATCAAATTAAGCAGAACACAGTAAGAGGCTTCTTAGCCGAACTGAAATCAGAGGCAAATTAGTTCTGACCGACTTTTGTTTTTCTAGTGTCGACAATAAGACATAAATGCAGGGAGGGAGTTGCATCAGCAGAGAGCAACAGACAACAGCAGTCGTGGTGGAGTTCAGCAGCAGAGGAGAATAAAAGGAGAAATCGGCTGCAGCAGCAACAGGAACAGCAGTGGCTGAAGTCGAAACTAGGACCAGCACCTCCAGATTACTACCGAAAGCAGCAACAGCAACAGCAGCCGTGCTTTGCAGCAGAAGAGGATAGTAGGAGGAGAGATTTGATGCAGCAACCTGGTAGAAGAAAAATTTCCTTAAAGGAATACCAGGAAAGACAGCAACAGCAGCCGTGGTTTGCAGCAGAGGATAGTAGAAGAAGATATTGGTTGCAGCACCAGCAACAGGTTCAGCAACAGCAAGAGGTGCAGCAGCAGCAACAACAACAGGTACAACAACGACAACCTGGTAGAAGAAAAATTTCCTTAAAGGAATACCAGGAAAGACAAATTATTATTATTTTACAATTAATTTTTTATTTCTATTGAAAAAATGAGCAAATATACGATCACGAGAGATGTGATAACGTATATCAGGGCTTTTAAAGTGAGAGGGCGAAAAATTAATTTTAAAATTAATAACCCTCCTGACAATGTAGACCCAATTGAATGGTTCAAAAGAGCAGTTGACGATATTGTAGAGCATGCACTACTAGGAGTTCAGCCCGAAGATTTCGTTGGATTTACTTTTTGTGGAGCCACCTTCATGGAGAGAGGTCCAGGGTGGTTAAGTTATAGATTGGCATCCACAGTTAATTCAATTGATGTTTGGGATATGATAGGAAAAATTTTTCAAAGCAATTCCAATGGATTAAGTACAGACACGTTTTGTTTAAATGTTACCACCGTTAGACTGCCACAAGGGAGAGGAAATGATAGAACAAGGAAATACAACACATTCGATGAGGAATGTGCAAAAAGGAGGGGAATTGTAGTTATAAAAAATGAGGATAATATGTGCTTACCACGTGCTCTGGTTGTTGCCATGTCCAATGTGAATAGGGAGCCCGAGTATGCCAAAGTAAGGAAGGATATTGAACAATTACAAACTCAGCGAGCTGTGCAGTTAATGAAAGATTGTGAAATAGATATTCCAAATGGAGGTGCAGGAATTCCAGAGCTTCAAAAATTCCAGGAACATTTGCAAGACTACTACAAGATTACAGTGAATAGATATGGCGCCAAAGGAAGGGATGTGATTTTTAAAGGACAGAGTGCAGGAAAACATCTAAATTTGTTGTACCACAACAATCATTATAACGTTATAGTTTCGCTAACCGCTACATTTTGTTGTGGCTATTATTGTGAGGAATGTCATACACCGTACAATCAAAAAAACAAACACAGATGCGGTGGAACATGTCCGTGTTGTCAACAAGCTCCTGCATGTACAAAAGACTTGGCTGAGAAATTATGCAAAGATTGTAATCGCCATTTTAGAGGAGAATGTTGCTTCAACAATCACAAAGCTTCAGGGTCTCTAAATAAGAAAAGTGTCTGCGAAATAGTAAATAAATGCAGAGATTGTCTAAAGACATATAAAGCAGACAAAACTCATATATGTAATGAATATTTTTGCAACATCTGCGATAAACATGTAGAACAAGGACACTTCTGTTTTATTCAACCAGATATCAGAACACCATCAACAAAAGATACTCTTTTCGTCTTTTACGACTTGGAAACAAGGCAGGAGAAAGTTGTAGGGAAAAGTATATAGAAGGAGAATCGGTTGGGAAAAGTATATAGAAGGAGAATCGGTTGGAGAAATAAAGTTGCACGAGCCAAATTTATGTGTAGTTGCGAAGCGTTGTGAACTCTGCATTGATATAGAAAAGTTGTGTTTTTGTCAAAAATGTGGATTTCGATTGAAGATTTATGAAACAAGTGTGGTAAGCAAGTTCTTGAAAGATTTGTTGGAGTTCCGAAAGAAACTTAAAAAGGTAGTAGTCATAGCTCATAATGGTCAGGCGTTTGACCATCAATTCATATTGAATTACATTCTGAAAAAAACAGACCTGAAACCCGAATTAATAATGCGAGGAACGAAAATTATAATGATGCAGTTGGACAATATAAAATTTATTGACTCGCTAAATTACTTTCCTATGAGCCTATCGCAACTACCAAAGGCCTTTGATTTACCAGCCGTATTCAAGAAAGGGTATTTCCCTCATCTGTTTAATACAATCGAAAATGAGAAATATATTGGATTACTACCACCTGCTGAATATTATAGCCCTGATTCTATGAAAACCGAAGATCGTGATAGCTTCCTCAAATGGTACGATCTACATAAAAATGATGAATTCAATATGCAGCGTGACATTGTCGACTATTGCATTAGCGATGTGCAGATTTTGACTGAAGCATGCCTAAAATTCAGAAAATTGATGTTAACAGAATGTAAAGTGGATCCATTTGTTGAGGCGACAACTATTGCCTCCGCATGCAACCTGGTATTTCGACGCAATTATCTTAGACCGAATACGATCGGTATTATCCCAAGGAAGGGATATCGAAATGCCGATAATCAGTAGCAATTCAATGGTTAATATCGGAAGAAAAGAGCAGGAGAATTAATATTACACATGCTGCCAAACAAAGAGTAGTTGTGTTGAGTGGCGTAAAAGTAGACGGCTATGGTGCAGAGACTAATCAAATTTTTGAATTCCATGGCTGCTATTACCATGGACATCCCACATGTTTAAAACATAATCGTGATCAACCTCTTCATGATGACCAAAGCGATACTCTAAATCACCGATATGAAGTAACAGCCGCAAAGACACAGCGTTTACGTTCCTATGGATATGAGGTCATTGAGATGTGGGAGTGTGGTTTTCGTAAGCTAATGGATACGAACAAAGACATTTACGCTTTAAGAAACCATCCGTTACTAGCAAATTCACCTTTGAATCCTAGAGATGCTTTTTATGGAGGTCGGACAGGTAATGCTTATACACATTACGAATGCAAGCCAGGTGAAAAAATAAAATACATAGATGTATGCTCATTGTATCCATGGGTTTGCAAGTATGGGAAATTTCCAATTGGTCATCTTGAATTATTTGTCGGAACAGATGCATGCTCCAAAGTTGATTTAAATAAAATAGAGGGACTAATTAAATGTAAGATTTTACCACCTGAAGAATTGTATCATCCCGTTTTACCGATTAAGCAGAGGATACAGGTGGTCTATTCACTTCAATGATGAACAAATTTATTAAAATGAAACAGCAAGCATCAGGATGGCCCAGCAAATGCACTTCGAATGAAGCGGAAAAGAGGAAATACTTAGAGGAATTTCTACAAAATGAAGGTGTACAACTAGAGTATTCAGAAGTTGACAAGAATCCTGGACTAAGATCGCTAGCTAAGCTAATTTTAAACTCCTTTTGGGGAAAGTTTGGACAGCGAGAAAACCAACCGAAGACCAGTATAATTAACAGCTCGGGAGAGTTGTATCAGCTGATAATCAATCCGGCAGTAGAAGTACAACATCTTTTCCCAATCAATGAAGAAACGCTTATTGTGAACTGGAGTTACAGAGAAGAAGCTGCAAAATCTCTGGGAACCGTTAACGTATCAATAGCGTCTTACACCACTACCCAGGCACGACTTAAGCTGTTTGGCTATTTGGAGCAGTTAGGAGAACGAGTTTTATATTATGACACGGATTCTGTCATATATATTAGCAGAGAATACGACCCACTAACAGGAGAATTCATTGGAGATATGACCGATGAATTAGAAAGCTACGGGCCTGGAAGTTATATCAAGATTTTTGCAAGTGGAGGCCCTAAAAATTATGCATACGCAGTTTATAGTATGTACAAAAGATGGATCCATCAAGTTGCAGAGTAAAGTAAAGGGAATCTGTTTGAATTATGAAGCCTCGCAACATGTAAATTTTGATTCAATTAAAAATATGGTATTAAATAACAACAGGGAAGACCATATCCCCATTCTATCCAAAAATATTCGACGCACAAAAGATCACGAGGTAGTAACAGTTCCAGAAATAAAAAAATATAAAGTGACTTCAAATAAACGAAGATTTCTGGAAGATCACAGCTCACTACCATATGGGTTTAAAAGACAGAAAAGATGAGAAAATGTGTTTGTTTAAGTGGCAATAGCAACAACAGATATATATATATATATATATATATATATATATATATATATATATATATATATACATATATATATATATATATATATATATATATATATATATATATATATATATATATATATATATATATATATATATATATATATATATATATTAGGGTGGCCCTTATTTCGACTTTTTTGACTTTTTCCAAAAAGATCCCCCCAAAAATATGCGAATGGATGAAAAACGGGCCAGTGTGAAATTTTACGCCAATCGGGAGTGATTTAGAGGTCCCTCAAAATCGTCAAAGTTTCGAAAAATTTGATTTTTTGGCATTTTTTCTTTTTTAGCCACCCCTGAAATATTTTATTCCAACCCTGACCGACAAAATATTATAGATATTTTAATTACCTTTCTAATAAGCCAAATTTATAAAATAACGGTTGACAAATAGAGAAGTTATGGCCATTTATGCTATAGAAAACCAAACATTTAAATTTCTATAAGAATATTTCATAATAATTTAATTTTCAATAAAAACCACTAACAATTTAGTCTAGTTTCGACTTCCATAAGGATAGAATCTAGAGATGCGCCGAATATGGGTTCGACCGAATACGAACATTCGGCCGAATGTTCGGTCAAAAATGTACCGAACCGAACATTCGGCCGAATTATTCGGTTCAGTTTTACGCAGTAAACAGGTTCATAAAGGTAAGCGAAGCGTTCTGTAAAGCGGCCTACAGGCGACAAAGTTGGTTGACAACAAAGTTGGCATCATGAAATATACAGACACTCCAACTTGATTGTCAACATCCGCGCAAACGTCAATGAAGTGCACGGATCAAATTACTTTTTTCTAATGATGTTCGCCGGCTAAGTTCTCAACACCGCTACAGACATACACATGGTTGCCAACTTCTACTAAAAATCAAAAATTTTTGATTTCATTCCAACCGTCGACCAACTTCGATTTTAAGTTGTCAACCAACCTACACACTTTCAACTCTGACACCAAATGTTGCCAATTTTGTTGGCAACCAAGTTTGTCGTCTATAGGCCACTTAAGTAGCAGTGTTCGCCCGCCCCTCCACCACTTTGCGCTAGCTCGGCTCGCTCATTCAATGCGCCGTCCTTTTTTTATTGCAATTTTTCTGGTGATAGATAAGTTATCGCCAAAAAATAAGGAACTAAAGCAAGAATGTTGGGAAATGATAATTCCATAAACATTTAGGCCCTATGCACATGAGGCGACTGATTTGCAATCCCAGTTTCAAACTGGTTTCACCATCACGCTCACAACCAGTTTACAACCTAAATAAAACCTTTGCCCACACACCACCGCCACTGATTTTTGATCAATCAAATCATATCAAATCTGTGCTTACGAAGATTTTGTTGAATAAACTTTGACACGTACAAATGCAACCACGCAACTGAAACTGGTGGCATTTCCAAGCGTACAAGCGTTGCATTCGGTGACAGCCAATATAGAAGTGTGTATTCGAATGCATGCAACGCAAATGTCGGTCTACTTTGCACTTTTTCTGCATTGCCGCATTCGACATAGCACACACACAATCATCCACTCGTTACTTATATTTTTGGGTGCTCGCCGCGTGTCATGGAACCGTTGAATGCAACGCAGGTACGCTTGTCTCTCACCAATTTGATATTGCTTCCGACCCGACAAGAACAGTCGCACGCAAGCAGTTGCAAAACTAGTTTCAAATCGGTCTCGTTTATGTCGACTCGTGTGGGGATTCCCCATTTTTTTATTTTGTGTAATTTTTGATTTTGTGAATAAATACAAAACAAAGAAGTGTTGGTTTCATTTACAAATACTACCTACCTAGAGTTCCATAATAAAGATTCTTTAACATATGTAACTCTTAAAATAATACAATTTAAATATTCGGAAATTATTTGGCAAACTAACCGAATATTCGGCCGAATACGAACATTAAAAAAATACGCCGAATATACCGAATACGAATATTCGGCCGAGCATTCGGTGCATCTCTAGAATCGCTAAAAGTGCCAGAAGTTAAAGTTTGATCAGTGGAATAATTTAGATTGCCAGTAGTTTAAATTGTTTGTTTTGTTTATAGTGTTTTCGTTAGAAACTTGTCCTGTTCATAAAAATTGATTATATTTTTTAATAATACATAATTTAAAGATTCATATGCAAAAATGAGTACAATAGCACATAAAAATTTACGTTCACATATATATTTAGTTGGAAGTGCATATTCCCAAATTCTTGGTGCAAAGCTGCCTTCAAACAAACAAGTTCTGTCAGTGTTTTTTTATAACCATAATATTGTAAAATTAACTATTCGTGAAAGTGCGCGTTTAGTTATTGAAGAAGCTACAATATTTTGGGCTAAAGCTAGAATTCCAACTAGATACAAACAACGCAGTGTTGAAAAATTAGAAAATTTGCATAAAGAGTGGCTTAAAATTTGTAGAAATAAAAATAGAAGATCTGAAACTCAGTGTAACAGAGAAAAGGAGTTTGTCGAGCAATTGGATGATCTTTTTGACATTGCACATGTCGATGCACTTACAATAATGAAATGTGAAGAAGATAAAAAATTTTTAATCGCACAACGTGAAAAAGGTCGCCAAGGATGCTTAACAGGTGTTGACATGAAAGCCCTACAACAAGCAAAAAGAAAAGCGGAACTTTTAGACTCAGAAGAATCAAGAAGAAAAAAAGTAGCGCAATCTACGGAACTACCTACTGATAGTACAAAAGGTATTACGCTGTCATCAGAAAGTGTAACTGATACTGAAACTTCATCTCCATCTACAAGTGAAAATGTAGCTGGAACAAGCCAACATTTCATTAAAAACATTTCATTAATTCCAGAGTTATGTCCGCATTGGATAAATGCAAAATAAGTGACCGTTTAGCTATGCATGTTATTATTGCGGTTGCAGAAGCATTAGGTCATGATATTAGTGATTTAATAATTAATCGTTCAACGTTACAACGTCAAAGAGAAATAAATAGAAGAGAAAAAGCAACAGAAATTAAAAATGCATTTAAGGTACCTACAAATTTTTATTTATTTATGTTATTTGTATTTTATATAAAAAAAATTTCAGATAGATTATGGTACTTTGCATTGGGATGGAAAACTTTTACCGGAAATAACTGGAAACGTTAAGGTAGACAGACTACCTGTTATAATTAGTCACAATAATGGTGAACAGCTATTAGGTGTTCCTAAATTATGTACTGGAAAAGGAATTGATATGTGTGATGCGATATATGAACTTTTAATCGAATGGAATGTTGACCAAAATATATTCGCACTTTGCTGTGATACAACCTTTTCAAATACAGGAAAAATCAACGGAGCAGCAACACTTTTGGAACAAAAACTGGAAAGAGATTTACTTTATTTACCATGCCGCCACCACATATATGAAATCGTACTGAGAAGTGTATTTGAATCCAAATTCGGATCCGTTACTTCCGGTTCTGATGTTCCTTTATTCAAAAGATTTCAATCAGATTGGCCAAATATAAATAAAATGAATTTTAAACCAGCACTTCAAGACGAAAAACTTTTTCAATTGGAAAACAAAATAGTAAGAGACGATTACCTAGAGCTATTAGAGTTGACTTTAATTTGTTTAGGCACAAGTTCTAAAACAATATTTCGCTATCCAGGACCGATGCACCACGCCCGATGGATGTCTAAAGCATTGTACTCGTTGAAAATATATCTATTTCGAACAGAATTTAATTTAACAGAATCTGAAGAAAACAAATTAAGAGATATATGTGCTTTTATTATCCGTTTTTATGTGAAGGCTTGGTTTAACTGTCCTGTGGCATCATCAGCGCCATACCAAGATTTGTGTCTTATACGAGAAATTTATAATTACAAATCTTGTGACAAACAAATATCTGAAGCTGTAATCAAGAAGTTTTCGAACCATTTGTGGTACCTATCAGACGAATGTGTTGCATTAAGTTTGTTTGACGAAAACGTTTCGAATGAAATTAAAAGAGAAATAACAGATAAGTTAAAGACTCTGAAAAGCCGTAATGATGATGGAGATGATAAAGATTACGATGACGATGTTGATACAATAGAAAATATGAAACGTATACCACTTAAACCCCAGGAAATAGAAACATTTATAGAAAAAGGGCTTCCTGATTTTGTTACCGTAAACACACATAAATTTTTCAATCGCTTTGGAATTTCCACTAATTTTTTAAATGAAGACCCTTTTAATTGGAACGATAATGAAGAGTATAATAAAGGAGAGAATATAATTCATAATTTACATGTAGTAAATGATGCAGCAGAACGCGGAGTGAAATTAATTGAAGAATACAATAAACTATTAACCAAAAATGAAGAAGAAAAGCAATATTTATTGCAAGTGGTTACTGACTATCGAAAAAACTTCAAATCACATACTAAAACAGCGTTGAGTAGTACTAAAAACTAAGATTTATTTTGTACAATTTATACTTTTAAATATATTCTATTACTTTAAAATAAAATATTCAAAAAAAAAAAAATAGCGGTTTTTATTGAAAATTAAATTAATATGAAATATTCTTATAGAAATTAAAATGTTTGGTTTTCTATAACATAAATGGCCATAACTTCTCTATTTGTCAACCGTTATTTTATAAATTTGACTTATTAGAAAGGTAATTAAAATATCTATAATATTTTGTCGGTCAGGGTTGGAATAAAATATTTCAGGGGTGGCTAAAAAAGAAAAAATGCGAAAAAATCAAATTTTTCGAAACTTTGACGAATTTGAGGGACCTCTAAATCACTCCCGATTGGCGTAAAATTTCACACTGGCCCGTTTTTCATCCATTCGCATATTTTTGGGGGGATCTTTTTGGAAAAAGTCAAAAAAGTCGAAATAAGGGCCACCCTAATATATATATATATATATATATATATATATATATATATATATATATATATATATATATATATATATATATATATATATACCTATATATATATATATATATATATATATATATATATATATATATATATATATATATATATGAATAAGTTTCGTGGACTAGGCCCAGGGCCGGCTTTAGGTATTTTGGCGCCTCGGGCGAGATATTTTTATGCGCCCTTAACATTTTAGACATTTTTCTTAGGTAGAACACCTATGTTAAAAATTATACAATAACCCAAGTAGAAATAAAATATGGCTTTACAACGAGCGAGCACTGGCCGCTTGAAAGCACATGCGGGATCACGACGGTCATCTGTCCAATGAGGGTATTCCTTAAACATTTTTGTATATAGGCATTGTTTCGAACTTTGCCATTCAACTTGATTCATCGGACAGGAAATGTACCCTAACGTTATCGTTCAGGACGTCCAAAGTAAAGCAAGAGATTAGCACTTTCCTCCTAGGTGACAGCGCCAGGAGCGCCCGTAGGGCGGTAACCTGCGAAGATCGCGTGGGTCGTATAGGTTTCTCAGAGCGAAGAGGAGAAATTTGTTCTATACCGATTCCAACTTACCGCTACCCTCCTGAAATATAGGGTCCCAGATCGGGCATGCATTTTCCAGGATTGGGCGGCAAGCGAACAGAAAATAGTTTTTGTGGCCTGAACGTTATTGAATGCTTGGGCTCTTCTCTCTATAAAGGCAATATTATCGTAGTTCAAGTGAAATTTTAATTTATTGTCTAGAACAATGCCTAGATCTACAACTTGATCGATAAGTTCTAAGGCCTGGTGTTGGATGATAATAATCCTGCCACTGTGTTTCTTCTACGAGAGAAGGAAATCAAATGGCATTTGCTGATATTGAGTTGTAATTTATTGGTGGAACACCAATCTTGAAGTTAGCGGCATAGAAAAGATGCGGAGTACTCCAGTTTTGTCGTCAGGTCTGAGATAAATATATTGAATAACAGCGGGCCTAGATGGCTACCTTAAGGGACCCCGGAAATTACTTCGATTACTTTTGATAGAAATCCTTGAAATCTGACAACCTGAGTTCTCTTGTCGATATATGATTTAGACCTCCGCACACTACAAACTTTTCCATCGGCCGATAGTTTGGTCGGGCTCTTAATCAGTATGAAGATGTATGCAAGTGCGCACATTCCAACGATTTTATATCGGCCGGATATCAGTATGAAAGTCTAACCCAACCAAACTAGGATTGGAAAGTTTGAGTTTTTGACTTGTTTTGCTCGGCGGAGTAATTTTTGATCAATGTGTGCGTGTACATGAATATGCAGGGATCGCGCCTATGTGCGCAGCTTCATTTTTCTTTTACGCAGTAAATTGAGTTGAATGCGATTCGTTATCGGCACGAAAAACGATTCGATATCAATACGAGAAAGCGATTCGATATATTGCTCCGCTTTTATTGCCTTAATGCTCCGCTTTTATTGAGCTAACGAGTCCGATATCGAAGCAAGCTTTCGCTTTTGGCAAATCGTTCTCCAATCATTTCCGAATCGAAATGTTTTCAGGGATCTGTTATAAAAGCTTTAGCGTTAGTGTGCGTAACTTAGATGAATTCGTTAGCAAAAATGTAGCAAATTTCTTGGAGACATGAATATTGTTTTATGCCGTTTGTCACAGTCGAAGAAAAGCGAGACCAATATAGGGTCCTATACCTCTCTCAGTTGAACTCACAAGCAGGACTGGAGGGATCTGCAACTTACGGGAAGTTCGTGTGGCTCTCAAGAGCTGCTATTGCCCAACACTGGCTTATTAGTAGAAAATGAAGAAAATAGTTCGATGAGAACTTATAATAAAGCGCCCTTGCCACCTGTATTTTAAGTTTTTGCAACACACAAGCTTTGTTTATTTCCTGTGCATATTTGAGGTTGTGTTTTGTATTGTAGTGGCGGTGGTGTTATCATTTAAAAACTAAATTAATGAACACATTATAGGATCGCGGCGGCGCCTCCTGGGACATGGCGCCCTAGGGCGGTCGCCCGGGTTCGCCCACCCCTAAAGCCGGTACTGACTAGGCCTATAGGGGATACCACATTAAAAAAAAAAAACGCACCAAAAACTCTACCTCATGGGTGGTGCGGAAACGAGTTCCATATTTGTTATATGTCAAGGAATTATATATAAGAGCTTAAAATAAGTATTTAACATTCATTCAGAGTTTTCATTTGAATACTAAAAGTCATGAATCCGAAAGCAGTTATTATAGATGCTCAGTTTGTCAGTGGAAATAATTATCAGTTGTTTGCTAAGGAGTTGGTAGTTTTACGTCATGGATCACTTGTACCAGAGTTGTATTTTTTTAAGTCCCCATATCCGTACAATGAATTATCACCAAGAGCTCGTTGGCAAGATGATTTAAACTTTAACAAAATAAATGGATTAAGATGGAATGGTGGAAATATTGATTACAACGAATTGCCCCACATACTGGCAAATTATTCAAATTTAACTATTTATGTGAAAGGACATGAAAAGAGGAAATTTATCCAAAAATACGTTCCAGAATCTAAAATAATTCTACTTGAAATTCCAAAGCTACGCAACTTGCAAGCTTTTGAGTCGTTCTGCATGATTCACGGAAAATTACCTACTATGCGCTGTGCTGTACAAAACTGTGTTAATATATATTTGTATATGTTAGTGAATAAAAGGTTTTAAAATAAAAAAATATTTTTAGTTTTATTTATTTATTTATTAGAAATTTATCGTATCAAAAACAAGATTAACAGTACAATACAAAGGTATCTCATAAAACAATCGTGAATAATTCAAATGAATGTATGAGGTACGAGATGGTAATATATTTTTTTCCTTACATTTTTCAACATACTTTTTATAAAATTCCTTCACGCTATCAGAAGCATTGTTGTTGTGGTACATAACGATATTTAAAAATTTCAGCTTTTCAAATAATTTACAAAGTTCCGTTTGTCTTAGAGTGATGCTGCCACTGCCAATGGGGATTTTATGTTCCTGTTTTAACGCCTCCTGGTTTGGTGGTAATAGTTCGATTTGACCTTGCAAGTTACACAGATAAGAAAAAACGGTTGTCCATCCAGGGTATGTTGTTGAAACAGGAAAACGGCCATGTTGATGAAACACTATTTTGGCCTCGAATGATGAGGTATCAAACCCAAGTATAACTTTTCTGTTATGGCAATCGTCTAGATGGTACGTGTAATTTAACAAAAGATTTTCACCGGGTACTTCTGCTACACATCTGGACAGCTTCTTCTTCTTGTTGTTAGATGTTGTTGTTGCGGCTGCTCCTGGAACGGATTCACATTTAGGCAGCTTAGCCTTTCCGATCCTTTGTCTCCTACGTGATGGTTCCATGTTACTCCAATTAAACTTGCACACTGAATATTCATACTTTGTGGGTTCAGGTTTTTATAGTACTGATATCATCCAGGGCCGGCGCGACCGTTACTAGGCGACCGCCTAGTTCGCCTTAATGGTAGCGCCGGCCCTGATATCAGCTTTGAATGATTGGTTACAAAAATCCCCACCACTTTGTGTAAAGTTTTTCATATATAAATTAATTATTAATTTCCCAGTATAGGAAGTAATTGTAATCGGTCCGAAAATCAAAATCGAAAATTTCAACGTATTTTCATCTTTCAAGGTCCCAGGAGCATTTTAAGCAAAAAATTGTGAGGAAGTATGTTTGTGTGTGTGTGTATGTGCGTACGGATGTGGTCATTTTTTCCTGCACGATATCGCGCGAACCAAAACTGATATCGACATCGTTGAGGTGTCGTTCGAAGCGTATTAACCGAAATATGATCTGCCAAAATAGTGTAGCTTTTAACTTCAACTCGCTTGTATGGGTATAAGGCATTTGAACGCTGTAGAACTGTCTCATGTGCTAATAAAATATTCGGGTTGACGGTTACGTGGTTCATGTACAATGTTGCATCTAAGATTTTTAATTGTCCTTGGATAGAATATAAAATTCTGGTTTTTCAAGCGATAAAACTACCCGTAAATCGACACCGTTTAATAGCAACTTATCCTGATTAAGCAAATCAGTATGGATTCTCCCCATCAATTCAACTACATTACTTTTATTAAAAAGTTTCTGACGATCTAAATAGCCTTGATGTAATTCAGCGACGGGTTTATCGATATCTGCAATTTCCGTGTCATCTTTGTCAAGATACCAGCCGACCGACTCCAAATGGGTAGATGCAGCATCTTTACCATAATTTAATAAATTTTCAATATAAGCGCGATAATTGTAATTGTGGTCGGTTTGAGCAATTGGTTTTCCATTCAAATATACAGTGCACTGTCGAAATATTGAGTGTAAAATGTTGTTTATTAAACCTGGTGCGAGTGAGGCTATTGGCTTATATGCTACTTCTTCTGTTTTCAAAATATTGCTTTGAACTGGTGGTGTGGAAAAAAGATCCAGTTCCGATTTCATGCATTCTTTGTACGACATTATTTATTTATCAAATATATCCAGTATACGTTTACGTATCTTCCGTTTTGTTTTTAAAACCCTTGCTGTTATTCCTTTTCTTTGATTTTTAGTTTTGCAATTTCTCGTGTGTTTAGGTGTTTTTCCACGTCTCTTGCATTTAACAGTTGGTTTTAAATGTAAAGTTGTAAACGGGTTGGGTCTTTTTATACCTGCACCGCTCATACCGTCAAACAGCTAAATCTTGAACAGGAACTCGACCTTGTTCCTTTAAAATATCTTCAACTGATTTGTTGTTGATGTTTTTATCCTGTATTATAGCTTGTCCTGTTTTTACTGCCTGTTGTGCTAATGTTTTTAATCCTGATGTAGCTAGGGGTTGTAAGTGTCGAAATAATGCACTAAAAAAACTACCGATTCCTCTTCCACGTTGATAAATAAGTGGACCACGATATAGTTCTCCAATATCTGACAGACCGCCGCCGCCGCTTTGTATTAAATAATAACGTGTATAATAGGAATCCATTTCGTAACTCCATTTATACTATGCAAAAACAGACTGTTGTGCAAATATTTATAGTTTTTATTGTCTCTTAAAATGAAGCATTACATATGTAGGAATATAACTTGTTTTAAAGTCTACTAACTCACCTTGATGATCAGTTATTTTTATAGAAATACTTTCAATAAAAGTTTTTTCAATGGGCCAGTATTCTACATGTTCAAATCTTAATATAGTACCACACTCTTGAATCGGTATTATTCGTAGATATCTTACTAGTTTGTCGCCTATAGCTCTAGGTTGAATAATATCAGTGTATATATGCATTATATTTTTCTCAGAGCAATTTTTTTTAGTTTCTTGTGTACTTCTTGGTAATCGCAACATTAATTCTTTAATTGTTGTATCAAGAGAATTAATTTTTTCCATTATTGACATATGCTCTTGGCGTAAGCCCGCAGTGTCAAATGACTCTTTTATTTCTGCCAACAATGCATCGTTTGTTTTCAGGTGTTTGCAGAAATACATCTGTGATGAAGTTTGACAGATTATCTATGTTTGTATTAATAGGTACTGGTGTAGATAAAAATTCGCCCGAGCTTTGTTTTTCATATGGGACCTGCAAAATTTCACTGTTTTTAGTTATTTTCCGTTGCTCGGGTGTCTTTGCTTTGAGTGAATCTTTCTTCAGTCTATTCAATATTTCAAAAATTGTATTTTTAATTTCAATAATTCGTTTATGTTTTTCTTCCTCGCTAAGTTCTTTATCGTCAAAGTGTAAATTGGCTAAAAGCAATGTCATGAGATCTTTAACATTCAAGTGTGAGGGTAGTGGTTTTTTTATTTTTATCGTAACACCCAATTCCTCTAAACGGAGTTCGAATACATCATGCTTCTTTTCACTATCTTTTTTCTCTTTATTTTCAGCTGTTTTTATGCTAGCCGTTGGATGTGTATAATTGTCTATTGTATTCTTCAAAACAGGATGTTTTCTATTCTTTCTAGGAACTTGACCAAATACATCATCAATAAAATCTTCAATTGATTCATAGCTCTTATATTTTAAAACAACGTTTTCTGAAGTCTTTTTTCCTTGATATATGTGCAATATGTATTCGTCTGGCTCCTGCTTATACTTTATTTCAGGGATAACTTCATTAAAGTGGTCATCTTCTAAGCGCTTCCACATTTTCGATTTAACATCATTCAAGTACATGGTATACCATGAAGGTGTAACTGCATTATAAAATGTTAATAAAAATGCTGAAAGGTTTATTTGTCCAGGTCTGTAACTAACTTGTTCAAGATTTTCTGGTGTCCATTCCAGTTTAACATTTTCATTTATTTTGATGCTAAGTATTTTAAAATCCTTTTGATGCTGCTTTCTAGTTTCCTTTAACTGGTCATATTCACGCCTCACTCGTTTACGCACATTTCCCCCATTGTTGGAGATTGCACGTTTTGTTATTTTAAAATTTGGTAATGCAATTTCAGTTATTCCAACACGCCAGTTCCCATGAAACTTACATGGTTTCGCAAGTGCATTTGTAAAAGCCGATAGCGTATTTTCCGGGTAAAATTGCATAGAGTTATTACTTAAAAGACATACTTATGTAAAAATCATTTTCTTTTATTTCTATTGGCATTGTTTACAATCTTTCCCAAGCAATGTCCGACGTACTTGTAGTTCTATCCTTTTTAGTCTTCAGACGCTCACTCGTCTAACACCGAGCTTACGTAAAGGAAATGAAAGCATATATTGACCAGATTCTAGCGGAGAGGGTATTAATATAGACTGTTTCTGGTTCGCTTTTTGTTTTTCACTTTGTTCTAATTCTTCTATATGTTCGCTAGCTTCATCGGCAGTCATAGCCGTAGGTACAGTATACTGCGTTACACCATGCTCAGCTGTGATTATTTTATAATCCTTTTCACGTGCATTAGGTGCAGATGTTGTTCTTAGTAATTTTGGTGGTGGCCTTAGAGTTTTTGCTATTCCGCTAGCTGATAATCGTCTTTTGGCGGCTGGTGATAAAGATCTTCTTGGCGGGGTTATGTTATGTGCTTCTTCAAAGACTTCTTCTTCGCTTAGGAAATCCTTTGCTGGTGGTGGTGAAGTCTGTGTTAACACATCATCTTTAAATATAATTTTCGTTTGTGTGATACTATCTCTTAAACTTTTTTGTTTGACATTATGTTCATTATGTTCAGTAAAAATTTGTTTCTTTATCAAGCGTTCGTTTGGATTTCCGATTGTGTTTTTAAAATGAAATTAGTTGGTTTCGATAGCTATACCATTTTTCGGAATCATTCATGTCTTTATTCTGTAGTATTTTATTCATTGCTCTATCATAAATGGACTGATTTGCAGTCATTTCAATTTCATCTTTAAGCCTGTTGTAAACCTCTGGCGACAGAAGTAGCATCTTGTTAAGTCCATTATTTCTATGCATATTTTTCAATTAATGAGCCGATAACTCCTGATAGTACACTTCCTAATAAAACTGGTAAAAAACCTCCTCGTTGCATTAGTATTTTACGCTGTTTAGCAACAGATCTCTTTGCGCAAATCAATTTACGCATGTCCTTTTTATACCTACACAGTGAGTTGTAGATATTTCCATGCGGCATGTGGTTACCTTTTAAGGTGTTGAGTGTAATTTCACAAAGAGTTTTTATAACCTCAGGGTCAGCATTTTGTATGATGGACTTTTTCAGATTTGGTTTAGCCTTTTTAAGCACATATAGCATATGCTTGTTCTCCCTTAATCGTTTCATTCGTGACGCCATTCTTACCATTTAAAGAGTTTTGCGGGCAAAAACAGGTTACAAAGTGTTTATTAAATATATCAGTACGAAATCTTAAGACGTCGTTAATGTCCTGAGTTAAATCAATTAGGAAATACCCGTAAGGCATTTGAGTTATCTCTTTATATATTCTCACAAGTTCTAAACTATTTTCTGGGTAAATTTGTCGGGCCAGATGTGTAAATTGACTTTTATCCCGGGGGTTTTTAAATACAACAAGATATTTACAATTGAGCGATATATCACGACTGAATTTTCCTTGATGTATTACGTTTTGTGTCACAAGAATTACTGAGAAATTACGATGATGAGACCCCTTAGTGGATAGTTCACAAACTTCTTTACTATATGCAGTTAACATCATGTTATCTATAACAATCAACGTTGGCTCGTTTACGTGATTTACAAACTCCTCCGGTATAGCATTTAAATATTCAATATTTTGTAGTTTAATATCTGTTGGCAGTGCACCGTGTTCTGCATTACACCATATAATTTTTCTAATTTGCGGTTGTATAAATTCCTGATTAGTATTAAGAAGATTTCTTATAAATGTTGTTTTCCCGCATCCCGAAGGCCCCGCAACCATCATTGTAAATGGGTGATTAAACTTGATCATTCTTGCTTTGTATATAAACTGGTCATTCAACCGCAAGTATTTATACATTCCGTACAATGAGCAGAAGGCAGATAATCAATGAACTGCATAAACCAGCGCGAAAAAAATTTAAACGTCGACATGTCACTACCAAAGGTATAGATGATTTGTGGCAGGCAGACTTGGTCGAAATGGGTTCTTACTCATCAGAAAATCAGGGGTTTCGTTTTCTTCTCACTGTAATTGATACCTTTTCAAAGTATACATGGACACGGCCTTTAAAATCTAAAAAGGCATCAGAAGTTGTAAAAGCAGTGACGTCGATTTTTAATACAGGACGCATTCCAAGAAACTTACAAACCGATGATGGAAAAGAGTTTTTTAATAAACCGTTTCGTCAACTGATGAAAGATTACGAAATAAACCATTATTCCAGCTACAGTACATTGAAAGCCTCAATTGTAGAAATATTTAACAGAACGTTGAAAAATATGATGTGGAAAGAATTCAGCATGAATGGCAATTATCACTGGATTAGCATGTTGACCAAGTTGACAGACGACTACAATACAACAAAACATCGTACGATTAAGATGAGACCAGTAGATGTTCGACCGCGTAACGAAAAACGTTTATTATCTGTGTATAAATAGCCTAAAATAAAGTCAAAGTCTAAATACAAAACAGGTGATTTTGTTCGTATAAGTAGACATAAACATGTATTCGAAAAAGGCTATACGCCTAATTGGTCCACAGAGATCTTTAAAATAAAAGAAGTTAAACCTGTTTACCCGACAACATACATTCTCGAAGATTACCAAGGAAATATAATTCAAGGTAGATTTTATGAACCAGAAATAGCTCCTGTGGAAAACTCTGATGTTTATTTAGTGGAAAATGTTATAAAAAGACGCGGTAATCAAGTTTTGGTGAAGTGGCTTGGTTTTCCATCAAAACACAATACTTGGATTAATATCAAAGACGTGATATAAAACCTGTTACACTCATTCAAAATGTTAAACTTGAAACAAGAATACGATCGTTTGAAAACATTCGATAATCTTGCAATCGACTTAGATACAGCAGACCAGCTAGCGAAAAGTGAATTTTTTTACACAAACATTAAAGACCGTGTTCAATGTTACTTTTGTTCTCTGCAGATAAATGCTATGAGTTGTGCATCGGATGTAGATTTCGATCATAGACATCGTTCACCACACTGTATCTATGCTAATAGAATAGACGAATGCGGACGATTCAAGGATCAGTTAGCACCACTTACAGAACAACCTAAATCAAAAATGATACTTTGTACATTTAACACTATGAAATTTTTAGCTGGTATTTTATTCGTTTTAGCAATTCATTATTATTTCCACGAGCAGATATGAGGAAGAAAAGAAGTTTCAATGAAGACCCACAAGTTAAATATAGGGTAGTATGGAGTTTCGCATACAGACAAAGTAGGAAAGGACCATGGGAGCAGTATGCAGTGGATACATTTAGGTTTAAAAACAAAATTTCACAACTGAGTGTTATAATAAATCCAGTTTTAGAAAATAAAAATGTTTAACAAGTACCATATTGTTTTTTATTATTATCCCTCCCTAGTCGTTTTTTAGGTTTCGTTTTGGGTACCTATAGAAGCCCACTTTCGCTTTTCTTCCAAGTGTAAACAAGTATTTAATCTATTACCTACCAGCCCCCACCGGGTCCCCAGCCGAGTCCCCAGCCCTGCCCGTCCCCACCGAGTCCCTAGCCGAGCCCGTCCCCACCGAGTCCCTAGCCGAGCCCGTCCCCACCGAGTCCCAAGCCACCGACCGACCCTGACCCAGGTCCCGCCCAAGCAAACCAGTCCCGCGGTCGTAGACCGTGACCTAGATCCATGGCCACCAACAGGTGATTGATTGATGGCCTTGACCCAGATTCGATGGGCGGTGACCTTGACCTGGTTCCCAGGCTCAACCGTCCCCATACCTACTCCGGCGGTGCCACGGTCCTAGCCTTTCCCAATTTCCCACCTACATAACATTCCTTCTTTCTTCTTCCTTCTTTGCATTCCTGATTCCTTCTGTCATAGCCTTCACTAGTTCTTCCCCGCTCCAACAAGCGCATGTCATCGGTTGGTTGAGAGATTCAACTCGTTTCAGAAGGCATAACACTCCAGCGAGTTGTTCTCGATGCCCCGATGTCAGAGTCGCAAAATGGTTGGGAGTATGTGAAATGAAATACCGCAGCTAGGTTGTGACAGTTCTTCCTTCACTTCTCTCTCTATCTTCCGACTAGAGCTGCTGTTCGACATTTAAAAAAAAAATTGGCAGTTATAGGGACTGCCGATAGAAGTGAAAACTTAGAACTTAGATGTTGAAATTCGATTCTTTTGAAGTAATACAAAATTCTATATTTTTTGAAAGGACTAAATCTTTTTGATTGCAGTATTTTCATTAGGACATTAACCAACTTATTAAAATATGTAGCGCAAGTAACTGCGTCTTCATTAATAAGTGTACTTTTTGAAGTGAAAACTTCTTTAGCCGCGTTGGGCACTTTTTGATAGGGGAAAATGTTATGGGTTCGCGTCACCGACATGCTCATGACTGGCGCACGCGCTCAATCGATTATAATCAAAAACTTTTCGATTTTGAATAAAAAAATAAATCTGACCGCCTACTATTATTCAATTAAGTATCGAAAATGAAAATATAAAACCAGTCATTTTGACTGATGTGTTAAATATTTGTTTTCCAAATTTGTTTGGATCCTTGATCCTGAAGATGTCTTCAGACGATAACAAAATAAAAAAAGACAAGAAGATGAAGAAGAATTGGTAGCAGCGGTTTCCTCGGATAAAAGGGAAAAATCTGATGAAATTGAAAGAAAGAGAAAACTCCAAAATAAAGTTAGGTGTCAGCGATATAGAGATAAAAGAAAAAGTGATATAAAACAAGTCAAATGTTCTGCTTTTGTCAGAAACTCGTATGAAAAACGAAGAACCACTTGATGTTCCGAATTTCAACTTTGTTGTAAGTTATAAAAGACCCGAAGTTCCAGCAGCAGGAGTAGCTATTTATCACAATACTCAAGATACGTCACACTTCATATATGGACATACATACTAAATTCACTAGAAGCATTGGTGTTAATGTTTCTGATATAGGCGAAATATGCGTTGCTCGTTGCAGTTCCGAGAATGGGCAATACATATTAATGGTTGCCGTTTATATTTCGCCTGGAAAATCTATGAGACAGATACAACAATTTTTATTCGAAAGTTTGATGATTTATACAAAAGAAGGTTCTGAAATTCTCGAAAAAAGATTCGGCGAAAAATATGATAATGTACCGATGATTTTAAGTGGAGACTTCAATATTAACTTTGCAGATGATAAAAATCTACCATTAATTGAATTTTTAAATGCAACACTTAATTTAAATATGTCCAATGGTCGGAAACTTAGTACTACCAAATATAAAACGACGATCGATGCGGTTTTTACGCGATACTTAGATAAATTTGAATAAAACATTTTAATTTCTTACTTTAGTTACATAAAATTTAATGCTGCTGCATCTTCAACCGATATCTCAGAATTATTTTTTAAATTATAATTGTAGCAATTTTGACCATCCTATTTCATTAGCACTTATTGTAAAAAAGATACATTTATATAATTTGAAATTATAGAGCAGTTTTCTTCCGAAATGTTAGTACCGTCCTGTGTAGTTTTCATCAAAGTTGGAAAATTTTGCAGCTGTTTGTTCTGTATTTCTTCATGATAAATGCTTAGCTTTTCCTCAAATGCAAACACTTTATTTGCCATATTGGAGACCATATTATTTTCACCTTCTAAACTCCGATTGAGATTATTGAGTTTTTCCGTAATATCACAAAGAAAGGCTAAAATACACCACCATCCATCATTTTGTAATTCAGGGTACACTTTATTATTTTGCTCTAAAAAAACCTTTCCAAAACTTTTCCTCTACTAAGCCATCGCACCGAGGTAAGTAAAAGGACGTCGTTATACTCACTTCCCAGTTCTTCCAGAAGGCTTTTAAATCTTCTGTGGTTCAATTCTCTTGCTCGTATATAATTGACAATATTGATAACTGTCTTCATTACAGCTTCTATTTCTGGATTTTCAACACGCGCCGCCAAGTTTTCTTGGTGGATAATGCAATGAAATGTTATTAAATTGGTTAAATTATTTTTTTTTTTAAATAACGAAATAAATCCATTTTCGGATCCAGTCATTGAAGGACAACCATCTGTACACAGACAAACGATTTTTTGTATGTCAATTTTATTCTGCTCTAAAAAATTGCAAATAGTATCAAGGTAATCTGTGCCTCGGGTTTGAGCTTTCATTGGTAGGAATTTCAAAAAATTTTCCTGTATTAAATTGTTTTCTGTACAATATCTAACAAACACCGAGCATTGCGATGTTGCTGAAATGTCGGTGCTGGAAGCGATTGCCAAGCTAAAAAACTTGCACTTTCTTAGGTTATCTAATATATCATCGCGAATAAATTTAGAAATATCTTCAATACGCCTCATACAGGTTGAATCCGAGAGCTGTAGTTTTTTTATATCAGATAGTATTTGCTTTTTGTTACTGAATTTATCAAAAAGTATATTGGCAGCACTAACAAAGCATTTCTTTACAATTTCTGCATCGGTAAATGGTTTCATATGCTTACCAAGAATGTAACAAATTTCATATGATGCCTTAGTTACCGCGGAGTCTTGTGATAATGCCACAGACATAACATTTTGTCGTTGATGCAATGATCTTTTAAAAAAACTCAATTTCTCATTTCTCAAGGACGATCCAGGAGGAAACGTTTCGTCGAAAGATTTGTGTTTTGTGACAAAATGACGCGAAATGTTGTATTTCTTCAATATAATATTTTCACGACATATCAAACAAGTAGCTGCATTGTTCTTGTTTGGCACAACAAAATAATCTGTTTCCCACTCATCTTGAAACAAGTTATTTTCACTAGATAATTTTCTTTTATAATTAGAAGGCACTCCTGACATTATTTTGAAAACAAAATAATAATTTTACACTAAAGAACACAATTAACTGCAATTACTGGGTGAGATTATCTTTGATTATTTGTTATCTGTTACCACCGTAGGTATGAAAATAAATTCAAAACAAGTTACGACACAAACAAAGCGACACGCACAGGTTCTTTGTTGATTAATAAAGGCACAAACAGATTGTGACCGAAAGTTGTGCACAAATATAACTTTCGTTCACGTGTGTCAAAAGCTTCCCGACGCAATCTGTTACCTTGTTTATGCGTAAGACGGTTTTAAGCTCAAAATCGGCTTAAGACGAATTCCTCGTATAAACAGATTGGGATACTCTCACAGAAAAAAATATTTTAATATTTCTCAACTTTTTTAATCAAACAAGCCTGGCTGGTTTAAACTTGACTTTTCTATGCAGTTAGTTGGAATGTAAATCAGCCATTTTTAAAGCTCATCACACATAAAAGCCGTGTTTTTTTAATGAACTGGGTTTTGAGAGCTTTGAGTTTATTAAAAAAACGACAAGGGAAATTTCATGTAGCGCCTATTTCGATGCCGATGAAAGACGAAATTAAACGGAAGTTAAGTGTTATTTTTTGCACTGTTACACGAAATCCTCGCTAGAAAATAATAAATATTTTTCTAAAAAATGAATCATTTGTTATAAATTAGCTCTCATCACTTTCCTGTTGTTTTTATTTTTAAATTACGTCTTTCCGACACCCGAAAGTATGCAGCATGCCAACCCGCGAAAGTAAAGTATGCGGCATGCCAACCCCCGAAAGTAAGCAATATGCGAATTAAGAAATTTCCCAAAACCTTGATAGAAACCCCGAGAAAACCTGGGTTTTGAGATTTGTATGGAGAAGACCTACATAGTTCATTAAAAAAACACGGCTAAAGACACAAAAATTCGTCTTGAGCTGAAATAAATTAAGCTTAAGACGAATTTCGACTTAAGACTTTTTACACGACTTCAGATGGGCCAATCACAAAGGCTCGTTGGGCCGCAGGTTGAGTATGGCTATCTAGAGTCTAGATATTTCCAAGGCTTTTGACAGAGTATGGCATCCCGATCTGCAGTCTAAACTCCAAGCTATTGGTATCGACTCAGTTATTATGAACTGGATTGAGAGCTTTCTTTCCAGCCGTTCAATCAAGTAGTATTGGATGGCGTCGAATCCAACCCACACTCCATCTCGGCCGGCGTTCCCCAAGGATCGATCCTCTCACCTGCTCTCTTTCTAATATTTATTAACGATCTGCTCTCAATCCCTCCAACCCACTCCACAGTTTCACCGACGACAGTACTCTGCGTTACTCTTACGCCAACGCTAGACAAGCAAGTGCCAGACCTTGCCTCTTAGACCGCGAACTCATGTCCAGCTCTCTTAACGCGGACATCGAGCTCATTCTTGACTGGGGCCGCAAGAATCGGGTCGAATTGAACGCGTCAAAAACAAAGTACTGCCTTATCTCCACCAAAATCTGTACCGACTTTCCCTCTATTTTAGTGGACAAGGATAACCTAACACCTGACCCATCTCTTAACATCCTGGGAATGACTTTATCTAATGATATGCAATGGAATGGTCACATATTCCAAATTGCCAAACAAGCGTATCAATGCCTCGGATCCCTTAAGAGATGCAAGTTCCTCCTTCAGCCAGCTGCTCTAGCCACAATCCACAAGTCCTACATTCGACCCCACCTTGAATACAACTCGTATATCTGGGCGGGAGCTCCTAAAACCACCTTGGCTTGGCTGGACAAGGTGCCAAATCGCGCCATCAAACTCATTGGTGATAGCACTCTTTGCTTCTCCATCGACCCTTTAAGCCACCGTAGGAATGTAGCTGCACTCAGCAAGTTTTATCGCTATTATTACAGCGAATACTCCACTGAAATAAAGAACCTCCTGCCTACACGGCAACTTTTTTTCCGCAACACAAGACTAGCCAACTCGGCTCACCCCTTCACCCTGCAGCCCTCCCCTTCACGCACATTACTGTTTAGCTGTTCGTTTATAAATATAACAACTCGGTTGTGGAACTCTCTTCCGCAGTCGCTGTTTCCGAGCTCATATAACATCTCTGAGTTCAATCGCAAGGTTGGTCGACACCTACTCATGCACCCTCCAGACCCCTAACCTATCCTTTCTATTCTATCCTTCAGATCAAGCTTACTACTATACATTGCACCAGGACTCGAACGACATGACGGACTAGTTGTACAAAGGGTGTCTCCAAAGCTTCATCGTATCACGAAAAAAAAAAATGGGTTTCAAATGAAAGGATATGACAAGTAGAACAACATAACCAATATAGTATGCTCAATTTATCGTTTGGTCCATGGCGGCCATCTCAAGAGGGCGAATTACTATTTTGTTCACAGTCCCTTCGACGTGGATATCAAATGAAAGAGTATGATAAGTAGAATACCATAATCAATATAGTATACTCAATATATCGTTTGGTTCATGGCGGCCATCTCAAGAGGGAGGATTAACATTTTCTTCACAACCCTCTCGACATGGGTATCAAATGAAAGGGCATTATGAGTCGAATGCAATGCAAGAATACTATAGGTAGTATATACTATATCGTTTGGTCCATGGCGGCCATCTCAAGAGGGCGGATTAACATTTCCTTCACAACCCCCTCGATATGGATATCAAATGAAAGTGCATCATAAGTCGAATGCACAATATATCATTTGGTCCATGGCGGCCATCTCAAGAGGGCGGATTTACATTTTCTTCACAACCCCTCGACATGGGTATCAAATGAATGGGTATGATAAGTAGAATACCATAAGCAATATAGTATACTCAATATTTCGTTTGGTGCATGGCGGTCATCTCAAGAGGGCGGATTAACATTTTCTTCACAACACCCGCGACGTGGGTACTACAGGAAAGGGTTTGATAAGTAGAATACAATAAGCTATATGGTGTCATTATAAATTTAACTTGGCGGCTAACATAAACTGGTAGATTGCCTAACTGTACAACAACCTAGAAATGGAAATCAAATGAAAGGACATGCCATGTAGAACAATATAAGCTGTGTGACATAATTCAAAATTTAATATGAACACCAGTTACATAATGGAAATTAATACGGTAAATTATTTAAAGTAAAATAAAAGATAAAAGTTTCAAATAAATACGACTGAAATTTAATTTATAGATGTTTTTATATGAAGAAAGCAGTTAAATACAAGTCATCTAAACGTTTTTCAGTAAAAGATCAGTTGCGAGTACTCACGAGTGGAAATAAATTATCAAAAAAGAGACGCAGCTATTATTAAAATAAAAATCATATAAAATTAATTTAACTTACTTCTTCATTTTAATTTTCAGGAATTTTAAAATTAAACATATTGGTATATTATTAGTAGATTTAGGTAACAATTTTCCACATGTATCCGTCATAATATCATGAACATGTTAAAAAGTGATTGAAAAATGTCAAAGATAAGACTAAAAAGCAGATAATAATCTATAATATAAAAATGAATCGCTAAATGTGTTGCTAAGCGCAAAACTCGAGAATATTCGTTGAAGTACGAGGATGGTTCTTACGGAGAGAAAACTTTAAAAAATTGCCTGAAAAAACAAAAAAAAAACACTCCTCTATATTCCTGTTATGTTTTTTATAGACTGACTGAAAGACAACTTCTTCGCTTGCTGGTTTATTACAGAAGGGCGGGATAATAAAAAGTACAAGTGAACTTATCTGTGATAAACTGTCCTGGCCATATAGTATTGCCAGCAGCTTCAAATTAAAGAATACAATATTATAAACTAGATTATAAATACAACATTCTCTCCCTCCATAAAATAAAGAAGAGGAAGACTCTATGAGTATATCAACCGTTGAGGAGGCTGACGGTCTCGTGTTGAACGTCTGAGAATAGGTACGGGTGATGAGTCTCGGTGAGTATGCTTGCCTTCAGGAACGGTTTCCTCCTTGGAACCTGGCACCTCATCTTTGGGAGGGTTCTCCACTGTGCTGTTATTTTCCTGGGGAAATGGTGTCTTCGGTTGTTCTTGCTCATCTTCATGAGAGGCTGGCGCAGTAATTGGCGGTGTAAAAGTCAATTGATCCAAAGCCGGTCGTAACTGTTGTCGATGTGCCATTCGTACCCGGTTATTGTGTTCGATGAGGTAGCGACTTCCACTCAAAGGTTGCAAAAGTTTTGCTGGTTCCCACTGCTTGTTAGATCGTAACCAAACCTTGTCTCCCGCGGAAAATATTGGCTTCTGGTGGGTATGACGGTCAAAATTTGTTGAAACTGGATTACTGTTTTGTCCGAACCGTGGTTGTAGTTGCCGTAAAATTGTTCTCGGTTGATATCTTAGCAGATACTCTGATGGACATCGTCCAGTAGACGGACAAGGCGAGTTCCTGTAAGAGAATAGAAAATTTATAATATGCGCTTCTATTTCACCTTGGCTGTAGTATCGGCCTGTTTCGAAGTGCTTCTGAAAATTTTTTTTAACTATCTGTACCGCTCGTTCTGCGATACCATTTCCCTTAGGGTAGTACGGTGGGCTTTTAAGCACATCAATGCCATTTCTCTTTAAAAAATTATAGAATTTCTCTGAGCTGAATGGAGGGCCATTGTCTGATACTATCTGTTCGGGAAGTCCGAATACCGCAAAGAAGGTTTTCATTTTACTAATGACAACATCTGCCGTGGTGGAATTGACAAGTTGCAAGTCAATCCATTTTGAAGTTGCGTCGATCGTCAATAGGAACGTTTTCCCCAAAAAATAAAAGAAATCCATATGTAGACGAATCCAAGGTTTTTCCAATTTTGGCCATCCAACATAAACTTCGGTAGTGGCGTTATCCGATCTGACTCTTTGACATGGCACACATTCCTCGCAGATGGCAGCAATATCGTCGTCAATTTTTGGCCACCAACAAACGGACCTTGCCAGCAATTTCATTTTTACTATTCCGGGATGTTCGCGATGAAGAAGATCTAAAACTTGTTGCCGGAGCGGTATCGGTATAAGTGAACGAATTCCATAAAGAAGACATCCTTGTTCAATAGACAGCGAGTAACGACGACTAAAGTACGGCTTTAATGCTACATCTGTCACCTGACTTGGCCATCCGTTCTTCACTAACTCCATCACCTTAGACAGAACAGGATCCTTGCTAGTATATGTTGCAATATCCATATATGATAAAGGTAGATTTTCCTTCTCACTAAAGGAGTTGATGAGGTGTTCCGTCATTTCAGTAGTGTGTGATTCCGGTATTGGTAGACGCGACATTGCATCAGGGGCGGACATCAGTTCTCCTTTTTTATATTTAATATCATAGTCATATCCTGATAAAATAATGGCCCATCTCTGTAGACGACAAGCAGCCGTTGCTGTGATTCCACGACGAGTGTCAAATATATATTTTAATGGTTGATGATCAGTTTGAAGTACGAACTTCCTACCAAACAAAAATTTGTGAAAACGACGAACACCAAAAATAATTGCAAGAGCTTCTTTTTCCACCTGTGAATAATTTTTTTCAGCAGAACTAAGGGTAGCTGATGCAAATGCGATTGGGGAATCTTCATCTAATTGTTGACTTAGGACTGCTCCCACTCCATCGTTACTGGCGTCACAGGATAACACTAGCTGCTTTGAAGGATCATAATGATGAAGTAAAGTTTTGTCACTCAAAATTTTTTTGCTTTTCTCGAATGCATCTTGACACGTTTGATTCCATGTGAAGGGTACATTTGATCTGATCAAATTATATAAGGGCGCCAACAAACTCGATTGCATTGCCATAAATTTCCTATAATATGTAATTAACCCAAGGTACGCTTTGACTTGCGTGACATTCTGAGGGACTGGAGCCTTTTGAATTGCGACGATTTTACTTGGGCATGGCTTGATACCGTCTCCTGTGATAACATGGCCGAGGTATTCTACTTTTGTTTTAAAAAATTGACACTTTTCCACATTAACTCGTACCTGACGACTGGATAACACCGACAAAACCTTTTCGGTGTTTCGGTAGCATTCTTCAATGGTTCGACCTTTTATAAGAACATCATCGATATAACAAATTGCCTCAGTACCCGCTAAAATTTCATCCATTGTACGTTGAAAGATCGATGGAGCACATTTTAAACCGTAGGTAAGGCGATTATAACGGTATAAACCCCGATGCGTGTTAATGGTAAACAACTCTTGTGACTCGGGACTAATTTCTATTTGCTGGTAGGCGCCACACAGGTCCAAAACACAAAAATATTTTCCACCCGCTAGCGATGCTAAAATATCTTCAATATTGGGCAAAGGATAGTATTCAGTATCAACAACTCTATTCAATGACACTTTAAAATCGACGCATATTCGTATATTTCCATCTTTCTTGGCCACTACTACTATAGGGCTGGCCCAATTACTATACTTAACTGGAACTAAAACACCCTCCGCTTGAAGACGCAGAAGCTCCGATTCGACTCGTTCTCTAAGGGCGTACGGGACTGAGTAGGCTTTGCAAAATATTGGCGACACATCTGGTTTTAACACAACAGACGCTTTGAATCCCTGGATAGTAGAGGGTTTCTTTGAAAAGACTTGAGGAAATTCCTGTTGAAGTTTTTTTTCCAGTTCCTCGGTTTTCTCCCGGATATTTAAAATGGATGATGTCTTCGAGCCGGAAGATAATAAGTTTTCCCTCCAATTTGGGCATAATACATTTAGCCAGTTTCGTCCCATTAGTGTCACAAACGCTGGTGGACTGTTTGCAATGGCAGCTTCAAGACATGATTTTTTTCCATTGTACTCCACCATAAAAGATATTTTTCCTATCACTTTTAAGATATCCCCAGTGACTGCCTTTAATTTCCCAGTGGTTGGTTTGAGAGGACGATTTCCAAAGTATTTGCGGAAAACTGACTCGGGCATAACTGTTACGCATGCACCAGTATCTACTTCAACATCAATTAAATGACTATCCATGATAACCTGAGTGATAAGCGGACTGTCATTTGCTAAAAAAAATGTATGAACTATTGTATCATCCAAAATGACTTTAGGTGACATCCGTAACTTGGCTGATACACCTTTACAGTACCTGACAGTATTAATTTTTAATACATCTTCTGACTCACTTCCTTCGCTACCATACTCTACTTCACCAACTTCAATACCCTTAATTTTATTTGACGTGGCGCGACGGTGACAAACTACAGATGTGTGACCCTTCTTATGACATGAGTAGCAAGACCAACTTATTGCTGGACACTTCGATGGATCATGACGACGTCCACAACGATAACACTCTGAATATTTATTTTCATACTGTTTACTTTGCCTACAATTAGACGGACGTGTATTATAGGTTTGCTTATATGAATACTTAGCCTTCGATTGTTGTGCAGTTACACGATTGCTTTTCACTGCTGAGACTACGGATCCATGCATTGCTTGTGTGCCCATCGATGCAGCTTCCATGCTCAGTGCCTTGTTACATGCGGTTTCAAAACTAATATCAGCCTCAGACAAAAGCTTTCTTTGAATGTTTTCATTGGAAAGCCCACAAATAAATCTATCGCGAAGCGCCTCTGACAAAAATGTACTAAAGTTACACGACCTAGACAGCTGTTTAAGCTGTACTATGTAATCACTGACCGATTCCGAGGGTTTTTGATCCCGTTTATTAAATTTAAAGCGCTCCAAAATTACCGTTCTCGTGGGCGAAAAATGACGTATCAACAGTTCTTTGCAATTCACATAAGTTTTACTAAGAGGCGAATCCGGCACGCATAAATTTTTTAATATTTCATACGTTTCTCCACCGATCAGCGTTATAAGTAAAGCCAATTTTTTTTCATCTTCCACGTTGTTCACTATGAATAACTGTTCTAACCTCTCACAATAAGTTGCAAAATCATTTTTTGATTGATCGAATTGTTCGATATTTCCTAGTAACGACATTGTATCAATATTCTTCACGTTATTTTTTTTCCGAAATTAATTTATTAATTTTCTTTTGCACACTCCATATTTCTCGTCGCCAAATATGTTATGTTTTTTATAGACTGACTGAAAGACAACTTCTTCGCTTGCTGGTTTATTACAGAAGGGCGGGATAATAAAAAGTACAAGTGAACTTATCTGTGATAAACTGTCCTGGCCATATAGTATTGCCAGCAGCTTCAAATTAAAGAATACAATATTATAAACTAGATTATAAATACAACAATTCCCATACAAAAGATTCGTAATAATACTTAAAAGTCAATTTGTACTTTAATAGCATACCATAAGATTTAAATGTTAGTGGAGGGGTTCCGTCGCTTAGCAACACATGTAGGTCTGAGAATAGGTCGTAGGCTATTTTTTATACCTTTAACCAAAAAAACAGCTGCAAAATCCAAAAAAATGGTAATTTTAGGAATTTTCACTTCATTTTAGTTTCAATAGCTTCATGGCCTACCTATTGTTTGACAAATGTAAAATTGTCATTAAATTGAATCATTACATTTAAAGAAAATTTCAAATTTACGCAGCTGTCAAACAGTAGGTAGGCCATGACGCTATTGAAACTAAAATGATCCATGGCGGCCGTCTCAAGAGGGCGGTGTACCACTTTCTTCACAACCACCTCGACATGGGTATCAAATGAAAGGGTGTGATAAGTAGAATGCAATAAGCAATGTAGTATACAAAATATATCTTTAGATCCATGGCGGCCGTCTCAAGAGGCCGGATTACCACTTTCTTTACAACCACCTCAACATGGGTATCAAATGAAAGGGTATGTTAATTACAATACAATAAGCAATGTAGTATACAAAATATATCTTTAGATCCTTGGCGGCCGTCTCAAGAGGGCGGGGTACCACTTTCTTCACAACCACCTCGACATGGGTATCAAATAAAAGGGTATGATAAGTAGAATACAATAAGCAATGTAGTATACAAAATATATCTTTAGATCCATGGCGGCCGTCTCAAGAGGCCGGATTACCACTTTCTTCACAACCACCTCAACATGGGTATCAAATGAAAGGGTATGTTAAGTAGAATACAATAAGCAATGTAGTATACAAAATATATCTTTAGATCCATGGCGGCCGTCTCAAGAGGGCGGGGTACCACTTTCTTCACAACCACCTCGACATGGGTATCAAATGAAAGGGTATGATAAGTAGAATACAATAAGCAATGTAGTATACAAAATATATCTTTAGATCCATGGCGGCCGTCTCTTCTTCTACTTCTTCTTCTTCTTCTTTGATCCGTTAGCTGGCGATCCAAGCGGGACGACCCCGCAACGGATACGCTGCTGTCGGTGCCGCTGGGTCCCGAACTCTATTCACGATTCGCTTCCATTCTTCTCGGTTTCTTCACAACCACCTCAACATGGGTATCAAATGAAAGGGTTTGTTAAGTAGAATACAATAAGCAATGTAGTATACAAAATATATCTTTAGATCCATGGCGGCCGTCTCAAGAGGCCGAATTACCACTTTCTTCACAACCACCTCGACATGGGTATCAAATGAAAGGGTATGATAAGTAGAATACAATTAGCAATGTAGTATACAAAATATATCTTTAGATCCATGGCGGCCGTCTAAAGAAGCCGGATTACCACTTTCTTCACAACCCTATCAAAATGGGTATCAAATTAAAGAGTATGATAAGTAGAATACAATAAGTAATGTAGTAGACTCAATATACCGATTCATGGCGGCCGACGCAAGACCCATGTTCTTTGAGGCATTTCATCTGTGTAAAATTCATATCTCGAAAGATATTAAGTCAATGGATGGTTTTTATTGTTTACTATTGACTTATGGGTGCAGCGTAGGCGCACCGGGTCCCAGCTAGTTATTAGATAAAAAAACTTTTGAATATAGCATGTTTTTATAACCAGCTAAAAAGAATAAAATAATTTCTCCTAGCCCCATACAGATTTAGAACCTCAAGCATATTCCTAACCCCATACAGATAGTCCTGAAAATTTGTGATTGTGATTTTTTAATAGCTTTGAAAATTATTTTAAACGAAAAAACCTGGGGGTCATGCTATAGACAATAGTAGGAGTGTAGAGTAGCTGGGTTGGGAAGACATTCGCATCCATCATGTACGCGCCGCACGTTTTTTCGTTTAAAATCTTACAAATATTTTCAAAGCTATCAAAAAATCATAATCACAAATTTTCAGGACTATCTGTATGGGGTTAGGAATATATGTTTGAGGTTCTAAATCTGTATGGGGCTAGGAGAAATTATATTATTCTTTTTAGCTCGTTATAAAAACGTGCTATTTTAAAAAGTTTTTTTTATCTAATAATTTTATTAATATTTTATAATGCAGCTACATCTTCATGGTATACCATGTACTTGAATGGTGTTAAATCGAAAATGTGGAAGCGCTTAGAAGATGACCACTTTAATGAAGTTATCCCTGAAATAAAGTATAAGCAGGAGCCAGACGAATACATATTGCACATATATCAAGGAAAAAAGACTTCAGAAAACGTTGTTTTAAAATATAAGAACTATGAATCGATTGAAGATTTTGTTGATGATTTGGGCAAGTTCCTAGGAAGAATAGAAAACATCCTGTTTTGAAGGGTACAATAGAGAAGTACACACATCCTACGGCTAGCATAAAAACAGCAGAAAATAAAGAAAAAAAACTTAGTGAAAAGGAGCATGATGTATTCGAACTCCGTTTAGAGGAATTGGGTGTTACGATAAAAATAAAAAAACCGCTACCCTCATACTTGAATGTTAAAGATCTCATGACATTGCTTTTAGCCAATGTACACTTTCACGATAAAAAACTTGGCGAAGAAGAAAAACATAAACGAATTATTGAAATTAAAAATACAATTTTTGAAATATTAAATAGACTGAAGAAAGATTCACTCAAAGCAAAGGCACCCGAGCAACGGGCTTATGGGTGCTGCATAGGCGCCTCGGGTCCCAGCTAGTTTATATAATAAAAATTGATTCGAACAACCAGAAATTACTACAGCTCGAAAAGTTAGAAATGGCCGCTCACCAAGTAAACATTCTACGTAAAAGATGAAATTGCACGTAATCCGTGCTGTTAAGACGTCAATAACAACTTGTATGTATGTAGTACAGTAAGTATTGAACAACAATATGTCTCAAAATCACAGGTATTTAACGAAGGAAAAAGGCTCCGTGATTTAAAAAATGTCTTCGCTGTTGACGGTTAATTTTTTTTATTTTTAAATTAGTAAAAAGAATATAAACTTTTATTAAATAGTAGTTTAGAGTCGAAAAATAATGAAATAAAAAACATGCAGTAAAAAAAACTTGTCATTTTTGCGGCAAAAAAACTTGTCTTTTTTGCGGTGGAGTTTGTATATAAAATTGAAAAACTCAAATTTTGAATAATTGTGCAAGATACATAGTACAACTCTTAACGAAGAAAAAGAGCTTCGAAAAAATGTCCTACGAGGTCGAGGAGCTGTAGACGAAGGATTTTACGAAAGCGCTTTTTTTTACAAAAATCGAAATTTCACCCATATTTTGCAATACATATTTCGAGCCAAAAAATTAAGAGTTTTCAGATTGCCCAAAGCAACATTTTTACCAAGTAAAAAGTATCTGGGTGGCATCAATAAAAAGCAAAAAATTAATGAAAAGGGCGCGATTTTTAACGCTTTTTAGCATTTTTCTCCATGTATAAGACCCTAACCAATATTTTGTACCACATCAATTGAAAAATAATTTTAATACCTATAACTTTCTCATTTAACTTTTTCGGATTCGAGCTCAACTTTTTGCTTTATTAGCGGAAAACCTTTTTTTGTTACTTTTGCGAATTTTTTAGGTTAAGCTCGCCAATGAAATTCCGAAAAAAACAAGCTTTCTTTCTTCAAATTAATTGTTCTACACGCCCAAATTTTTTTCCTGTCTTCAATTGTCAGGAGAATTTCCGTAGATTGATTAGACTATAGAGCTATAGGCGACAAACTAGTAAGATATCTACGAATAATATCGATTCAAGAGTGTGGTACTATATTAAGATATGAACATGTAGAATTTTGTCCTTTTGAAAAACTTTTATTGAAAGTATTTCTATAATAAAATAAATGGTTAAAAAAATTTAAAAAAAAATTCTTTTCATTAACTAAAAAATGTACTGAAAAGTAAAAAATAAAAAATATTTTAAAGAAAGCGTGAAATTTCAATTTTAATGAAAAAGTTAATTAAAAGAATGGCGCATTTTTCATCAAAAAATTTTGTTAGAATTTGAAATTAACAAAGCAAAAAATTGAGGGTTATTGTAAATCTCACGCGATTTACAGTTATATTTTCAATTTTTGATGAAAAATGCGCCATTCTTTTAATTAACTTTTTCATTAAAATTGAAATTTCACGCTTTCTTTAAAATATTTTTTATTTTTTACTTTTCAGTACATTTTTTAGTTAATGAAAAGAATTTTTTTTTAAAATTCTATTAGATTTAAAATTACGTCACACAGTTTACTGTATTCATTTGATACCCATGTCGTGGGCTCGGTGGAACATAATTGCAAAAACGGCCGCCATCTCGGAACCGTCTTCTTGATTTTTTTACAAAAAGGTCAGATTGCATTTAGTACTTATACATGATGAGTTGAACTCAAGTTGAACCCAAGTCTAACTACATGTAAACGGGAGTCGAGTTGGGTTAAGGTTGACTGAACTCGACTCAGCTCTGCTACCTGGGTTTAGTTGAAATTATGCATACGGACATGAGTTCAGTATTTGAGTAGTTGAATTTAGTTGACAGCAGCATCTCTGTGTTTGTTTGTGATTTTTTGTAACGTGTATTGCTTCTTTATTATCAACTCACCCTTAACTCAATTATTCATCTCATCATTCATTCACATTAACCACCCGAACTACGAGTGTGTGCAAAATTGGAAGCTGATCGGTTATATTTTCTACTTTTTAGTCTATTATAAGCTTTCCGCAATTTAGTGTTGGCCGCCATTTTGAATTTGGAATGACGCCGCATAGCTTATTGTGTTCTACCTGTCATATCCTTTCATTTGATACCCATGTCAGAGGGCCGCGAAGCACAATTTCAAAAATCGGGCGCCATTTTGGAACCGCCATCTTGATATTTTTACAAAATGGCCAGATTGCATTGTCATCCAAACTAAACGTGTATGCAAAATTTCAGCTCTATCCGAAACCGGGAAGTGGGTCAAATTTAACTTCCAAGATTTGACGACAAACAGTGTAAGTGTTGGCCGCCATTTTGAATTTGGAATGACGCCACATAGCTTATTGTGTTCTACCTGTCATATCCTTTCATTTGATACCCATGTAAGAGGGCCGCGGAGCACAATTTCAAAAATCGGGCGCCATTTTGGAACCGCCATCTTGATATTTTTACAAAATGGCCAGATTGCATTGCCATCCAAACTAAATGTGTATGCAAAATTTCAGCTCTATCCGAAACCGGGAAGTGGGTCAAATTTAACTTCCAAGATTTGACGACAGAGCACAATTTCAAAAATCGGGCGCCATTTTGGAACCGCCATCTTGATATTTTTACAAAATGGCCAGATTGCATTGTCATCCAAACTAAACGTGTATGCAAAATTTCAGCTCTATCCGAAACCGGGAAGTGGGTCAAATGTAACTTTCAAGATTTGACGACAAACAGTGTAAGTTAAATAAAAGAATTTAAAAATAACTGATCATCAAGGTGAGTTAGTAGACTTTAAAACAAGTTATATTCCCACATATGTAAAGCTACATTTAAAGAGACAATACTAGTAGGATGTTGTGCCTAGAGACTAACCCCTTATAACACTTCAGACTGGATGACCATAAAAAATCAAGAAAATGATACTTTTTCACTTTTAATTACATAATTAAATGTTTATGTTCTCCTGAGTATCATTATTAAATAATATAATTTAGTAATAGATTCAAAAAATGTTCCACCGAAGTAAAAAAAAAAATATATTTCACCACGGCCAGCCGAGGATTGAACTTGGTTCCGCGGGGTAGGATTCCAGTGCTTTAGCTTTAGGCTACTGATATATATATATATATATATATATATATATATATATATATATATATATATATATATATATATATATATACATATATATATATATATACACTCACTCAAAAATGTGTTGCAATGTTTTGGAAATTCAATTATTTGTCCTATCCTATTCACACAAGGATAGGAAGATGTATGAATGGGATAATGTAGTTTTTACTAAAAACTACATTATCCCATTCATCCTGCGCCCAATATTTGGGTAATAAGTCAAGGACAAACAATTGAATTTCCAAAACATTGCAACACATTTTTGAGTGAGTGTATATATATATATATATATATATATATATATATATATATATATATATATATATATATATACATTATAAGAAATCTCTCTTTTGTTGTTAAATATACTTCCGGTTGGAATTTCCAGACCATTTTCTCAGTTTTAGGTCTCTTGATCAAGAGCTACAATTTGAGATAAAGTCCAAGTCTGTAGCGACAGTAGGAAAGAAGGTCACACACGGGCAGACAGACGGACAGAGCCTCTGTATAAGCTTTTTTTTTTTGGAAAAGCTAAAAGCTTATAAATATTTGCACAACAGGCTGCTCTTGCATAGTATAAATAGAATTACGAGATGGATTCCTTTTATACACGTTATTATTTAATACAAAGCGGCGGCAGTCTGTCGGATATTGGAGAATTATATCGTGGTTCAGTCATTAATCAACGTGGAAGAGGTATCGGTAACTTCTTCAGAGCGTTATTTCGACACTTAAAATCTCTAGCTACATCAGGATTAAAAACATTGGCGCAACTGGCTGTAAAAACAGCACAAGTTATAAACACCATCAACAAATCAGTTAAAGATTTTTTAAAAGAACACGGTAGAGTCGCTGTTCAAGATTTAGCTCAGAAAGGTATAAATAAACTGTTTGACAGCATGAAGAGGGCATGTAAAAAGACCCAATCCGTTTACAACTCTACATTTAAAACCAGCTGTTAAACGCAAGACACGTGGAAATACACCTAAACAGTCGAGAAATTGTAAAACTAAAAATCAAAGAAAAGGATTAAAAGCAAGAGTTTTGAAAACAAAACGAAAGATACGTAAACGTGTACTGGACATATTTGATAAATAATAATAATCATGATGCCGTACAAAGATTGCATGAAATCGGAATTGGATCTTTTTTAAACACCACCAGTTTAGAGCAATATTTTGAAAACAGAGGAAGTAGCATATAAGCCAATAGCCCCACTCGATAACGCAGAAATTGCAGATATCGATGAACCCGTCGCTGAATTACATCAAGGCTATTTAGATGGTCAGAAACTTTTCAATAAAAGTTACATTACTTTGATTGCGAAAATCTATACTGATTCGCTTAAACAGGATAAATTGCTATTAAACGGTGTCGATTTACGAGTAGTTTTATCGCTTGAAAAACCAGAATTTTATATTTTATCCAAGGATGGGACCGACTCACCACAATTAAAAATCTTAAATGCAACCGAGCTTTATTTTCTTCACAACATCTATGTCGCGATAGCGCTCGTAGATCTCGTCATTGTAGAGTCTCCGGAATCGTCCTGCCTCACATACGGGGCCAACAATCCTCCGAAGTATTTTCCTCTCAAACACGCCCAAGAGGTTTGAGGGCTTTTTGCTAAGCACCCACGTTTCGGATGCATATGTGAGAACGGGTAAGACCATCGTCTTATACAGTAAAAGTTTAGACGTTATGGTTAGATATTTGGATTTGAAGAGCCTTGACAGACTATAGTAGGCTTTGTTGGCTTTTAGCAGTCGTGCGCGTATTTCTGGTTCCATGCTATTGTCGGCTGCTACTATTGACCCAAGGTAGGTAAATGATTTTACCACGTCAAACTCGTGTTCCGCTACCTTGATTGTGGGACCAATGTTAGGTGTTCCTCCAGACGAGGCCACCATGTACTTTGTTTTGCTTTCGTTAATGTGCAGTCCCAGATTTCCTGCCGCTTGCTCAATCTGAGTGAAAGCTTCTTGTACAGCTGTTGTTGTTCTTCCAATGATGTCAATGTCGTCTGCGTAAGCCAGTAATTGGGTGGACTTGTGGAGGATTGTACCCCTTGATGTCACGCCCGAATCTCGAATCACTTTCTCCAACGCCAGGTTGAAAAGGAGGCAGGCCAGACCGTCCCCTTGTCGGAGTCCATTATAGATGTTGATACCGGATACCTTTACTTGGCTTGACACATTGATCATGGTCAACCTACATAGTCTTGTCAGTTTGTTGGAGATGCCGAATTCTCTCATGGCTTTGTAGAGTTCTACCCTGGCTATGCTATCATAGGCGGCTTTAAAGTCTATGAAGAGGTGTTGAATTGAGTTTTGAAACTCTAGACATTTTTCCATAGCCTGCCTCAAGGTGAAAATCTGATCAGTCGTTGATTTGCCTGGGCTGAAGCCACACTGGTAATGGCCTATGATGTTTCTGGCGTATGGGGCCATCCTGTTTTGTAGGATAGCGGAGAATATCTTATACACGGTACTCAACAACGTTATACCGCGATAATTAGTGCACGCTGTGATATCTCCTTTTTTGTGTACCGGACAGAGGATGCCTTTTCTCCAGTCTTCTGGCATCACTTCCTGCTCCCATACTTGCACAATTAATTCATGAATCGCTTGGGGTAATGTAGGCCCTGCATATTTAACCAGCTCCGCTGCGATGCCGTCTGCACCCGAGGCCTTGTTGTTTTTAAGCCGGCTGATGGCTCTGCTAACTTCTTCTATGCTTGGTGGCGGCAGCATAGCATTGTCATCAGATATTGGTGGAGCCTCCGAATCCTCAGTTAGCTCGCCATTTAGCAATTCATGAAAGTGCTCTTCCCATCGCTCCAAGATGCCTTTAGGATCGGTGATCAAATTACCTTCTTTTTCCTTGCAGTTATGTGCAACGTGGTGTGAATTGCGTCATACTGCGGACTCTTTGGTAGAAGTCCCGCGCCTGGTGCGGCCGTCGTTCTCTGTACTGTTCTAGCTCACAGACGAGATTTTTTTCCCAGGCTTCCTTTTTCCGTCTGTGAATTCTCTTTTCTTCTTTTCTGAGCTCTTTATAGTTCTCTTCGCGTGCCCGTGTTCTCTGAGACTGCTGCATGGCTCGGTACGCAGCATTCTTACGTTCAGTTGCCAGCTTGCATTCATTATCGAACCAGTCGTTCCGATCTTTACGACTTCTGCCTAAGATGGAATCAGCAGTACTAATGACAGTATTTTTAAGGCGGGTCCAGTTCTCTTCAACGCCCGGCATCTCATCTCGTTTCTGGCCATTTCATTGCGTAGTGCAGCTGTGTTGATTCGAGCCTGATCAGCGGATACAAATAAAGCTCGGTAGGCTCCGGTGGGCAGGGCATCTAGCTCGTATGAGTGAAGATGAGCCTGCTCGGAAAGTTCTCTGCGGTAAGACCTATGGGGTGCGACAGCGAGGGAGGCCCAACCTTCGCTGGAAGGATGGCGTGGACCAGGACGCTCAGAGTTTAGGGATGCCAAACTGGATGACATCGGCTCAGAATCGGGACCGGTGGAGAGAACAGTTGCGCGAGGCCAGGACCGGATCCCGGTTGTAGAGCCGTTAAAGAAGAAGAAATGCAACCACGTACATGAACCACGTAACCGTCAATCCGAATATTTTATTAGCACATGAGACAGTTCTACAGCGTTCGAATGCCATATACCCGTACAAGTGAGTTGAAGTTAAAAGCTATACGATTCCCGCAAACACATTCACACTTTCACTGGATAATATCGTCATCGGACAATTACCGAACTTAATAATTTTCGGAATGGGAGACAATGATGCTTACACTGGCAGAAGAACAAAGAACCCCTTCAACTTTAAACATAACAACATTACTAGATTCAATTTATTAGTTAGTAGCTATTAAACGGTGTCGATTTACGGGTAGTTTTATCGCTTGAAAAACCAGAATTTTATATTCTATCCAAGGACAATTAAAAATCTTAGATGCAACATTGTACATGAACCACGTAACCTTTATTAGCACATGAGACAGTTCTACAGCGTTCAAATGCCTTATACCCATACAAGCGAGTTGAAGTTAAAAGCTACACTATTCCCGCAAACACATTCACACTTTCACTGGATAATATTGTCATTGAACAGTTACCGAACTTAATAATATTTGGTATGGTGGACGATGATGCTTACACTGGCAGAAGAACAAAGAACCCTTTCAACTTTAAACATAACCACATTACCAGATTCAATTTATCCGTGAATGGCCTACAGATACCAAATCAGCCTCTCGAATTTGACTATTCAAAAGATAATCCGATTAGTACACGCGGATGCAATACGTTATTCAGAGGAACTGGTATTCATTATTTCGATAAAGGTCATCAAATATCCAAGAAATTATTTGACAAGGGATGTTTTCTTCTCGCTTCCGATTTAACAACAGACAATTCATATAACACGACTTGCGGCAATTTCCTAAATCAGGGAACAGTACGAGTTGAAGGAATATTTAGAGACGCGTCAAAAAATAGTGTGACATGCATTGTATATGCCGAGTACGAATAAATAAATAATCGCGTAACGAACAAATTTTTTTAGAGGAGTCTTCCTATGCAATCATCTTCCACAAAAATAAAAAAGCGGCATGCGTCATAGCTAATGCAGATCCAGCACACAAAGACGGAACTCATTGGGTTGCATTGTTTATCCCTAAACAAGGCTCGGCAGAATACTTTGACTCTTCTGGAAGGTATCCCACCAATAAATATTTTTAAAGATTTCTATTAAATAATTCAAAGAAATTTTTGAATAATAAAAAACGATGCAAAGTCAATTTTCAGCAAGTTGTGGACATTATTGCTGTGTATTTCTATATTCACGATGCAGGGGGAATAGCTTGAAAACTTTTTTAAAAGAATTTACCTCCAGCGATTTCTGTTCAAATGATAATAAAATTATTAATTTATATTTAAAGAATTTTTCACAAAATGGTGGAGTTTTCTGTAACCAATCATGCAAAGCAGAGGTCAGTACTATAAAAACCCCAAACAGGGAAGGTTAATATTCAGTGTGTAAGTTTGAGTAGCATGGAGCCATCACGTAAGAGACAAAGGATCACTGGTGCTAAAGGAGAAAATAATAATAATAATAATAATAATTTATTATAGGATAGTACACAAGATTTACATCTTTTAGAGTACATATAGAATTACATTAATAGAAAGGATTTATATAAAGAAGAAGAAAAAAAAAAAAACTTAAAATTTGATTTAAAACAAAAAATAAAAGAGATTTGATTTAAAAAAAATTAAACTTAAAATTAAAAGTAGAATAAAATTAAAGAAAGAATAAGAGTAGAAGAAAATTAAGATTTAGATAAAGTAGGTAAGTGAAGGAAGAGAGATAAAGAAATCTAGTGAGAAGAAGAAGAAGATAGAAAAATAGATGCATGTCTTTTGAATACAGTGGCTGTGCTCATTCTCTGAATGTGATTTGGAAGGTTATTCCAGATTCTAAGGGTATGCACAAAGAAGGAACGACTACCAATTAGGGAAGTGTGAGCTGGAATCAGGAATTTTAAGGATCTCAAGGATTGCAGAGGAACGAGGAAGTCAGCAAGGTAGCCGGGGTTTTTGGAATAAAAGACCTTATGCAAGAGGAGTAGAGCCATGAGATCAAGGAATTGAAAGAGGTCACAACCCAGTAGGGAATTTAGAACACCCGACACATGATTGGACCTTCTCATATGATAAATGAACCTAATGCAATCATTAAATGCCACTTTAAGACGCTGACGGCAGGAAGAATCAAGGGAAATATACACCAACGATCCATAGAGAAAATGAGGAAAAACAAGAGATTTGATGAGCTTAGCACGAATGGATGAAGATAACAGACTGCCATGTAGCCGCAATTTACGAAGGGTGCCATAGATTTTAGAGAGCATCAATGAGACATGATTGCAGCAGGAGAGTTTAGAATTGACAACAATACCCAGGTTTTTAGCACATTCAACAATTAGGAGAGGAACATTATCAAGTAAAAGAGGCGGGAAACCATCCAGGGACAGCGAGGAACGACTAAGGAAAAGTACTTGCGATTTAATTGGATTTAGTTTAAGGAAATTACTAGAACTCCACTCATTGATTCGAGACAGGGTGTTATTGAGTTCAGAGACCCAGAGTTCAATCTGATGAGAAGGACACGAGATATATAGCTGGAGGTCATCAGCATAGAGATGAAAAGAGCAGTGACGAATAACGGAAGGAAGATCATTAATATATAGGGAGAAAAGCAAAGGACCAAGAACCGAACCCTGAGGCACACCTGCAGGTACTCTAAGGAAAGAGGATGTTACATTATTATGCCGAACACACTGAAACCTATCGGAAAGAAGAGAAGAGAAAAGACGAACAGAAGAAGAAGAGAAGTGATACCGTTGATTAAGTTTATGTAGCAGATGCGAGTGAACCACAGAGTCAAATGCTTTGGAGAAATCTAGTAGAACTAGTACTGCCATATCACCTCGATCAAGGGCAGAACGAAGATCAGTCGTTACCTTCAGTATAGCAGTTTCGCAACTATGGGATTTACGGAAACCAGATTGGAGATTTGAAAGGAAATTATGAGAATCAAGATATCGCACGACTTGAGTAAACACAATTTTCTCAAAGACTTTAGCTAGAAAAGGAAGAATACTTATTGGGCGAAAATCAGACAAATCAGCAGGAGAGGGCTTTTTAGGTATGGGAGTCACTATGGCTTTTTTCCAGAGTGAAGGGACTTGGGAGGTTGTCAGGCAAAAATTAAGAATATGCGTGATAATTTCAACAATTAAAGGGGAGAGAATCTTAAGAAAGCGAGGGGAAATTCCATCATTGCCAACGCTGTTGGACGAAATGGAAAGCAATATTCCAAGTACTTCAATTGAATCAACACAACGAAAATCAAAACCATCAAAACGTGGAGCATTGGAGAAAGAGGAACAAGGAGAGGAAGACAGGGTAGAATTGGGAGGGGATTGAATGAAAGATGCATTGAGTGAGTTTACATCATCATCATAAGAGTTAAGCTCAGAAGAATGGATGCCTAGAGAACGGAGATTAGACCAAAGTTGCTTAGTGGACAGAGCAGGATCAAGTTTACGTGAGTAAAATTCACGCTTGGCCGATCTGACTTTGCTATTGATTAAGTTGCGAAGATTTTTGTACTCACAAAGGTAGCTCAGGATCCTCGTTCTGCGATAGCGTCTATACAGAAACTCACGTTCAACAATCAAGTTGCGGATTTCGTAAGAAAACCAAGGACAAGTTGGAGACTTACAACGTCTGCTTGTAACTAAAGGGACACATTGATTAAATAGGGACTGAGTGAAAGAGTTAAACAGATCAACCTTAGTGTCTACGCAGGTTGTATTATAAATATCAGCCCAAGGTATAGACGAAGAAGCTTCAGAAAGGCGAGTAAAATTGATATTATTGAAGTCACGATACGAATAGAAGGTAGGCAGGGAGGAGGAAGAGCAAAAAGTAAAACGAAGTGAGAGGAAGAGAATATCGTGGTCAAAGAAGCTAGGAGGAGAAATTTGGCTATGTTTTAGCACTGAATTGGTGGAGGTAGCAGTGAGTACATCAAGGAGCGATGGATTATGGCAGGATTATGGCAGTTTAAAAATGTGGGCAGATAATTAAGAATTCGTAGATCCAATGACCCCAAAAAGTATTTGAGTGTATTTGAACGTTCATTAGTCTTCAGCAGATCAACATTAAAGTCACCAGTAACAATTATATTATCATAATGACAGGAGAGGCTAGAGATAAAATCAAAGAAGTTAGCAGCTATATCGGGAGTAAACACATTTGGTGGACAGTAGACACTTACAATAACACATTTGTCATGCGATGATTTTATTTCTACTCCGATAAATTCAAATTGTGAGCCAGTGGACTGGCCAACTACTTTTGAGGAAAGAGAGGAGGTGACATATATTGCAACACCACCCCCAGTGCGACCCAAGCGATTATTCCGATGCAAGCAAAAAGTAGGCAAGGAAACATAAGAATTTGGGATTTCTGGTTTAAGCCACGTCTCATTGACTACAATAACATGCAATTTAGTGTTATCAAAAAGGTGTCTTAATTCGTCCATTTTATTCCTCAGGCTTCTTGCATTAAAGGTACATATATTCAGCCCTGAGGAAGAGGAGCAAAGAATATTTAGTAAAATTCCTTCATTGTGCACTCTATCAGAGAGATTGGTCATTGAAAGATGAGCCACAGAGCCACAGAAGCCAAAATACCCATGCAGAAAGAAAATAAAGGAAAGGTAAAAAATTAGAAAGAAGGAAGAAAAATAGAAGAAGACAAGGCGAAATTCTTAAAGCTAACATAAAAAAAGGAAACATAAGATAAAATATATATGAAATTAACATAAAACAAAACTATAATAAACAAAGGTGGAGCAAAAACTATTAAATATAAATAAAATAATAACAATAAAAAGAAAAAGAAATAACAAATAATAAACAAAAGAAAAGAAATATTCCATCGCATTGATGCTCCCTGGTATCAGTAGGCTGCTCCGAAGTTTTCATTCAACTCTGGTAGCTGTCCCGATTGCGTCGTTAAGGTCAAGAGCAGAAATAAATTTTTGCGGCTGTTTATTTCTGTCCAGAAACTCCTGTAACTCCATCATCAGGAAAGTCAAATCATCATTTGATGATAGATTGAGAAGTAAGATTCTTAACTCCACTACAGGCAGCAAAAACTTCTGGTCCTTGGTAACTGCCATCAAGAAGAATTTTACTTCCTCCTCAACACCTCCTTTTATTCACAACAAGGAAGTGATAACAGAAAGCAAACCCAAGGCCGACCTATTAGCTTCTCTGTTCGCCGCAAATTCTTCTTTACCCGATGCTGCTATGTCACCCCCCACTCTCGAGAATACCACCCACTCAATGGACGGAGTTCACTTCAGGACTCGCGAGGTGTTTAGGTGTCTCAAAGAGCTCGACGCCAATAAATCCACTGGTCCCGACAAAATCCCCCCTATGGTACTCAAAAAATGTGCCTCACCTTTGGCTAAACCTCTGCGCAAACTTTTTGCCCTGTCTTACTTCTCCGGAGTGTATCCCGACTCTTGGAAACTAGCTCATGTTCAGCCAATCCCAGAAAAAGGTGAAGCCAGCGACCCCTTAAACTACCGCCCAATAGCAATTACTTCTGTTCTCTCCAAAATCATGGAGACAATAATCAATAAAAAGCTGATGAAATATCTAGAATCCAACCAAATTATACACGACAGGCAATACGGCTTCAGATCCAAACGGTCTACTGGCGATCTGCTTGTGTGTTTAACCGAGCGTATCAACCAAAGCATTCACAGCTTTGGTGAGTCTAGCCTGGTTGCTCTAGATATATCAAAGGCTTTTGACAGAGTATGGCACCCAGCTCTGTTGAATAAACTCCAAGCTATTGGTATACACTTAGTTCTAAGGAACTGGATTAAGAGCTTTCTTTCATGCCGTTCAATCAAGGTAGTATTGGATGGCGTCGAATCCAATCCCTACGCCATTTCGGCCGGAGTTCCCCAGGGGTCAATTCTCTCACCCGCACTTTTTCTAATCTTCATTAATGATCTGCTCTCAATCCCCTCCAACCCACTTCACTGCTTCGCTGATGACGGTACTCTGAATTTCTCTTACTCCTTCGACAATATAAGACAAGCACGTGCCAGACCTTGTCTTTACCACCGTCAACTGATGTCGGCTTCGATCAACCGGGATATCGAATCGATTCTTCATTGGGGCGAAATGAACCGAGTCGAATTCAATGCCACAAAAACGAAGCACTGTCTGATCTCCAACAAAAATTGTACCGACCTTCCCCCTGTCTCGGTGGATGGAGTGAATCTAACGGCTGACTCAACTCTCAACATCCTAGGGGTAACTTTAACGGAGCATCTGCGATGGAACGATCACATATTCCAAATCGCCAAACAAGCCTCCCAATGCCTTGGATTTCTCAAGAGATGCAAGTTCCTCCTCCAGCCAGCCGCATTGGCTACAATATACAAATCCTACATTCGGCCGCGCCTCGAATACAACTCACATATCCGGGCAGGCGCCCCAAAAACCACCTTGGCCTGTCTCGACAAGGTGCAAAATCGTGCCCTCAAACTCATTGGTGATGGCCCCTTTCGCGCCTCCATAGACACCTTGAGCCACCGTAGGAATGTAGCAGCCCTCTCCATACTTTATCGCTATTACCATGGCGACTGTTCCACCGAAATTCAGGACCTCCTGCCTGCACGGCAACACTTTTCCCGCAACACAAGACTAGCCCGCTCGGCTCACCCCCATACCCTACAGCCCCCTCGTTCACGCACAATACGGTTTAGAATTTCGTTTATGAATAGAACAATTCGACTGTGGAATAATCTCCCGCAGTCAGTATTTCCGAACTCGTACAATACCTTAGAGTTCAAACGTGAGGTCCATCGTCATTTTCTTCTACACCCTCCAGACCCCCTCTAACCTTTCCTATTCTCCTCTATTCTTCAAACCAAGCTTACTACTAGACATTGCACCATGAACTGAACGACATGACGGACTGGTAGTACAAAGGGTTACACCTAAGCTTGGTTTTTTCATATAAAAAAAAAAAAAAAAAAAAAGCTGCACGTAGACAAAACCTCGACGCGTGAAGACTGCAGTCACCATTTTCCTCTTTAGCAGCTTTCTAGCCATATGGAAGATGTCATTATTTTTTGACGTTAAACTCTCATTGAAATAAATCTGGCTGTCAGAGACAAACCCTAAATTCAGCTCCTTCAGAGTAAGAGCTCCATGCTGACGCCTCTTTTGCTAAAATTCCTGCTGCTCGTTGGGTGATGAGAATTTCACCACCAGCAACGAGCCAGTCATGCTGGAACTATTGGGCTGGGAGTCCAAACGCTGGCGCTGCAGTGGTCGAAACACGCTTACGTAGGACGAAAGTTCGTGACCGATGGTGGTAGCCACAGCATTTAAAATTTGCTTTGGACTGAGACTGTCAGTCATGGGTATGCCACGAATCACCACGTCTTGCAGTCTGGATTGCCGACGTAAGTCTTCAAGTTCGTTGGAGACTACTGCAACGTCATGCTGCACAGTCTCGACCTCGTCTCGTAACTTACCCACTTCGCTATTCAAGGCGCTGCACACTTCCTCGATACGCGTGGTCAGGCGAGTCTCCAAATTTTTAAGGTGGTCTTGAAGAGCAGTGAATTGCCCTTGAAAGACAGAGAATCGCTCATCCTACAAACGGTTGAAATTAAGCAGCAACCTCCTCTCCATGAGCTCAAAGCTGTGATCTGAGGCTGCAATGGACGATGATCGGGGTGTCCCGCTGCCTCTGCTGTCATTCCGCTTCGAGTTTGTGAGCACTGGCGTACTCTTCGTAGCGGATACACTCTCTTCACTCTCGACAAAACCTCTAGTTTTGGGCCTCGATTGACTAGTTTTCGACATTTTATATATATTTTTTTATAAAAACTTTTCAATTGGTAGAATTAAAGAAAATCAAACCGAGCAAAGAAAGAAAAAGACTCGCGGGTTAGTTAATTATAAAATCAGCTAGAGTTTGTTAGATTGGAAGACACTAGAAAACTTTGAAAATTACAGGGAGCGGCTAAAAACACGTCTACTCGGAATGCATAAGGCTGTCCAAATGTGAAGTAAAAATTGTGGGTGAAAATCTGTTATTAAACTACTCATATCATCTGGACGATTTTCACAACCGGAAAATAATTCTCGGATTTGACCCATCATCATTTGAGGCAAAAATAGTATTTCATCGCCATGGGCTCATACCAATATCATATCTTATTCTGAATGGACAACAGTTTACAGCTATCTTGGCGCTTTAAAAACTAAAATGGAAAATACATCTCCATCAAATCAACCAAAGCTGCAAAAAGAACACAAAATCCCCATTGGCAGTGGCAGCATCACCTTTTTTTTATGTGGCAGACTAGAGGCTTAGGGAAAGTCCCTTTGTACTGTCGACAAATCTATTTTTTCGTATAGAGTGAATGTCGGACAGCAGCTCTAGCCGGTAGATAGAGAGAAGAGAAGAAAGTAACTGTCACAACCTAGCCGCGATATATTTTATTCAACCTACTCACAACCATTTCGCGACTCTGACATCGGGGCGTCGAGAACAACTCGCTGGAGTGTTATGCCTCCTGAAACGAGTTGAATCTCATCAACCAACCGATGGCATGCGCTTGGTGGAGCGGAGAAGGACTAGGGAAGGCTATGACAGGGGAATCAGGAATCTAAAAAGAGGGAAGAAGAAAGAAGGAAAGTTAGGTGGGAAAGGCGAAGGACCGTGGCGCCGCCGGGATTCGAACCCGGGACCTCTGGGGATAGCAGTCAGGCGCCTTACCTCTAGACTACCGAGGCCCCCTAACCTTAAGACAGGATGAACTTTGTAAACTATTTGAAATGCTGAAATTTTTAAACATCGTTATGTATTACAATAACAATGCTGCAGTTTATCTTTCATGTTTTCTTTTCCTTCTTCGTTCACCATATCACCTTAGGGCCCGTTAATACTTTTTATTTTAGAAAAATAAAGACTCATTAGGAAACCAGGTGCAGTTACATATACTCCTGGGCAATTATGTAGAAACAATCACAGTCATTCAGCTCTAACAAGGGAACATCAAGAACTTATCACAATTAACATCATCTTTGGATAACATGGACATTGAGTAGCATCATTTGACAGACATCATTATCATTGATACTAATTTAACTTTAGGAAACCAAATTTTCCTTAAGAACATTCACTCAAAACTTCATATATTCACTCGAATAAATATTTACTCTGGTAACACTTCTCACCTCAACAATGCACAATTAAAATTTTCATTCCCACTTGCATTATTCAAACAAAAATCACTTCAGTCATCCCGTTATATATTTCTATTTCCATTTGAATCGAATTCAAGTGAGATAACAAAAATCATTGCGCCCATGAATCTTCCTCCTTTTGGATACTGAGTGCCTCCAGGGTAAGTTGGCTACAATTTAAAACCTCCTATTTTCCTCTATTTTTAAAGTTCTTGGGAATAGACCAAGAACTTTTCTCTCCTTAGTTCTCGGGAATTAATTTCTATTCTTCTATTCTTAATTTTTCCTTAGTTCTTGGGAATAGACCGAGAACTACTATTTCTAATTTTTCCCTTAGTTCTCGGGAATAGACCGAGAACTACTATTACTAACTGTTTGTTAGTTCTCGGGAATAGACCAAGAATTAATATTAACTACTTTCCCTTTCTATGTTCACGGGAATAGACTATGAACAGTAATTCCTAATTCCTCTCTCTTTTGACCTTGATTTTGACAATCCCCTTTGTCCACAAACAAATTGAAATTCAAGGCCAACTTTCAAGATCAGGTGAGTATAGTTGTTTTCAAACCTCGTGACATCCCCCGCATCTTCCCCAGCTAAGCTCTTAAAAATGTTAAAAAGTTCAGACAAAAGCTTCACTTAGCTCCTCCTATCAAATCACTTGCTGCCATGTAATCAGTCGCGACTGCGTATTGCTAAAGGGAGGTGTATTTTTCTGGGACTTCAATGATTATTTAAAAAATTTACAAATTATGACTGAAAAACACCCGTTTTTATATATTTTTTTTATTTTAAGGTTTTTATATTTTACACATATGCCACAGAAATAATTTGTAGTAATTTCTACTAAAAAGTACGATATTTGTGTTTTTATCACTTTGATTACTAGATTTTTGACATTTTCCGCCAGTCGCAAGCGCGCTTCTGCCTGGGGAGGTTGTGTTGCTTGCGGCTGCGGAGAACTCTCAATTTATGAATGAAAATGCTCATATCTTTAAAAGAAATTTTTATTTTAAATTTAGGGATGAGAAATATTTAGCATAATTATAGTAAAATTATGCTTATTACGATGGATAAACTGACTTGGTTGAGCAGGAGTTTTACATGTATTTAAAAGCTCTGCTCAATACATATAAAGATTACTTAACTTTATTCATCCGGCATGCGCACATCCCTTCCCAAATTATTTTGTTGATTTTTTTCTGCGTTTGTTGCTTTTTTAAGTTAAAAGAGGGGAAATGATAGAAAAAATTTTATGAAATTGGGCAACGAGGTGCGCAGAACCCTTCAAATTATTTGTGTCACGGCGTTTGAAAACTTCTATACTTAATTCGTTAACAATATACTATATTCATATTTTTCATATTTCTTCTTTAAACATACAATATTATTTGATATGGTGAACGATTTCCTCTAGTCACTTATTCCTTGATTCGTTAAAAATACATTATATTTTTGTTTCTCTTCTTTTAAACTTGAAGTGATTTTAGTTAACAACGTGGATGAGGATTTTAATTGATTTTCGATTTTCTATTTAGCTTCCATCGTTGATGAGGTGATCAAGTGGATTGTGTATTTTTGAAGTAAAACTTCTTTAGGGACGTTTGATAAAAAATATAACATGAGAGTGAATCAATTTCATTCGCGTAACGCTCTCACACATGAAAAATCGTCAGAACTTTCGTATAAAGGCCCCCATACACGGTCAAATTGGCTGTACAACCAGATTTTCATCAAACCTATAAGCGCAATGTATTTTGATCGGCCGACCGGCCCACAATCGATAGTTTTGGTTGTACAACCGCACTTCGCTGTACAACCAATTGGACCGTGTATGGGGGCCTTTACGATGGGAAAAGGGGCGGACGGGGTACAAAAGGCACCAAGAGACTCGGGGCTGTGTGTGCAATAGTTAAATACACTCTGCCTTACTGCATAAATTTTCTGGCATGTTAGAGGTCGCGCCAAAAGAGTTGATGCCGGAGCGCGCAGCTGGGGAAATTAAAGCTGCACACAAATAAAAATTGCGCACATATCGATAAGAAATGCGTTTATGTATTTTCAAATTTCCCCTTCGAAATTTGTTGCGACTAGGCAAAAGGACGGGAACGGCATGCGGGAATTCTACTGCGCATGGAAAACGCGACTTTCTCGGCATCAACTCTTTTGGCGCGACCCATAGCTACGTTGTCACCCAGACTTTGCTGTATCTCATTATAGGAATACAAATTCACCATTATGTAGAGGTGAATTATTTCAGATTTTTCTTGTGTTTGGTCACTGGGCAGGCTTATGCCGCGGACACTTTGGAGTTGACTGACATGTTGGAAGCGGCATATACGACAAAAATTTTCGGCGCAGCATGAGCAAGTGGATCTGCTTTTCGGCGTGGCCAAACATGTAGCACTGTCGGGAAGTTACGGTATAAAGACTTGAGACTTTCTTAAAATGCCAAACGATGTAAACAAATATGAAAAAATGAAAGAAAAACTGAACAATACATCTTTCCTACGTTTATTTTGTTATTGTCTCCAATATAAAATACTTTTTGCACGCTTCAATTGATAAAATCGAAGCTGTTAAAACCGTATGTCCAGTGGTTTGGGTGCTTATAATACCAAAAGGGAGTGGTGAATTAAATGTGTGAGGTGCTCTTGTTTTAAATTGGCACCCACTTCGCCTTTGGTGAGATGTGCTGGACCTTTCCCCTTTTTAAATTACAATTTTTTTAACTTGCACAAATCGACGAATCGTTTATGTCAAAACATTAAACTGTTGTGAAAATCGTTCCTGATATGTTTTCTGGTCGCTGATTACGAAAATCGGGGTCCCACAGTCTTAAAATATGCATGTCACATTTAAATATGCTTAAAAACTCTCTTTTTTTAACGATTTTCGCGATAATTATAATTACAATCAAAAACAATCCAATAAAATACATTTTTTGCAATATTTATATTCAAAAGTGGTTGATTTATAACAAAGGAAATGTTATGATAATGGATAATAGTAAAGGGCTGAAACTATCCCTGCATCGTCTGAAAATATAAAGGTTTGAAAAAAAGGTTTTTTCAGCTTTTTGCTTCAAATTCGGTTTAATCAGCTAAAATAAATTATTTTCAACTACGCCTAGAAAGAAGAATTTGAAAAAAGGTTGATTGTTTTTTGCATTTCTTTCTGCTCCCTTTAAAATTAATTGGCTCCCTAAAAGATTGTATGGGACGAAGAAATCAGGTAATTGGCTAGGTGGCCATAAAGGGTGATAATACCATACTCAACTAGACTGGCTCTCGTTCGCGTAGGTAAAGCGGCTCGCGTAGGTAAAGCTTCATTGGATGTGGTTGGCGGACTGCTTGGTAAAACAATACTTGGGTTTGGAATAGTCTATGCCGATGCGGATGCAATTATTAATGATCATGAATGCAGCGGGAGCGGAGCATGCATACAGCTAGTGACATATTCAAGCGTACATGCGTTCAACTCGTTGATAAATAATATAGAACTGTAGCCGCATTCGAAATACACAAGTATGCACAACAAACACATGCACAACGCATGCACTCGTTACTTAGATTTTCGGGCTATGTGTGAAAGCCGGGACGGAAAAAAACCATGCAAATTTATGAACCTCTGAATGCAATGCATGTACGCTTGCATATGTCACCAGCTTACTTCCATGAGGCGAATGTTTAGATTTTCTTGCCTGTGGCGGTAGTATCCATGCCTGTGGCGGAAGCGTGCATACCCGTGTGGGATGCGCACTTATATGCTATACGTACTAGGTGCACCGCGTGTATGCTTTTAAGAAAATTAGACAATAAAAATTATTTTTACTCGGTTACTTTTAGGTTTTAATGTAAATAGGAATTCATAAATATTGATATTTTCAAATAGTATTTGTATCAAGTCCGTCAGTAGATTCGTCACTATTCTTCCTGCATCTGTCGTTGGCCTGAAGATCCGACACACTTTCCATTATATGGGAAACCTGCCAGAAGCAAGAGTCACCATCTCACGTCCATTTTCAAGAGTCGGAATAGATTATGCTGGACCACTCACCCTCACGTCCAGACCTGGTCGCGGTGTTAAAACATTCAAGGGTTATATAGCTCTCTTCGTATGTATGGCTACTCGAGCTATTCATATCGAATTAGTGAGTAGCCTCAGTGCTGAAGGGTTCGTCGCGGCTTTACGACGCTTCTCCTCTCGCCGGGGAATCCCTTCCCACATTTTCTCCGATAACGGAACTAACTTTGTTGGTGGAAACCGACTACTAAAGGAACTGCATGAGCTAGCAACTTCTAGCCTTAATAAACCACTAATGTCTAATTTTCTTTCTCAGAATAGTATCACTTGGCACTTCAACCCTCCAGGATCACCCCACTTTGGCGGCCTCTGGGAGGCGGGGGTAAAGGGCATCAAATGGCATCTTCGTCGAGTTATAGGTGATGCAGTTCTCAGCTTCGAAGAAATCCACACGCTCCTGGCCCAAGTTGAAGCAGTCCTCAACAGCCGCCCATATTACGCTGTCTCTGACGATCCGAACGACCTAGACGCACTCACTCCAGGCCATTTCCTGATTGGGGAACCACCAACAGCAATACCCGAGCCCAATATTCTGGATGTCAACGTGTCAAGACTAGGTAGATGGCAACAGGTTCAGGCCATGATGCAAAATCTGTGGCAACGGTGGAGGCTCGAATATATTACCTCAGTAGATATGCTATACCGGTTCTAGCGCAATTTAACATGGGGTTTTACATATAACCCCTAGATTCACCTTTTCCGCCATCTTGGATTTTATTAACTGTGCCAATTGGCTTGTGACGTCACAGGGTCATGTACGAGGGAAAGAAAGGGCAAGTGAATGTGTGTGTGTGTATACGAGTGTGTGTTCGGCGACGGTGGCTTGGGACTCGATGACGGTGGCTTGGGACTCGGCGGCGGCGGTGGCTTGGATTGACCAATAGGCTATGGGCGTTCTAGCCCACTTTCCCCATATAAAATACATAGGGGCAATCTCGCCGTCTCGGATTTTCCTTAGCGGATTTTCCTTGGCGTACTAAAGGTTTTGGATGTTGTGAAATAAGGTTGTTTTTATTTTTGGGGACTCTCATTATTCGAAGAAAGGATATTAATTATTAACATCCGCTAACAATATATAATTTGTAATAAAATATTACAAGAGAACAATCAAAGTATTTATTTGAAAGCAAAATAGCTGTATGCATCAAGCGAATCTAAAAGTAAAGTAACAGGAAATCAGACTTGAAGAAAGGCCACAAGCACAATTGTTGATCTTGATCGCAGTTGAAAAAAAGCCCGCGAAATCTAGTATGAGAAAAACAAATAAAAAATACTCTCGGTGGAAGCAGCCAGCAAATAGATTTTGTCAGATATCTTTTTTCACTTGCAACAAAATCTGCTAGAGTGCATAACTTTTGCAAAAGCTTTTCGTTCTTGCCAGTAGACAACTTTTTTTTAATGTGTTTTTACATATACACGACAAAGGTTTTCTAAGTATATTAAAATCTTTTACACATGCGTATCTGCTAGCTAGCAAAAAAAAATTACATCAAATTTTTGTTTCGTTTAAGAATGGAATTTCTTAATTAGGTGTAACCACCATAGATCGAGATTAGTAATAAATAACACTCCAAAATAAACTGCCTTTTGCTGTTTTGTCCAGTAATAAACTCATTTTTCTCACACTAGCTGTGCTAATTTGTATAATGTAAAAGAATAGAATAGAAGAGGAGCATATTTTAGTAATGTAGCAGAAATATTAAAACCAGCCATCCTATATTTTTTTATTATTAACAGCAATTAATAATATTATTTTTAATAAAAAATGTTTTGCGAGAACAAACAAAAGCATCAAAAGCAAAATAATTACGGGATGTGCCAGTGAATCTTATAGCAAAGTAACAGGGACACAGTTAAAGAAAAGTCAGAAACACGCCGTACAATTGCGCATGAGGTGATCACGGTTGCAAAGAGCCCGCGAAAAGATATGGAAAAACAAAATCGACAACTAAGTAAATTGATTGAGTCAGCAGGTTTTTTTACTTGCAGCGAAGTCCGCTAAGTGCAAAACATTTTAACATATACTCGAAGGGTACCCCATATATACATATTAACATTGCTACAAGCATTAAAGCTTTAGTGTTCAGTAGAATAAAGTGTCTTTCGCTGGAGGGAAAAGTGGTTTTTACTGAATGCGTTTATGAATGCCTGTTATCAGCCTGTTAAAATGAACCTATGATGTCAAATTACCATTAACCAAGTCTAATTCTTTAAACATGTCTTGAATTAAATCACGCAAACCATTTAGAAAATCATAGCATCATTTTTGCACAACAAAAAAGTATAAAAGGAGTAAAAATAGTTAAGTAGTTCATTCTTCACCTGTCAGTCACAGAGACAACAGACAACGGCAAAGGAATTTCTAATAAAGCAAGGCCAATAAGAAATAATATGGAAAGTGCAGTGAAAAATTTTGTTCAAAGTGCGAAGGCAGCTTTTACAAAAGCTCAAAATAACTGGGGATTAATTGAACGAGGCGTTAAAGATTGTAGTAAGCACCTAAGATTTTTAAATAATGCTTTAAAGAGCGCATCAACAACTAGCGAACGTCATCACTTAGGTAATGGGATTAACCTCTTACATGGATACCGGACCCAATTGAAGCAGTTGCGGTTAGTGACAGGTGCTGGCTTATCAAAACGAACCAACTGGGCTTCAAAAAGAGTTAAATGGGAAGATGTGCAATCTGCTTTTAATGGCCGCATTAGGACAGGCGCTATTATCAACCTAAAGCATAAAGACCCAAAGGAGTTCCTAAATGATTGCATTGGACTTTTCAACCGTCGCACAGTGGGCGGAAACGATCAAAATTACGCGCGGGGCAGAAAAAAACGTCCAAATTAAGTCTTTTTTTTTTAAATACTCGTTATTATGTCCGCTATCTTGTATCACTGCGGAAATCCAAATTTATAGGGGTAAAAACCACCCCTAAAGGGTTTGTTGAGGAATGCATTTTTGTTAAGAAACCCAGTTGATAGAAGTTGCTCTGCCCAGGGTTAGGTAGGTTAGCCTGCTTGGGGGTTGGTAGGGGTGGTTTTTAAGGGTTGTAAGGGTCTGTGGTAAGGGCCTGTCTGTTCTTAAGGAATGCATATTTGTTAATAAACCAAGTTGATAGAAGTCGCTCTGCCCAGGGTTAGGTAGGTTAGCCTGCTTGGGGGTGGGTTGACCGCTTTAGGGGTGGTTTTTACCCCTATAAATTTGGATTTCCGCAGTGATACAAGATAGCGGACATAATAACGAGTATTTAAAAAAAAGAAAGACTTAATTTGGACGTTTTTTTCTGCCCCGCGCGTAATTTTGATCGTTTCCGCCCACTGTGCGTCGTATCAATAATGAATTGAAGAAGGAAGCTAAAATCAAGGTCAACGCAGTATTTTGCGGTGAATTTAAAACTATAAAGGCTGATGCGGAGTTATTTGAGTTAAAATACATGAATACGAAGAACGTGCCCATATACAGAGATACCGACATTAACACCTGGTTCAAACAGAATGTTGAGGAACCAATATTAAGAAAACTGGAAGAATTCCAGGACCAGGATAGTGGCTGGGCTTTATCCGCAATCATCAACCTAGCCGTTAACATTAATAAATTCACACCTCAGCTAGGATCCTCATATATTGAGCTGCCACAACAAATTAAGCGCAAAAGGCCTGCATCAATGTGAAAAACGATGACAATGCTTGTTTCGCCTGGGCGGTAGTTTCAGCTTTGCATCCAGTTGAGAGAGATGCACAACGTGTAACACTGTACCCGAAATATTCCCACGTTTTGAACCTAGGAGACATTAAATTTCCGATGACAATTAAGCAGATTCCCCGATTCGAGAAGCAAAATAATCTATCGGTGAATGTATACATTTTGATGAAGATTAAACAAGATAATTTGAAAGTTCTACCAACGTATTTAACCAAGGAAAAGAAGGAAAAACATATAAATTTACTTATGATACAAAATAAATACTGTGATGAGGTGGATAAGAACAAGTATATCTACAATGAAGATGAAGATCCCATCAAATACCATTTCGTTTGGATCAAGAGCCTCTCTCGGCTGCTATCATCACAGTTGTCGAAAGATGCTCATCAAAAATACTTTTGCGATCGCTGTCTCCACTACTTTTATTCACCACCTGCACTAGAACGTCACTTGGAGGACTGCAAGGAACTCAACAACTGTAGAATCCGGCTACTCAAAATCATGTGCCATGTAGTATAGGGTTTTATGTTAAATGTTCATATAACCCCACGCTATCGTTTTTCAAATCTTATCGTGGCGAGGATTGTATTGAGTGGTTTGTGCGCGAGTTGAATCAATTCGCTGAAAATTTAGAATCCATTTTTCTCTGCCCTCTACCGATGGACCAGATGACATCTGATGAAATGGAGTTCTTTCAGGCTGCCACTCTCTGTCATATATGTGAGAAACCATTTACTGGGGATGATAAAAAGGTTCGCGATCACTGCCACCTAACAGGTATGTACCGAGGCCCAGCCCATGAAGGATGTAATATAAATTTTCAAGATAGTCACACCGTGCCCGTAATTTTCCACAATCTTAGCGGCTACGATTCCCATTTCATTATTAAAAATATAGCTTCTGATATCCAAGGCCGCGTTGATCTCCTGCCTATAAATAAAGAGAGATATATTTCTTTTACAAAACATTTAGATGGATCTCCAATTAAATTTCGATTTATAGACTCTTTTCGCTTTATGGCCAGTAGCTTAGATACTCTGTCCTCACATTTAAGTTCTTTTCCAGTTTTAAAAGCTCAATTTCAAAATTTATCTGAAAATCAATTCTATCTATTAACACGTAAAGGCGTATATCCCTACGATTACTTCGACTCTAAAGATAGATTTTTAGAAACTTCTTTACCTCCCATTTCTAAATTTTATAATAGGTTAAATGATTGTGATATTAGTGAGGAAGATTATGCACACGCCTGTAAAGTTTGGCATGAATTTAATTTAAATAATTTGGGTGAATACTCCGATTTATATTTAAAGATAGATATTCTATTGTTAGCTGATGTTTTTGAACAATTCCGTGCAAGCTGCTACAAAACTTATGGACTTGATCCCGCTCATTACTTTACTCTACCAGGTTATACTTGGGATGCGATGCTCAAACATACTGGCGTTACTTTAGAGTTATTAACTGATATAGATATGCTCATGTTTGCTGAGCGTGGAATTCGGGGCGGCCTAAGTCAATGCTCAAAACGTTATTCCAAAGCAAATAATAAATATTATATGGCCGACTACGATCGCTCCCAACCTTCAAAATTTATACAATATTATGATATTAATAACCAATATGGTTGGGCAATGTCACAACTTCTACCTCACAGTGGCTTCAAGTGGGTGGAAAATGTATACAACTTTCAGATTGATGATGTGCTCGACGACTCACCGACAGGCTACATTCTGGAGGTAGATTTAGAGTATCCCCAAGAAATTCATGATCTTCATAAACATTTACCATTTTGCCCTGAACATAGAGCGCCTTCTGGTTCAAAACAAAATAAACTAATGGCTACACTGTACAACAAAACCAAATATGTTTTACATTATAAAAATTTGAAACAAGCTCTCCGTCATGGATTAAAATTAACAAAAATTCATAAAATTCTTCAATTCAATCAGTCTGCATGGCTCAAGTCTTATATTGACCTAAAAACCTGCCTTAGAGCATTAGCTAAAACTGATTTAAACTTATGAATAATGCAGTTTTCGGGAAGACTATGGAGAATGTTAGGAAGCATAGCATTGTTAAGCTAGTAACCAAGTGGTTGGGGCGATACGGTGCCGAAGCTCTTATATCCAAACCCGAATTCAAGACATCGACAATTTTCAATGAGAATCTGGTAGCCATCGAACTTAATAAGACTGAGATTTATTTCAATAAACCAATTTATGTGGGTATGTGCATTCTCGACTTGGCAAAGACTACAATTTATGATTTTCATTACAACTATATGATCCCCCAATTTAATTCCGACTGTGCAGTTTGCTATACTGATACAGATTCTCTTATTTATGAAATTACCTACCCCGATTTATATGATATAATTAAACATGATTGCCATACTCATTTTGACACAAGTGACTATCCTCTCAATAACATCTGGGGCATCCCTCGAGTAAATAAAAAAGTGCTGGGTCTCATGAAGGATGAAAATAATGGTCGCATAATGACTGAGTTTGTTGGACTAAGATCAAAGATGTACGCGATCCGTGTAGAGGGTGAGGATAAAACTAAAAAATCGAAGGGTGTAAAAAGAAATATTGTTAAAAATAGATTAACTTTTGATGATTATGTAGACTGTTTGAATAATAATGCCGAGAAAATAGTTAGCCAAAATTTAATACAATCGAAAAAGCATGAAGTAAGCACCATCACTCAATCAAAAATTGCGCTCAGTCCTCACGACGATAAGAGATATTTAGTATCGAATTCCTACGACACGTTACCGTGGGGCCATTATAGTATAATGGATATAGAATAAGTTAAGGATAATTGAAGTACACCGTTAAGATAACAAATAAGAAAAATAATGTGAAATGTATTATAAGAAAATAAAAGAATATTTTATAATGTTTTAAACTCTGTTTTATTTAAAAATCCCTAACACTATTTGCCGACCACATCAACCATGGTGCATTATACAACATAATCTATTTGCTTCCCGAGTTGTGAGGTTTGGACACCCGACTGTGTAACTTCATTTAGATCTTTAGCACTACTCAAAGAAAAATAACAATTAGTCCCTTTAACAACAAGGGTATTGTGAAGCTTAACTCAGTAGAAACGCCACTTTGGGGAAATTTCAGCATTATGGACGTCGACTTAGTAATAATTAATTTATGCAAATATATTTTTCCTTACTAATAAACAGAACTTTAATGGCTTTATTTCAAATCTACTTTCTCTGTTGCAGCCAGCATGACACCGCGAATAGTTTTAAATATTCGAGAATAAAAAAAATATTTTAATGCTTCAGAATACTGTTTTTTTTTTTTGTTTCAGATATTTTTATCATAAATAAAAACAAAATTTCACATAAAGGATGTAACTTAAATAAAAATTGTCGTGTGCGAGAGAAAGAGCATGGTGTATGAGATGTTCATGTTACATTATGATGAGAAAAAGGCAGTTTTATTTTCGGTTTATCATCATCGTTCATTATCATCGGAAGAGAGGATATTTTTTTATCCAACATTTTTTTATTACGAGTATTAATTATTTAAATAAATGATACTATAGCAAAACGAATCATCAAAAGCATTTAAAAACGAAGTAAAGTGCCTGTAAAAGCAGCGAAAGTAACAGGATCACAGAATTAGAGAAAGGTACAGCACGACTATTATTACACCTCACCAACTAAGTCGACTTTGTCGCACATAAACTTGCTCGACAGCATCATCCGCTTTATCCAAGCAGTTTTCGTTGTAAAATTCATGATGCGATTGCTGGTAAAAAAACAAGTAAACAAACAGCTGATGAACTGGGCTCCGAGTTGTATGGATAAAAAGCAAAAAAAATTCTCATGAGGTCAGTGTTATTGTATATTTCGAATGAACTGCAAAACCTCCACTTATTATATTCGCTCGCCTTCTTCGCTTCTTTCTTACAAAGCTTTCGACAAGAGCACAGCCAGATCAAATAAGAATCGCTCAAGTGCAGGGCGCAGCCAACGCAAATTGTAGTTTATGCAAGTGGATCGCAGCCAGATCTTGATCGCATCTGGTATAAGAAAAAACAAATAACAAATACTCTCGGTGGAAGCAGCCAAGCAAATTGTTTTTGTCAGATATCTTTTTTTTTTACTTGCAACAAAATCTGCTAGAGTGCATAGATTTTGTAAAAGCTTTTCGTTCATATCAGTAGACAACTTGCTCCTTTTTTATATAGGAAACCCCTGCCTAGTCGGAAGATGCCAATTGGAATTATAATTTATGTGTTTTTACATATATTTATGTAGATTTTTTGCATTTTTATGTATTTTTATGTATTTTTGTGTATTTTTATGTATTTTTGTGTATTTTTATGTATTTTTATGTATTTTTATGTATTTTTGTGTATTTTTATGTATTTTTATGTATTTTTATGAATTTTTATGTATTTTTATGTATTTGTATGTATTTTTATGTATTTATATGTATTTATATGTATTTTTATGTATTTTTATGTATTTTTATGTATTTTTATGTATTTTTATGTATTTTTGTGTATTTTTATGTATTTTTATGTATTTGTATGTATTTGTATGTATTTTTATGTATTTTTTATGTATTTTTATGTATTTTTGTGTATTTTTTATGTATTTTTGTGTATTTTTATGCATTTTTATGTATTTTTATGTATTTTTATGTATTTTTGTGTATTTGTATGTATTTTTATGTATTTTTGTGTATTTTTATGTATTTTTATGTATTTTTATGAATTTTTATGTATTTTTATGTATTTGTATGTATTTTTATGTATATATATGTATTTATATGTATTTTTATGTATTTTTATGTATTTTTATGTATTTTTGTGTATTTTTATGTATTTTTTATGTATTTGTATGTATTTGTATGTATTTTTATGTATTTTTTATGTATTTTTATGTATTTTTTATGTATTTTATGTATTTTTATGTATTTTTATGCATTTTTATGCATTTTTTATGCATTTTTATGCATTTTTTATGCATTTATGCAGGTCTGGAGAGAGAGAGAGAGACAGAGATAGAAAAAGACAGAGACAGCGATGTCTGGGCAGCCGACCAAACCACCCCCTACCCCGACCTCCCTTCAAAACCGACAAACCAACCAAGTCTTTATTGTCTGGGACGTGACTTCCCGTCGGGCCAGCTATTCTAATACCTACTAAAGGACGATTTG